>JABFEB020000039.1:13029819-13046341 GCA_019775895.2 Stomatorhinus ivindoensis
CCCCCCCCCCCCCCCCCCCCCCCCCCCCCCCCCCCCCCCCCCCCCCCCCCCCCCCCCCCCGCCAAATCATGCAGGGAAATGCATAATTTGGCCATTGTGTCTTGCAGGCAGGATAAAGGACAGCCTGCTGTAATGGGGTTGGTAGGTGGGCTGGGGGGTAGAGGCCTATTTTGCTTAATCAGACAGCGGTCCGGGACACCTCCTGTGAAAAGAAGCCCCCAAAATCGGCACCTGCAAGGAAAGATCAAGAAACAGTTATTATACGCTGGAGTCAATTAGTAGCTTTGCGACCTGAGGAATTTCACGCGAAGCTCTCATCACGGCGCCTTCTGAAGAATCAATTCGATTTAAGCAGGTTTGGGTTGTGGTGGGGGGGTGGGGGGGGGATGGGGGCAGTCAGGGGCTCTGTTGCCGCAGGGGAGGGGGAGCAGGGGCCGCGAGGCTGTTAATGACAGCACCCGGCAGCTCAGAAACACGCCGCACAGATGCTCAGCTCTGCTGGGTTCACCGGCAGTCGTGCAACGCCTCGTTCCACCCGCGCTTTGAAGTCCAGAATGTGGCAGGCCCTATGGATCCCAGATTGACATCCATCTAACTGCCTGCCATGATGGCTCATCCAGTCAGGAACACTGTAATGGCGGGGGGGAAGATTAGAGGAAGATTACAGGAAGATTATGGTGTGGGGCGGACGTCTAGGCACACACACACACAGACACAAGCACACACATAGACACACACAGACACACACGAAAGTATCTTTGTGGGGACTCTCCATTAATTTCTTCGGGGAAAACTCTAATTACAACATGATGACCTTAACCCCTACCCAGTCATAACCTTAATCATAAGTAACCAAACAAAATACGAGATTTTCAGCACTTTTAGTTTTTTGATGGCATTACAGATCTGATGAAAAATGTGGGTCATTTAGAAGCACTAACAAGACAAACTAACTAGAATAACACAGGAAAAGGACAGAATAACTGTTTCTGTTGGAATCCATCCAGACTGCACCCCAGCCTTGTACCCATACAACCCCCCAGGCAAAACCACACTAAGCATTTAAAGGATGGATGGATGTACAAATGTCACCTATTGTGCCAAATACTAAATTTCAGGCAGTCCCTGGGATAAGAACGTCCAGCTTATGGACAGCTCATACGAATGGACTGCCATAAAGTTTATTACATTAAAAAATTCAGTTAAATACAACGTTTAGTAAAAACGAAATTATGCACTACTTTGTGAAGCTCATGAAAACATTGAACAGCTTCAGCCATTCCACAGCTCAACGTATAGTACAGTATAATATGAAGTTACTATTATTATTATTATCCATCCATCCATTATCTATACCCGCTTATCCTACTGGGTCGCGGGGGGTCCGGAGCCTATCCCGGAAGCAATGGGCACGAGGCAGGGAACAACCCTGAACGGGGGGCCAGCCCATCGCAGTATTATTATTATTATTATTATCATATACTTTGTTATTACAGTTCCAATGTACCTACAAATCCTGCTTAAAGACAGACATAGGGGGAATGAATCTCGTTCGTAACCTGGGACTGCCTGTATTATTATATATTATATTATTACATTACAAATTTCACCAAATAAATGCACAATCTCAGTAATCTCAGGTCTAAACACACGTCACCTGAGAGAATCAGGTTACATAAGAGACCATGTATCCTTCAGTTCCACATGTCATAGGGGTGAAAAAGGATTACCTTCATTTAACTGCCAAAAAAACCCAAAATATCCCATACCGTATCGTTTGCTGAGGCCCCCGGATGTGACGATTTGAAGCTGGGGGGAGAGTGGGAGACACTTTTTGGCAGACATACATGCAAAATGCCGTGTCAAGGGAGAGATTGCTCCCGTTCTGAGAGACCGCTTACCCGCGTTAATCAGCAGCTGAAATCATACCCCTCACAGCTCTCACGCAGCACGTGGAAAAGAAAAATCCCACTGTGTACCTATCAATAATAAATCACGGTGAAGCATAATTGAAAAAATAAAATCACCTGATGTTTCAGTATTGGGTCCTCCTTCGGCGTTTAATCATGGAGTATTGAACAAACTTTACTCTAAACAGAAATTCCACTAGAAGATGTACTTGATAATTAGAGAAGAGCTTTGCCCAGAACCAATCCAAACATTTTTGACCTGGTTCCACTGCCCTGCCATTAAAAAGCTGAAGACAGGCATTTAAAATCAGCCCAAGTGAGGCGACTTCCTCCAGCGCCCAAACAAAAAACCTTTCATAGCTGGTAATTTGTTGTGGAGAAGGCCTCGCTTTCAGTTCACACCGAAAATAGATACAAAGAAAAAACATTGGTTTATTTCTTGCATCCTTATGCACAAGTATAAGATTCTGGCTTCTGGAAAGTTCATCAAGTGGCTGAAATGTTTGGTGTGCTTGACAAATGCAGCAGACGCCTACATTTATAGTGGGTAGTAATTGTGTTTGGGGTCCACACAGGGCTGTACGTATTTACTAATACGACAATGAGTTAATGTGGATGGTGCTTTCGAGTGAAAATGAAGTATAAGCCTGTTGCTGCCACAATTACAAATGCACACAGATATTTATCTCACTTAATTAACAAGGCAATCTGTTCAGAAGAAAACTTGGAAGGGAACTCGCCGAAAAAGTCACAGAATAAGACAAAAATACTGTTTGGGGGGAGGACTATTCTCACTGTTTTTGTTCCAATGCCGTTTGAAATATGCTAATATAACAACCAGCGTGTGAAAACTGTTAAACAATAGATGCAGTGTGGGCGCCTGCCTGCGTGGTGAAGCCCGTAAACATCGCCTTCCTGTACTGCAGTGCTGAGTCATTATGGCCCATAAAAAATCATGCCGTTTCATTTCCTCGCAGCCACTTCCTCAACAGGTGCTCATCCCCAGTCATTCTACACAAGCATTCAGGGGAGACATTCTGGAAGAGTTGAAACTCAAAATCATTCTGAAGTAGGACAATATTCTACTGATGGGAGTAAAACTTTTGGGAAAATATACATAGTCAGCAATACAACAAAGATATACATATATATAAAATTACCCATACTTATATTTTGAATATGCATTTTTCACTCATGTATGTATATATAACAATTAGATCTATACAGGATATCTTATGTAGATGCAAAATCTGCCAGAATCCTTGCTAATCGTGACACGTATTAACCAACAGGGGACTTTCAGTGAAATATTTTAATACAGCTTAAATCCAAAGATTGCATTTTATTATGGAACTTAGACCAAAGTATAAGGAAACTAATTTCACTACATTAAAATGCATTCAGGGGATTGTGGAAATAAGTCATCTTCTGATGCAGTCCCCTACCAGCACAACCCTAATTATATGTTACCTGAATAATATGGGTTTGTACTGCTCTGCTGCTGATCCTGAACCAGCAGCTCTGATGCCTTGCCCTGCTGCAGAGACGCATCTGCGTCCATGCATGCAGCATCCCTTTACTCCTAAAAGTCCCTTGTTAATGAATAAATATGCATAAGCCCTTTGAAGCCATATTATGAGTCATACTAATGGCAACAAATGAGAGCTGAGATTTGTGGCTCATCTGTGTCCCCGAGCTACTCTCTGTGTGAATCCCCCGTGGAAACGTGCGAGCGTGAGCGTGCACATGCGCCCGAGCCACGTCATGGAAGACCTGGTGCAGCTCCTGTGCATGCCTTGGAGAGCAAGGGCCACGCTTTAACTGTTGTTACCTTAAAAGCACCCAGAGCATGCCAGCTGCAGTGGCCTAGCGTGATGGCAGGCCAGTCAGACGCTCTGATGCTGATCCCCTAGCGGTGCATCGCTATGGTAACCTTCCTGCCTCCATAGTGCTCCCTCCTCTACACAACATCCTGTCTGCTCTATCCCAGGCTAAGACTGTCCTTCCCTTATCCATCCGAGCTGGAGCACTGCCACTTGATTCACACGTTATCAGCCCTAGTAATTTATTTGCTCATTACTGAAGCACTACACCTTCATTAACTCAGCCCCCACAGCCACGCTGGGTTATTCACTTGTTGGTGCACGGGGGAGCTGAATCTCAAAGGGGCTTGCTTCCCTCATGTCGTCCCCGTCACCAGCGTATCAGCTTCTCCAGCATTTATTCAGCGTTACCGTGACGCTGCAGCTTCCATTACCATAGCAGCTGATTTATTTACTTATTTTCCGCAGCACCCCGAGATACTTGCTTCCTCTCCCTGCTTTTTCAAAGCCAGCTCTGATTCATAATTATCGTCGTTCAGCTTATTACTGTAGTAAATGAATAATGAAATCGATAATTAGGACTGCCCCCTGCCATCTGACAAACTTGATCGATGTAGGCGCGATGTGTCACTTAACCCTTGGCGATTGCTCATCGCCTGCCTCGGCGGCTTGTGGTCCGTGATTTCATGGCCGACATGTGAGCGCCGTCAGCCTACAGACAGCCGCGCCGGGCTGAAGGAGGAACGGGCTGTAGAACGCAGACTTGGAAAGGTAAGGCAGAGGGGAAACGGCGCAGATGCCATGATCTGGGGAGTTCATGGGAACAAGGCAGACCCCACCCGCTGGCCACACCACACACTCGCGGGGGGGGATGCGTGTTTCACAGGAGCTCTGTATACCCCTATGCCTATCATTTCCTTTTATAAAAACAGAAACTACCACATGTCCCCCATTTACATTTCCCACAAGACGGTGACGCACTCCTGGCTGGCCTCGTACACGACACAGGTGTTCCTTGCTTCATCTGAATTTTGCCTGCGTGCGAAAACCTCAGGGGTGATAAAAACAACATGTGTGGTGGTGATTGCCGGCTTAATACAGGTTTTCACTTTTGAGCACTTCTCTCCCCGGTGTGGCGGCACAAAGACATGACCTAAGTGTATTAGCTTAACATCTGTTTGTGCTTAAGCAAATTGGAGTGAGCCAGCACTTAGAGGGGTGCGGCGCGCCACAGAACAAAGCGCACTCTCTGTTTTCTTTTTCCCTCTCATCATTAGCCGCTACCTGGAATACTGTTGCTGTCCAGTGGGCCTTTGAGTGGCGAGCTCACCGGCGTATAGCTGTGTCTCACCTGTGGGGAAATGCTCATTGATTGGCCAGTTGTCCACCTGCAGGGTGGCGTTGCCTCCGTTCCGCACGAAACGGGCCACGTGATACTTCCCATCGTTCACCGGACTCGATTCCCGCACGCTGATGTCCACTGTCCCGATGTTGAAGGTGACGCCAATCTTGCCTTGTTCCTAGACAGAAGTAAAGGGAAAAAAACAGAATTAAATGATATATTTAACAGTCTCACATTTTCTGAAGGTCCCCCAGTAACTTTTGACTACTGAGCCACTTAAATTTCACATCTTACTTTCAAGCACAAAATGGCAGTAACCTTTGAGTAACCTCTCTCTTCAACACTCTGACAGGCTTTTGAATAATATGCGAAGCTGAAACATTCTGATAAACCTGTTCTTTTCATAAAAATAATTTACCACCTATCGCCCTCCATTTACGCGGCAAAGAATCTGCCTCATTGATCTACATAATGCCAGAGAGGAGCACAGAATGAAGACCATTAAAAATGCGAGATAAAGGAGATTAATGCAGGCCACTGGCAGGGCTGTGTGAGTGGGGAACGCCAAACGTGCGTTGGCACTACCCCTCGTCTGAGTGAAGCTGATGTGAGCATGGTGGAATGAGGGACTCCGTTGGAATCTGTTAGATTCAAACCACGGCAAGCCACAAATGCCAAAAAGGACACATTATCAATATGATAAAAAATAATATTGTTGCAAATATATGTAATGTTCAGCTGATACTTTCATTCAAATTTACTTGCAATTTTACCCATTTACTGCATACAGAGAAGTGCACAAACCAAACAAAAAATAGCACAGCCCTTAAGGATACTACAGGGTCATCAGGGAATTGAACCAGCAAGCTTCAGGTTGTCAGTCAATTTCATAAAACACCACGCCACAAAAACGTCTCGGCTTGTTTCTAACATGTTTGGGAGGCACAGTGGGAAAAAAGGGGCAGTCGCCGTGACAGCCCAGAACTCTGCTGTGGTCGGGTGCTGAAAGTGTTTGGCGGCTTCGCTCCATAAACAGACGTCAAAATCAATTTCCTCGGGCGAGCCAGTCGACATGCATAATCGTCTGAAGCGAGGCCCAGCCAGTGGTCCAAGACCAAGCGAAAGCCAGAGAAGCAGCTTTCGCCTAAAAGAGTGATGAAATAATCCAGTTTATTTACTGCAAATAAATTCCAAATTAAACATTCCTAAAGGTCAGCAATGATGATAAAATATAATTCACAGAATCATCTAAGGGGAGTTTGTGTACGCCTCAAGCTTTTCAATTTTAATACTAAAAAAACAACAAAAATAAATCTTTATTTAATATTAATTAATATCAGACTGACACGCCACACCCAATGGGTATAACTTTACGAATTTGGTCTCTGTACCCAGTGCAAAAACACGTTAAAACTAAATTGGTTTACGAAATGTGAGCGGAAGGTTCTCCATAATATCACTGCATTCGAGGGCAAGACAAAAAAGGTGAAATGACATAAGGAAGACCACCCCATTACTCATTTTCAGTGATTATTTGTTTTCACCCAGAGGCGACTGCAAACAAATTCCCAGAGTTCCCTGCTGAATAACTGCATACAAGAGTTTGAACGGTTAAGAACAGAGTCCATGTGATTTTGATGCCTGATGACTTCACATGCTGGATTTATTGTCTGTCTATTCCGAAAGCCTTAGGGACTTTAGGTAACTATTTTAGCCATTATAATCTTACCATGGCTATTACTCAGATCTTTCACAAATTAATCAAAGTCCCCTTAATATTCCTATAAAAATTACACACAATAGAAACCCTATGTAACATTACACACGACGCACAAAGATAAACTGTATTGAATTAAATTAGAATAAGAATTTTGCAACCTTTTTTGTTGTGAAAACACATACTGCTAAGATTAATCGTATAAGCCTTACCTGAATACAGCAGACACAGTTTTGCCTCTGGTCATTTACAATTTCGGATTAAGTTATCCAAAATCAAACTTGGGTTGGGGTTTATGGTATTTGCCAAGGTTTGAGTCCAGAATTTAAACCACAGCATATAAAAATTCACCAGCTATAGCTTCCAATATCCCCCTACACTCGATCAATAAGCACTCATCCATCCATTCTCCGTCTGCTTATCTGGTACAGTGTCATGGGTTTGGGTGGGAGGGGGGCGAGTCAACCACAGATAATATGGGGCAATTCAGAGATAGCAGTAAAGCGAAGGGCATGTCTTAGGAAAAGAGGCAGGAGAACCCACATACAGGGCAATGTTCCTATTTAAACGGCACGGACTGGCCATCAGGAAGTTCCGGAATCTTCTTGTGGGGGCTGCTCCTTCCTCCCCAACCCGTCAATCAATCTTGGGATCTTTCCAGGTTGAGTGTAGTAGTTGATTAGTGGATGATGCTTTATTTCATCATTGGTGACCAATCGGTTGATTCTGACTGGCAAAATATACCAAAGGGATCCCCCTGATCCCCTCCCCCCCCACTCCCATGCTATTATTTGCTGACAGACCGCTCCCACTATACAACCATGTAAAGTGAACTGGAAATTACCAATGTAAGTTACAATTTGTTCACCATAAACTGGGAATCAAGGGTCGAACCTTCTCTAGGTGCTAATCATCACACTGGGGTTTGGGGGTCTCTTAACTGAAATGTCCCAGGGATTAAGGGTTTCAAACTCTATATCTTTGATATATCTGCTTCACCCAAGCTAGAGGATGGGCGGGATATCCCTGATTTCTACCAATAAACTCTTCAAATGGAAAAAAGGGGTCATGGAATCAGCCAATAAAACCATTTTGGAATTCAATATTTTCTCTGTAAATAAAACCACTGTCAATGTGAAGTGCTGGCTTTGGACATTCAATTTGTGTCTGCACTGCATAACTGTAATGATGATGGACTGGGGCAAAATATTTAATAACCACCATAATAAATAATAACTTAATAAAAAAGGAAAAAAAAAACAATAATCCAGCTTGTTTGGATGAGTATTATAGAAACAGCACTGTTAATTTAAAACTAAGTTCTTAAGTCCTGTTATCTACCCTCCGCCGAGCGCCAGTCAAAAGTGGCAGAGCATGGGCTCATTTTTCACAGCAACCCTGTGCACTTGCATGCCGGCCCCCAGCTGCCCGCACCCCCACAGTGAACCAATGCAGAAGGGGGACATCGCAGCCTTGCACTCTTTCACCTATTAAACACTACAAGAAGTGCATATAATAGTGAGGCAATCTCCCAATGCAGGAATACCATGATTCTTTTACATTTCTGGAGAAAAATCCAAGTATCTATTGAGTGTATTCTTCATCCATCCATCCATTTTCCATCCATCCATCCATCCATCCATCCATCCATCTTCTATAACTGCTTATCCAATTCAGGCTTCCCGGGAGTCCGGAGGCTATCCTGAGGGCACGGAACAACCCAGGATGGGGCATCAACCCATCACAGGGCAGAGTGGCTCATGTGCAATGCTGCACACTCTATAAACGCCATGTTGCATCAAACAGCTTGCTTCATTTATTTATATATCTATCAATTTATTTATTTTGCCCACCGGTCTCCACTAGCAGCCAGATTATCGTGCCTCGGTGGCTTCGCAAGGTGATTGACGTTTCCAATTACTTTTTATTAGCCAGTCACTCACAGGGTGGGAGAGAACTTCATTGTGCGAGATGTTCCAACAAGAAAATTGCTATGCGGTTAAAAAAAAAAAAAAACTGAAAAAAGCAAACACTGTTTCTCTCAAGTAGATAACAGCACTCCATTACGTGCTGAAAAAACAAAAGAGCAGAGAATGAGCGGTGCCCTTCCCGTTAATGCCACAGTGAAGCAGGAAGCGGCGTGTTTGCCATAAGCGTCCTTCTGCTTGTTCTTCACTCACACACCTGCCTGGGTTCAATTCGCTAGGAACGACTTTCTTTTCTTTTTTTTATACTTAAGTCATTCCATTTCAGAAAGACGGATCGTTATTTGAGAAATGGGAATCAGAAAGGTCTCCAGACAGAGGGGCAAAGTGAACTGGAGGACAATTTGAATTGGCTGCAAAGCTGCCAAGATTGAAGCCTTTCTGTTCCCGTTCTCACACGGCGTGGACACTGACAGCGCTGCATTTAAGCTTAATTTCAGTCGTATCAATCCATCTTGATTAGCGGTTTTCCACGTCAGCCGGCGATCATTGTAGATGTCACCATGACCGTCGTGTAACCAAATTTAACAGCACTGACATTAAAAAAAAAGTCATACGGTACCCACCGAAATCCCGGCAGCTCGATGGACATTTGTGTTAGCAGGGGGTGAAGTAGATACAGGGCTGAGGTTCTGGTGTGCATTTTGACACGTCTATCATACAGTGCTGGGTCCTGAAGAAAATCTGAAATGAGTGAGCAGGCAGCCATGTGGAAGCCAATCAGGCTTCCATCTGAAGGTGTACATGATTAATTTGAGGCTGCTACGCACCGTTGTAAGTCCAAGTCTACTGTCATGTTTGATTCCAGTGTTTTAAACACTGGATGACAGTTAAGATATCATTGCTGTCCAAGGAAAAGCATGTATCTCAAAAAATCCATTAATTTGGGAGTGTGAGAGAACACATTTTTTCAGAAACTACTTTACAAAATAAACATATTGAGACACCCTTAGCACTACAAATTTAAACCTGTCTATATAAAGACAGTCAATAAACTAATCTTGCGTTATTGTCACAACTAACGTTACACCTAATGATGTTAACTAGCTAGCTACCTGGCTATCAATGTTGTTGACTAGTACAAAGTTAAAGTTAGTAAAACGTTATCAGTAAACAGAGGAGAATGGGTATATTCCATCAATAGAAAAAAAAGGCCACAGTCATTACCAAATGGTTATTTGTGGTTTCCATTGGACATGGGTGATATTTCAGTGTGTGTCATTATGCAGGGGCGGGCATCTTTACCACTGTACCACTAAATCCTGAACCTGACCAATATACAGCTCTGGAAAAAACAAGGATTTTTAAATCCTGGTTTAATCTTGGTCCTGCACTCTGCGAGGAAGGCTGCTTCCAGGTTCAAAGTTTCCAAGACAGCAGTACACAAGAACAAAATTAAGCAGGAGACACTGGGAACGACCAGAAACCAGTCAGGTACAGAGAGGGCAGGGCGACTTTCTAATGCCAAAGATGACCATCAAACTTTTCCAGCAGTGCCTCATAAATCAGAGCATGACCTCAAGTGACCTTCAAAAGGAATGTTAAACATTAAGTGATGTGAAGTGCACTGCTAGGACAGTTCATAACAGGTCCTAAAAACAGCACTAATGTCCCATAAAGAAGCCCTTCATTAATGAGAAGCAGGGAAAAGCCAGGCTGTAGTTTGCAATGTATTGCACAGGCGCACACTGATAAATTGAAATATGAGTGAAACTGAGAACTTTGCTGTGGTCTCTTAATTTTTTCCAGAGCTCCATCTCCCTTGTCTCACCCAAATATTTCATTCCTGGCCAACCCCAGACGACTGTGCCATTTGGCACGCGGCGCCAGCGCGTTGAAAGCTGAGCCCCCGTTAGGACACCAGCAGCGGAGCGTCACCCCAGCAAGCCACCCATCCACGGCCTCTCGGGTCACCTCCTTCTGGAGGGGACGTGCTGGGATGGTGGGAGAGCTGTGGATCGTTTTCGGCCAGGGAATTCGCCGTGCTGCAGCACAGGTCCATTGGGTGACGCATGCAGTCATAACTCCGATGCAGATAAAACTGCGCAGGAGATACTGGCGGGACGTTTCGCCACAAATCCCGGCGAACTCGATAAATGGGAAATAATGGGGCGCGTAATGATGGGCTTCATTCCGGAAGGGTCATGTGCGGCGTGCTGATAACGCCACCCTGGAAACGGTGATGCAGAAATCATATATTTTGCTACCGAGAACGATAAAGGGCCCATATTTACAGCCTGCTCTGTCGTGCAGTTCTGCGCTGCACCGGCCGCGGTCATTTGTACTGACGTCCTTCCTGTAAGAGGCACTGGAGGACGGCTGTGACCTGACCAGCTTGTGAGGGTTGGGGACTGTGACTCTCGGGGACATCAGCTACTCTGGCAAACCAGGGAGGAGGGACAAGCTGTCAAACGGGGGAACTCATGAACGGGAAGATCCCATCTTCTGCTCTATAATATCCCCATGATTCCGCGAAGTTCCGGAGCTGGGAAACTGGGCAACTGACCCCTACAGCAAAAGCAGTGCTTCATGCTAATGTGGATTCTGCTCAGTTCATTTTGCATTTGTTTAAGCTTAAATCTTAAAATAATATGTAATGTGAGCGGGGAGGGGGGGGGGGGGGTAATGTTCCTGCATGGCAGTATAGGAAACCCAGAGCCATGCTCAGTGAAGATAACCCTCACTCCACCCCGGAAAATGACATTAATCTGGATCATGTTGAGGATGGGAGTCCGTATTTGACCGCCCTGTCTCTGGGGGAGGTGCACCCTCAGTTCAGCATTCCCCTTTCATGCTGCGTGAGGATGAATTAGTACCCTAGATTCAGCGATTTAACGATTTCCATCAGTCTTGCCTTGCTAGGAGGCTCAAATACACACTCTTTGGCTGAACAATTATACTTGCCAAGGCTACAGCCTTTCGCCTGGCCTTGCATTCAGGAGATTACACCCATCTGAGATGTGTGCATCATCAAAATCCAGCACAGCTCTAACTTATCCAGCATTACTGACTTCACTGGCTTTGCCAGTATTTCCGTCATATCAGGACAGACGACAGACGCACCCTCTAGCCTCTTCTGTTTCCCCCTTAAGTACACTGACCAGGTCAAAGGAGAAGGAGATGGAAGAATGTTTAAACTAAATGTGGTTGTTTGTTACAAACTCTTGTGACGGTTCAGAAGCACATTTTATTTTGCTGTTATTTTTTGAGGTCACGTGACTCTATGAGCTGTTGGCCAGTTCCTCCTCTTGGCCCCAATGCATTTAAAATGCCCCTTTGCTAACTGGATCTGGATTTACACACTCAGCCAGGGGTGGGGGGGGGGGGGGACTTACCACAAGCCGAGGGCAGGCAGCCACCAGAGGTCCCAAAGAGGCAGAGTTTACCTTAGTTACATTTATGGAAATAAGAGAAATTATCATCTTAGTTATAGCAACATGTCTGTTCTATGGATTTCTAGCAATCCCCCATCCCAGTTGTAATGGACTATTCCTACAATGACCCAACAAAGAGTTAAATGAAATGTCTGAAAATCACTCATGTACATTATTATATATGAATACTGTATTGTTATTAGTACCGAGGCCCAGAGTTGCTGTATACCTATTTTAACAGGGGGGAACCAAATACCACCATGCTATATTTTCCTTTACCACTGGAGTCTAGGTTGTTATAAACAAACCAGAACAAAGTAGTCTAACAGAAGTAGAAAACAGCACAAATATACAAGACTAACAGTATATCTTCCGTGTCTTTTATATCGCCGTGCTAGAGAGGCAAACAAATTGAGTACAGACTTGGAAAGAAAGTGATTAGACAAACGTGTGTAAATATTCAAGACCTAGCCTGAGTGGCAGGTTAAGGTGTAGGCTATCACAGGCTACAGTCGAGGACCAGCACAGAAGAGGGAATGCTTAAACTTCATCAATTTGGCCGACTGATCTACCTGCGCAATACCCCCCTTCCCACCCATCGGTGAATTTTACCAACAGCACTCCCGCCCCTACCCTGAAATTTTACCGCTGGCACCCTGCACTTTGATTAGCATATTATTGATGTTCCATCATTATTAATTCCCTCTTATTTCTCTTTCAGCTCCCAAAAATGCCCCCCCCCCCCACACCTGAGTCAGCCTAGGTCACCCAGAGAAATTAGTCCCACCCCTGACGCTCAGAAATCATTAATACCTGCACCTGAAATTATCGCACTATGCTTGGGGCATGGTACCATTCACTGCTTGATGGTTGATGGTTTTACCAGAACAACTTTGAAATGTATGATAGCTTTTTATAGTTGGACATTTTACTGGAGCAATTCCACAACTTGGTCAAGGGCACGGCAGCACGGTGCCATTCAGTGAAGAAGTGACGCTTCTTGGGTGAAATTCAGAGGTCCTGAACCACTTACCAGAATTAACCAATAAAAACAGGCAGCCTTTCTTTGCATGAAAACCATTGTGACCTTGGGACACAGCAGACAGGTTTTACTGCTTAGGCCTCATCTCACGGCCCCCAAAAGAGGAGGCCCGGTTGGTTCCTGGAAGCCCCTCTCATTCTCGTTCCCAAACCAGGGATATAGTGGCGTGTCACTGGTTTGCACAGTCTTCAGGGGATGCTGTGCCCGGTTAGATCGAAATCCAAGCACGCACGGCGAACCAGGCGGCGTATGAGAACAGTGTCGATGGAATCGGACACATTAAACATGCAAAAGGACCAGAACATTTGGATTGCAAGCATGCTGAGCAAAAGGCTGCATCATAATATGCCACACAGGTTTTAATTCCTTTGTGGGAGACCTGAAAGATGGCTCAATACAGGGGCCAGAGCTTTAACAGTTGCTCTTTCTTAGGGTGATGTGGGACAGTATATAATAAACCACCTTGAGCCATTTTCTCTTTATCTAGGAAGATCCTGGATACACAGAAGTTCCTATCAGACACAGATCTGCAGGGTGTCATAAGCTCAAAGCAGAACTCACCGATTCAGGAGGAATTATGAAAGTATGAAAGTAACGCGACGAATCAATGCAAACGATGATGATCACCTGACCCTCCCTCCCGGGAGCCAACTGCGTGCTTGCATTCCTCCTAAAACATTATTACAGCAAATGTGCAGTTCGTTTGTAGTCCATTAGAGGAACAATGAAATTAGATGTGTGTTAAATAGAATACGGGGCAAGAAACTGCATCTGGGATTTTGCTAATGAAATTGAAACAGCTTGGTAATCGAATAGAATCTGAACCGCGGACATTTAATTTAATGTGCTGGTGAGTGCAAGAAAATTCATTTTTGACGGTTAAACTAATTTAATGTACATTAACCAGCTTTAATTTGCCTAGTTTTTTTAAGGACAGAAAAGGGACTTTGTGAAGAGCAATAAGACAAAAGTGAATTAATATGAATGGATTCTTACATCTTCAGAAGTGTGACCACTTACAAAAACATTCTGTACCATGGCAACTTAAAGTAACAAAGAAGAAGGGCAGTATAATCATCCATCCATCCATCCATCCATCCATCTGTCCATCTTCCAACCACTAAGCAGGGACAGATTCATGGCGAGTTTGGAGCTAACCCCAGAAAACACCAGGCACAAGGCGGGTAACATCTCGGCCACCCTTTCCAACACAGGACAAGCTATACAGTGTTAATTAATTTCATTGTGTAATGGCCCTTGACTTGTAGCTGTTTTAGTCGTGTTCTAGGTTTGTTCTATCATTCTCACATACAAACCAAGGAGAACCAAACAGGCGTAAGAACAAGTCAGGGACTGACACTGAAAAAGGGAAGGAATCAGAGTAGCTAAATACTGGGGAGTCCCGTGCTTTAAGTCATTGCCCGGGAGGAGAGCGACGAGATGGAGTAATCATCTATGGGCTCTCTCCTGTCACCTTTGACCTCTCACAGACTCATAGTGTCCTCAGCCTACTGGGCAGCACAGGGCATAGTGCCTTGCCTCTTGGCTGTACCAGCGTGGGTGGTTACAGCTTTGAGTCATCTTTCGGGTCACTGCGGGGTTAATCTGGGCCCCTCCCACAACCTGAAGCCACACGCACTGTCCAGGTGAATTGGCTCCTTTGCATTTTCCCTGCAATGCAGTCGGTTTACTGTCGCTAAAAAAACACATTCATATTCTTGGGGGCCGGTCCCCGACATTTTGAATTTCTGAACAACACTTTTGAAGGCTCTTTGTTAACGATGGCTCCCAGCAAACTTTTACCTGACATCTTGTCTCTTGAGTCTTGTCAAAACTAATACTCGATCCTGTGCTCTATGCACATTGTCCACTGCACAAAAAAAGCAACACTTCCCTCATGGGAGCCCTCCTTCGTCAAACAATGAGTGCCCCCCTCCTTTAAGGGACGTCCAGGCTAGACTGCGCTGACTGGACTTCCTGTTTATTTATGAACATTAAAATAGTACACCTACAACAATTCAAAACAAACAAGCGGTGACCGCCCCATCTCCAAGACGGAGCTTTCTACCAATTCTTAGCCGAAGCGCTGCGAGAGACACCTACAGGACAGACGAAACTGACAGAAAAACAGCTGGATGGGGGAAGACAGCCCCAGGTCAGATAAGCCGAGCAATGTTGGAGAATGGACTGATAAGGAGGCGTGTTATTATGGGTGTGAGGGAGTCAATCAGCTAATGCAATCAGAGATCGGATCAATATGTTAGAGTGTGCACTTCTCAGGAGGGCTGAGGAGAGCTAATTTCGTATAACCAAAACATGCCGGCATTTGTGTTTGATGTCATGTGGAGCAGTGTGGCAAGGTGCGCTGCTGAAGCTGGGATGGAGCAAAAATGTGGACCATCTGGGGGTTTCCATGGACCGGACTGAGAGACACTGTGGTAAGCTACCACCCTGGGGGGGGGGGGGCGCCAAACGGCTGTATCCCCTTGCACACTCTGCCACCAGGGCAGCAATATTCTCACGTGACACATACGACTCAGTCCTTCACAATCTCTTTATTCTTCACAAACTTCGACTACAGGACTTTTTCATGATCGAATTACGGTTAACAAGTGTAGCATCTGAAAGACACATTAGCAGCATCTATTCCCGTCATATTAAATCTGTTCTTCCTGTCAATCAAAGCGTAGCATGCGACATTCCGTCCGCTCCTCCTTACACACCGTTCATTTCACCACTCTCTTTTCTACATCTGCATAAAAATGTCCCCGGATCCCCAGTTCTCTTATTGGATTTAATTACACCTTTTACAGAATAACATATTACACAGCCACACTTCTCCTTCTGAATACAAATGCTAATATTTCTGTTATGGCCAAGAGACAGAGGGGCATTTGCTGCTTTACACAGGACAGCTTCTGTTTAAATTGGCAGTGTTAGTGAGATGGGAACATTTGAATGAAATGAATGTCTTTCTCCAGACTGTTTTGTGGCACCTTGCCTGTTGTAATGTTGTATGTCTATATATGGAACGACAAGGGTCTGCTCCTTTAGGCTGAATATAATAAGGTGAAGAAGATATGAAAACAGCCCCTGAATTTGTAACTGCTAGTACCCAGAAAACTTTCACATCCCATCTGCACAGATGGAAAGACGATCACACTTTGCTTGGAGAATTCAGAAGAGGCTGTGATTCTCTACCAATCTCGCAATTACACCCCCCTGTTCAAAAACCTCCCCCATTGGATAAAACCAGTGAAAAAGAAAAGGAACCTCAGCATGTGTCCTTAATGTCAATACAGCACGCGGGGGGGGGGGGGGGGGGAGGG
>JABFEB020000039.1:13047908-13060032 GCA_019775895.2 Stomatorhinus ivindoensis
GAGAGAGGTATAGGAGGGACATGCTCTACAGAGTAAGAGAGAGGTATAGGAAGGCTCAAACTTACAAAGTCACCCCATGGAAAGGGCCATTTACAAAAGCACATGATCTGGGATTCTGGCATAGTTTCAAAGAGCATGCAGCCTCTGTGCACAGTGGTGAGCGCCTGCTCAGCCCCATTCCTATCGCGTCCATGCATGTCTGTCTTCAAAGGGATCTGCGTGGCTTTTGAAGGTCGGGTTGAAACCACGAGCACAGAAAGCCCAAACAGGAGCCGTCCGCCAGCTCGCCTGATCGACGTGCAGGACGGCAGGCACACAGAGGCAGAATTTCTCTCTCACCAGGACGTAGATGCCTCTACCGAAAATAGCAGCGTGGAGTGAAAGGAATTTTAGGTCAATCTGGTGTGCCTGTCTCCGGTAGTGAGAGGCAGATGCAGCCTGGCTGCAGAGACCCTGCATTTTTTTTTGGGAAACCCTCCATCAGCTGAGTTTCCCTCCACAACATGAAGCCATTTCCTTGAGGCCACTTGCGCTCCCCTGCTATCCAAACCGGAGGTGGAAGAGCTAGAGAACATAGTGAGCTTCCTTCTCAAGTCTGCTCTCTGGTGATCTCACTGTGACTGAGCTGCCAGCGTGTTGACATTTTAGGTCGGCTGATGCATCCTTGCATATTCGCAGATCTGGGTGTTCAGGGTAAGTCCATCTCACAAGGGTATGACAGCCAAGCCTCCTTTGGGACTGAAAAAGGTAGACATGGAGAGTTCATGTTGGCCACCCCTGCACTCAGCTGCACCTATGGGTGCGATGGCCTACCTATGACAAAGGTTTCATGGGCTACTGAGTGTCAGTTTGCACACATTGTCATACTTTGTAGGAGTCTTTTCAGAGGTGGCAGTTTGGTCCATCCAAACTGGCCACATTTCTCCATGCCCCTCGTATCTCGGGTGCTGGAGGTGATTCATACCTGGATAGTGGCCTGATGCAGTGGTACTGGGTACGCTCAAGGGCCAGTTGAATCACTGGGGCATGGATGCACTTCCAGACTACAACTCCTTTCCTGCAAATTTCCTGCAGTCCATGCACTTTCAAGGTTTTATTTTAAGTCTCTAGTAGCTATTTTTTTTCCAGGTGCGGCTAAAACTGCTATCTGTCACAGGGCACTAGGCCCTCGGAAGTGAGTTTAAAAAAAAAAATAAAATAAATAAATATTTCTCTCCCAAGCTTCTATAAGTGTGTGCTGGTCACAGCAGTCATCCCGGGTTGCTGTGTTAAGAGGGCCTCCTCAACATCACATCAGCTTCAAACAGCAACATGCTTTCCGCTTGTAAGGAATGCTGTGGGATTGAATGTTTCGGCTTGGACGGCGAACACGGGTCCGTGTCTAACAACATACTGGTTGTTTCATGATAACACTCATCCGTTGACTGCGGTCCAGCTCTCACAACCCCAAACCAGAGCATGCCAACACACAAAGGGGCGGGTGGGGTTGGCTCAGACAGGATTTTTGGAAATGATTACCAGCGATAAATTAATAAGTGTTTTCTTATTATGATCACCGTGTCTCCAAAACCTGAGGGGGGGAAATAAATCTGCTCACCACGACACTTGCTATGGGCTGCGGTGTAGACTAATGGATAAATACTGGACCTCTGGGGGTTGTGGTAACATAATTAGCCTAATTAGCACAAAATCTTGAATAGGTCTTCATTCCAGCAAAGAGAACAAGCCAACAGCTAATGCAAATCTGCAAGGGGGGGTGGGGGGTGGGTAAGCAAACAAGATAGCAATATCTGTCCTCGTTTCATCATCAAGTCTTGATGGCTTCTGAAACAAGGATTTTTGCAGTTATTCTAAACCCATTTACTCACAATAAATAATGGCATCTTCGAGGTTGTTGTTTGGGAGAAAAGTGTGGTTTTTGTCAGTGTTTCTACAATATTTTTGGTACTACATCAGAAGACCATGCGTTGTGTCTATTCCAAGAAGGCCAATACATAAAGTCATAAAAAGCCAACAGAATAGGAACTTCAGACAAGCTCTGGGTCCAAGAGTTCTTCAGAATGTATCATAAAATGACCATTTTATTTAATTTCACTAGCGCAGCGCAGGTAGTCCACGCTTTTGCTCCTTCCCAGCTCCCGACGAAGCTTGCCCAGCAGTTGGTGTTCTCGCCTGTTTGGGTCAGGTGCGCTGTCTAGCGGTCCCTGAGGCCTGGGCTGAGAAACGCTGCACTAATGCTAAGGCCATGGGGTGGCTCAGCGTGCTGATCCGGCCATCCTGAGGGTGATGGGTGGCTCTGGCCCAAGGATGACCCCAGTCACACCAGCTTCAGCTCGTCAGCCCTCCCTGCCTCAGGTCACTCGTTTGCTGTGTCTGACCTCGGTCAACAGTCATGCCAACCTGTGCTTCCTCCTGAAACCTGCAGGACGTCGGCAGTGGAGGCGCCAACCGAGTACGATCCTCAGATGGAGTCATCCAAGGGCCGCGCGGACACATGCAGGAGAAACCAGTTTGTCTAAATGTACCGTAAAGAGTGCATTTGCGGTGATATCCGTGCTCCGCGTGCTCATCGCTGTAATTTATGACGCAGCTGCCTAAAAGCGGCCATTTTTCCTTAGTGGGGCTGGAGAAGTGTAGAAAGCTCATTTCAGTCCTCATGTCAGGGTTTTTTTTTTTGTCATCAACAGGCCCGGGTTCAGGCTCCGCATTTCCAGCTGAACCGGAGTCTCTGTCACCACTGTTCCTTGGCACCAAACATGATATTTTCATCTTCATCAGCGACACACGCCAGCCAGCTAGGCACACACTATTTTTGTCTGAAAGGGTCTTTCTACACCGTGCATGATGGATCACAGAGGTATCTCCCGCTGGCTCATTTTGGAAGCCAGCTGCGGACAGAACAGCAGCGGCAGGGTTGGTGCCGTCAGAAGTTGGCCGGACCCCAGCGGTGATAACACCGTTTGCCCGGTGTCTCCTTAATGAATGGGGTAGATGGTACAGCAGTGACTGGGTGTGACCTGTATCCTTCGCAGAGCATTTACAGCGACGACCTTCACCAATGAACGGAAGAGACTCCCCCCCAAGTTCCTGGCCCCCAATTTGCCATCAACTGCACCCCAAATGTTGTTAATACTCATCATTCAAAGTTTTGTAACTTAAAGCTAAAATACGTATCTCCAATATAAGTTCCACATGACATCACCCGGAACCACTGATGTCCCAAAACAGTATGACTTCACTACCCAGATCCAGGAGTAGGAAAGTGAAAATAGCATTTCGCTTTTGTTTATCAGTCAGCCAATTATAGATATACAGTCATGGGCTTGCATAACCACATTTTAGTGAATGACGAACCGCATATACAATGGCGACCCCATAAAATTATAATGGAGATGGAAAATTCCTATCGCCCCATGACACCAGAGCACAACACATTACTCATATGATTGTGATGTACTGTAAGCAAACCGACTGTGTTTAATCGTTATTTAAGCTATAGCATATAGGATATGTGCGTAGTAGTCTATACCATCGAGTGATGTGTAGGTACACCCTATGATGTTCTTAAAACAGCGACGTGTTACATTTCTCAGAATGTATCCCTGTCATTAAGCATTGCTTGACTGTATTGATTCTGGTAAGTGAAACTACATTGTATCATATCATTCCTGTTTTTACTATATGCTAGTGTTGGTTTAGGTTTTATGTGTTATTTGGTAGGTTATTTTTCAGTCTGGGACCGCTCACATTTCCCCATATAAATGAATGGTAATTACTTCTTCGCTATACATGCCTTTTCTACATGTGAACGGTTTCATAGGAATGCTGTAATTTCATGTACGTAAATGTGTGTGAGTGGGATTTTTCTGCTCTAACCTTAAACACAACACAGATACAACGTGCAAAAAAGGCCAGATGAAGATAAAACTAAGGTCTTTCATAGAGTGCAGCAAGCTATTGGGGATGGTCTACAAGCCCATGGAAGCCAGAGTAACTCACCAAGCCGTGGTCTGCTGGGGGAACATCGCCACCGATCAGGGAATGATGAAGAAATTATTCTGTAAACCTGGGGACCCCAGACAGCCCGGAGGCGGGGGCAAAAACCAGGGCCGATGACCACAGTGGCAGCGGTACCAGTGCTGCACATCTCATGCTGCACGTCTGATGATGTAATGTCCATAAGCTCATCCTACTATTTCTCCTTGTGTCCTGAGTGTGTATGATGCCTCCGTCCCAATGGGTCCATATAAACCACTTATGACTGGACCGCACTCTGAATCAGACCATGTAAACGACTGTTAGCAAGTCCTGCTCAGCCGTCTATTCATCTGTCTATGTCTATGTAATCCTGTGCAGCTAACTAACCAGATGTTCCAATTTCGTGGTACATTAATGCTTATTGATGCTTATGTCTAGTGTTTTACATATATATTGATGCATGCATTTGCCAGTGAAAAGAAAGATGGCATCAGATGCTTTGCATTTCGCCAAAATACCTTATTACTCACTGAACAGCTATCACTTTCATAATTTCACACATTCTAAAATCTAAATCATTTCTTAGCCCATTTTTAGAGTCGCTTATCCTGTTCTAAGCCATTTCAGGAAGCTTATAGTGCGATTTGCAATGTTTATATGCGATATTTACATGCATCCATATGAAATATACACATCATTCACCACAGCAGTGCTCTTTCAGGTAGCTTCAGCTTGCTGTGGTGTGCATACAGTGCTGCGCGGGACAGCAGACGCACCGTGTCTCACGCCAGCCAGCTCAGGCCTTCGAACCCAGCAACAGCGGTAAGCTCAGATAATCCTGACTTTTCGCATGCTTCAGGTGTTCTGACACCATGCCTAGGTGTCTGTAAATGGGACAACTTACCTAAAACTAAGAAGCAACATATCCTGAAGACAAAAAAGCATTGGCGCAGAATCCCAGCATCTCCAAAGGCATTTAGTATTTTTTTGTGGATGAGGCCAGACATGGGACAATTTCTGGGGGAGGGAGAGGTTGTGAATTTCATGACAGATTTTTCATGTGTAATGTTCACCGCGGTGCCCTTCACCAGCCTGTCAAAACAAACATGATGGAAGCAGGGGGAGTGATGGGGGAGGAGGGCTATGCATTGAACACCCTGTGACGTCCCACAAATTCACATTATGTGGGGGCTGGGGGGCGTCTTCTGCCCCACTGGAGCTCCTCCGCATAAAGAAGCACATTTAGCATATTGACTTGTGCGATTATCGACAAGATGGAGATGATGAATCACAGCTGCTCAAGTGATAAACTTCAGCATTAGGAAATAAATCTGCTGGAAAGAATCTATCTGCTGCTTTCAATAGTGCTGGCAGAGTGATGGAACCCGGCTCACCCTGCGTGTTTTCATTTAGGATTAGTAACCTGCTGGTTACAGCAACACACGCACACAAACTTTATTTCTTTTAAAAGAAAAGATGAAACACAGAAGTCGAGCATCCTAGCTCTCGCTGACTAAAATTAGCTCCAAATACTTATGATTTTGACGGAACTGGAGCAGCTTTTTTCCCCCACATTTCACAAAAAACAGCCACTTTGGATTGAACACCGGCATTTACATTGGAAATCTATTCTGTCTTCGAGGAAGCAAAGCTGAGAACGCTGCGGTTCCTTCATGCAGCCACAGACATACAATGCGGCACAACAGTGCAGTTTAAAATGCGGTTTTAAATGCACCAAACCGCCGTGTTCCACCTACCTGCCCAAGATGATGTAACGAGCACATGATCATTTCAGACAAGCGCCCGTGGGCAACTTTGGCTGCTCATGTCTCCCAATAATGTGCTTTCACTTGTTTGCGTGATGGCCCCTGCTCTTTGATGGAACAGCATCGAGATAAAGCGCCTTTTTGCAGAGCTCTGTACGGCTCTCGGGAAATGGATTAACTCGTTCAGCAGACAGGCTCCAACAGCTAGGCACACGCTGATATTAACATTATCCAGATTATGGATCCCCTAATTGGCTGCCAATTACCAAACAGACGTGCCCTCCACGAGCTTCCGGCACAGGTGTGTAAAGCCTTTTACAGATTTGGGCCTGATTGATACCACCAGGGATCTCAGTTATAGTCCCTTACTTATTTCTGCATTGCCCTGGTTTCGGAATAGCAAGGAATCAGACTGACGGACTACAATTTTCCCATCACACACAATTACGCTCCATCTCTGCTAGGCGCATGCAAAATTGCGCCCGACCTCACCGGCTTCAGCCGCACATTCGGTTTGCAAAATTTGCGATGTGATAAGGCATACCCAACTGGATTTACCCAGCCGGATTAAAAGAATCAGAGCCATAGCCAGCCCTGTTTAGCCACTGTTCTAAAAAACTAAGAAGAAAAAAGCTTCACAAAATCTAATTAGCAGTTAGGAATAATTAGTTCACAGGGTGATGAATATTCGTTTCCTGAAAAAGAAATAATTTTGCAGCATATTTTCTTCGTGAGGCACATATGTACTCAGAGAGAGAGTCCAGTGCAAACACAGTCACAGATGCACGTAAAAATAAACACACACAACTACACATGCACTGGCACAAAAGCACACATACACAATCACGCACACTATACTCAGTACTCTTTTAAATCAGAGCTGAAAAATAAGTATCTCTGGGGAACAGTTGTCAGTACAAATTTAAATAATTAGAGTAATAATAATAAAAATGAAAACTGTGCATCTCCTTGTATTTCAGTTGGAATACACCATGAAACATACACTAAAAGTGGGTTGATGAGCTGGGAGGGTGTAATTAAATTGCACTGTATGTCTGACTCAATTGTCTCCTCTTTGTGAAATACATCCCTCTTTGAACATATTAAAGGCCTATATGACTCTGGCCTGCACATCGACTGACAAACAGATGGACGGCAAGTCTATTAACGAAACATAAATGATCAACATTCCTGTTTTTAAACTGAAGCAGCGCTGTCGCACCAGTAGGAGCACATTGCTTTAAGGCCGCCGTTACCTTAACCTTCTTCAGAATGGCAGTGCTATTTCAGCCCGGCATTGCACTTTGGTTCTGAATTCCACAACAGACCCACTACTCAGTCTTTCTCGGCAGCACTGTGACAAAACTACACACTGGAGACAGCATGAAGCCTAAATGGGAACAGGAAGTGGTCATTTTCCATTGATTCTCAGGTTCACTGCTGGACATCTAGGTGAGCTTGACGCTGTGGACTTGGGGCCAGAGTGGCAGTCTTAGGGCTGCTGCCCATGGCCATAATCCACAGCTCAGTCCCATTTATATGCATGGCTGCAGTTTTTTAGACTTTAACCAGTGCCCAAGGGAACCTGCTTCAACATTACAAACGTCTCAGTGGTACTTCCTGCCCTGATCCGCATTACTATTGGCTAGCCCACTAACCAACTGGAACTGTGCAACTGTAGACATGGCTACTGCACAGCTGTATAGGTGGGTGAAGGGTGGGTGTGTAACATAATAAGCAGTATCGGTGAGGCTCAGGAGGAGCCCGGAATTCCCAAATTGATTCCCAAACCTCAACTGCCATTCAGTTACCGAAGCAGGAACCACAATGCACATGAACAGATAGGCTGGTGTTCATCAGTAACAAGTTTACCTTTGCACAGAACATTAGCATACTGTGCTAACAATATAGCAAGGTTAAGTCTCCAAGTTTCAGGTTTGCAAATGGGCTGGAAAATGGAGACAAAGTCACTTTTATGCACGTCTGTGTAAACAGAAAAAAGATTACACAAAAATTACTGTTTATGCATGAATATGTGTGCTAATTTGCATATACGTCCCAAAATGCATTAACAAAAGCATATTTGCATGAATTGGTTTTTAGAATGAAATGACAATAATGTTAATAAACAATCACCTGATTACATTTTGAAATTCAATAAGGAAGAAACTTACTTATTTCTCATTTGTACAAGTACAGATGACAATTCTTTGGTTCTCCCATCATGCTCTCCGTGCAAGACACAGGCACACATGTACAGTACCAATCAAAAGTTTGGACACAATAAGCTGCTTACAAGGGAGAGCGACAGTGTTGCAATACCTGACCTGGCCACCTGACGTAAACACAGTAGAAATGTCTTTGGAGGAGTTTGACCAGAGAGTGAAGGTAAAGTGGCCAATGAGTGCTCAGCATATATGAAGGACTTCCTTCAGGAAAGCTAGAAAAGTAGAAGAGAAGGTAGGACCAGCCAATACCTGGAGAAATTGGGGTTAAGGGCATTGCTCAAAGGACAACTGGTGGGATCACTCTGCTGACCCAAGAATTCGAACCAACAACCCATAGAGCCAACATTAAAAAAAAAAAATTGTTCAATACTTTTTTGGTCACGGTATAATTCCTTATATGTTATGTTATAGTTTTGATATCTTCATAATTATTCAAAATGTAAAGAACAGTACGAATAAACTCTTCTATGGGTAGGTGTGTCCTAACTTTTCGCTGCTGTTATACATGTGTACCAGTGCCATGTTTTGGGGACAGAACAGGGAGTCAGCTCAAAGGCAGCTCTGGAGTGGTGGCTCAGAATTGACATGGTTATTCTGCTCATTACGGAATTCAAACCCACGACCTTCCATCTGAGCCACAAACCCAAATCAATTTAGCTTCAAATGAAATTATCAAAAATCATCATCAATGCTGTCAGAGGAGAATCTCTCAGTGTACAAAACCTACACAGCGCAAAAGTCTACAGTGCAACTGCAGTCTACAGCATGAAACTCACCTGGAAAGTTCATTCACTTTGGAACTGTAAACCCACTTTACAGTTTACAGGATGTTAGATTAAAGTAGGTAGTTGACATGCATCTCAAATCACACCGCACAGCTCTTTAACAAAAATAATGCGTCTAATAAGTCAATGTTGTTTTAAAAAAAAAAAGTAGCCTCTTATTTTAAACACTAAGCTAACCAAGGTCTGCATTTATATTTTACATGCACATGTGTCTATACAATGACTTCTCAAGGATTAAGAAAATCCTTTAATGTTCTTGTCAGAAACTGTGGTAATTAAATTGGCAACAACTTTCATTTGGTGTTACAGAAGTTAACTGTATTTCTTTAAATACTCTGGAAATGTTGCTCAGCTGAAGTAATAATCAGAGGAACGTATTCCCCAGCACACGGGCTTAAAGCTACGAGTGATTGCAGAGCTGAGACACACTGTTAGAAAGAGAGATTTGCAGTAATGCGGAATGAAATATATGCTCTACCTCAAACTCAATTTATTCCTTGGGTTTCTCTGTGTTCACTTGCCTGGAATGTGATTTCAATTATCTACAAGTAGTACTTTCTGTCCAACCGAAAGGGGAGAACCCCAGGTGGGTGATGGGATTGGCGTTGCTCGGCACCTAAAGCTGTGGCTGATTGCAGATCAGTGTATGCACGCAAAATGCTTCAGGCTGAGATTCAAACACAGGGTGGACTAGCAGAGTGCATTAGGGAAGGGAGGGGAGAGAATAACATGGAGCCCTGACTCTCTCTCTCTCTCTCACACACACACACATACACACAGGATGGACAGTCTGACACACACATATACACTCACAGGATAGACAGTCTGACACACACACACACACATATACACTCACAGGATAGACAGTCTGACACACACATACACACAGGATAGACAGTCTGACACACAAACATATACACTCACAGGATAGACAGTCTGACACACACATACACACAGGATAGACAGTCTGACACACACACATATACACTCACAGGATAGACAGTCTGACACACACATACACACAGGATAGACAGTCTGACACACACACACATATACACACACAGGATAGACAGTCTGACACACACACATATACACTCACAGGATAGACAGTCTGACACACACATACACACAGGATAGACAGTCTGACACACACACACATATACACACACAGGATAGACAGTCTAGCACACACACACACGTATACACACACAGGATAGACAGTCTGACACACACACACATATACACTCACAGGATTGACAGTCTGACACACATACACACAGGATAGACAGTCTGACACACACACACACACATATACACACACAGGATAGACAGTCTAGCACACACACATACACACAGGATAGACAGTCTGACACAGACACACACATATACACACAGGATAGACAGTCTGACACACACACACACGTATAGACACACCGGATAGACAGTCTGACACACACACACACACACATACACACAGGATAGACAGTCTGACACACACACACACACACACACACACATATAGACACACAGGATAGACAGTCTGACACACACACACACACACACACAGGATAGACAGTCTGACACATGCACACACACATACACTCAGGATATACAGTCTGACACACACACACACACACATAGACACACAGGATAGACAGTCTGACACACACACACATACACACAGGATAGACAGTCTGACACATGCACACACACACACACACATACACTCACAGGATAGACAGTCTGACACACACACACACTCAGGATATACAGTCTGACACACACACACACATTTATACACACAGAATAGACAGTTTGACACACACACACATACACTCAGGATATACAGTCTGACACACACACACGCACACGCACACACACACAGGATAGACAGTCTGACACACACACGCACACACACACACACACACACACACACACACACACATCTTCCAAGACATGCAAAAACAAAAAAGGTGTGGGAGGCAAAATATGGGTGGTGACTGAAACAGACAGGCCAATCTTATAATCAGCCAATGACATGTTTTTTGTTGATAAGTAACGGGGTGCAGGGGCCAATCAGCTTCACCTCTATACACCAGTTTCCAGGACAGGCAACCCCCCCTCCATACACACACACACACTTGTATGCACTGCGAATATTCAGAATAACAGCCCACGGTTATGTAAACACCAGGGCTCCCACCCCACCTCGCCCTCTCGCCAGCAGAACACAATGCCTTTCACTGGAACCATTTACATAATCAGGCTGATCTTTACTATACAAATTGTAAAAATTTGAAGGAAATTATACAGGGCAAGTACATTCACCCATGTGCACTTTCCATCTTGTTACGAGGGGTCGATTATGTGGGTGGGAAGGCAGAGCTATCCAACTGAATGTTAAAAAAATGTTTCATTTAAAGATTGTAGCGAGCGGCAGTATCATCTGGCAAACAACAATTGTCCAGAGAGCCATAACTGTTCGTCAGCGAGCGACAAACAGCCATCGGTTACACAACGAACACACAAGCCGGCACTCGATCGGAGGTACTCGGCGAAGCCGTGAGTCACGCACGGGGGATAAAAACAGATGTATGTTCGCGGAAGCGCTGCATCCCAGCCATCGGTATAAGGGGAGGAGCTACTGGAGAAGAGCGCTAGCGCTGCCGGTAACGGGGTACATCGCTGCACTGGGGGTTCGGGATCGGCGAGTAAATGCAGTAAAAAAGGGAACTGCACGTGCGGTTCAATAAACACCCCCACTTAGGATTAAAAGCAAAATCATTATGCCTTAAAATGACAGAAACTTCACAGTAAAAAGGGGACGACTTCTTATGCTATTAAAAAAAGAATTAATTGAATTTGTGAGCTGGGTCCATTAATGTTATAACTTGTACTGGGGTAATTCATTTCTTTTTCAAGAATTGTTCTAACATAAAATGAATATATGCCATTTTAAATAAACACTAATCAACGGTCGATTTATTTAATATCCGTCTTTTACACAGACGGTGCACATATTAATTTACGGTTCTCTCATCTCTTACATCCTAATTTCTATTCCTTAGTTATTTTTTAATATAAAATGTGCTGCACTTTAATTATTCAAACTATTTTTCTTTTTTTTAATAAGCTCTTTTCATTTTCTGAAACACTCTTATGCTTGTTTGATAATTTAAACAACTGTTCCATGGCGAAATATAAAAAACGTACAAATTAGGTCAGTGTGTGTGGAGGACAGACTGGGCTCCCACAAAAGGAGAGGCTTGATGTCATTTTCTTGTTAACCCGTGTGTGTGTGTGTGTGTGTGCGAACAGGTATACCTATCCTTATGGGGACACAATGTCCCCATAACGTGATAAATAT
>JABFEB020000039.1:13110770-13126327 GCA_019775895.2 Stomatorhinus ivindoensis
TTCACACTGTCACTGACAGAGTGCTGTTGTATACTTTCACACCGTCACTGACAGAGTGCTGTTGTATACTTTCACACCGTCACTGACAGTGTGCTGTTGTATTCTTTTACACTGTCACTGACAGTGCTGTTGTATACTTTCACACTGTCACTGACAGAGTGCTGTTGTATACTTTCACACCGTCACTGACAGTGCTGTTGTATACTTTCATACTGTCACTGGCAGAGTGCTGTTGTATACTTTCACACCGTCACTGACAGAGTGCTGTTGTATACTTTCACACTGTCACTGATAGTGTGCTGTTGTATACTTTCACACCGTCACTAACAGAGTGCTGTTGTATACTTTCACACCGTCACTGACAGTGCTGTTGTATACTTTCATACTGTCACCAACAGTGTGCTGCATATGAAAGCTAATCAAAGGCAGCAATGTCCAGCTACTGGCAGGTATAGCTTATACCTGCTACCATTTCTGGCTAATGAGCATTATCTACACGAATCTTCTCATACTAGGTAACTATATTTGCAGCACATCATTACAGACAGTGCTGTTAATGTTTCTGTGAATTCCTGCTCAATTCCTGTGCATTTCCTGCACAAATAAGATGACTGAGCTGATGAGTAATTACTGCACCAGTCCCAATGTGAGGCAGGTGAGATATGGTAGTCAGACAGAGTCCCAACATGTGATGTGAAATCATGGGCTAATCGCTATCTTTCAGGAAGTCAGAATGGCCTAATTGTTGACAGATTATCTTAACTGTTTATGTTGACACGGTACATTCAGACTTCTTTAATGTTTGATATTAATAGCACAGTTCCTGTTAAAAAATGAGCTTCTGAATCCCTGCAGTCGTCAGATGTGCTTTGACTGCTGCACACCAAATCTGCATCACAAGGTGCTGCTGTGTATGGCCTCCATTCAGCGGAGCGCGGATCCGGAATGAGGGTGCGGCGTGCGCCCCTCTCGGAGTGGCTTTCGACACTGGGTGCCTGTGCAGTGTGACGCAGCCTGGGGGGGGCGGGCCGGAATGAGGCCGTAGCAGTCCGTCAGGGCCTGCTGGAGTGCATACAGCAAGCAGGGACCGCATGGCCGGGCGGTTTAAAAAAAAAAAAGATAGACTCTCACTTCAGAGAGAAGGAGGGAGCAAATTAAGTAGTGACACCATCTAAATGAGAGGTCTAAGAACCACCCCCCCCCCCCCCCCCACGCCCCGTATTCAACACCTCACCAGACACATCAAACGTTGAGCTTGTTTGTAAAAGTGCACTTTAGTAAATAAAGTTTGAGCAACGCTCCAGGCAGAATCCAATACAGCGGGTTATATTTCCTTATGCAGCCCAGCAATACAACATATAAAAAAAAAAAAAAACAAGACCTCAGAGTCTGCAGACCTTGATCCCAGCCAATGAAGGCAGTCGGTCTACTTTGGCCAACCAACCAACGGTGGAGTTGCCATGTGGTTTTAACCTTAAACGGATTTGCCTTCAAAATGATTGAAAAAGACTGTCTCTGTTATCAGTGGAACAGATGATAGGAGATGACTGGACTCCTCAGCGATTAAATGTACATGACAGAAATCTATTCCATCTCATCCCATGTATACCCACGCATCAAAGTAGGATTACTAAACAGGATACAAAGGTACGCTGCAGCGAGAAGATGATCTGAAAGAATTAAATCCCAAGCGGAACTGTCGATAGGAACACACAGATTGTCAACAGATTTCTTGGATGGTGCCTGACAGGAGTAAGGTAATGGAAACGAGCACTGACACCTGAAGGGACTGCAAAGAGAGCCGGTTGGTGCTCCATGATGTGTAAGAGACATGAATCATGCTTTACTGTGCGAATCATGCAGCGTTCTTCAAACACGCTGTCACTCCAGACCAAACATGACAGGCGAGTAGCAGAACATGCTGAAATCGCAGTAAACAGAAAACAAGGCTGCTGTGTTTGATTCAATCTGCATTACTGAGTCAAGAAACAAGTAAGATCCCACCAACTCATGATAACCCCCTCCTTATTCGGGGGGGGGGGGGGTATTTACTGTTTCTGTGAATCCCAACAACCAACATTTTACATTCAAATGGACTCTCCACATACATGACATGATATGGTCCCCTCCCACCATAATGTGGATACACAGACTTGCACCCCCCACAGAGTGGGGCAGAGACACACAGACCTATCCTTCAGTAGAGAGAGATGTGTAACAGAGAGACATACGACTTAGGATGTCAGGCAATGGGCCATTAAACACCACTTTTTTTACAACAAGTGTGGCTGTGGGTCAGCTGCATTAGCACAGTTTTTAGCAGGAAACAGAAATCAAGCGACAACCGAGACCTCTGACACTGACACAATGGGATTCATTTAAATGCAGTTCAGGCAGCAGAAAAACAGGGGGCAGCAGTGAGCAGGCAGAAATGGCCCTGGAGTGCCTCCTCAGTTTGCCTGGCTAACAGCCAATCAGGGAACATCATGGTAGCATACAGGAGGGCGTTCAAATGTTCCAGGAGAGATGAAGTGCTTATTCTATGTGAGTGAGAAAAGAATGCTAACATACTGCTGGCGTGTGACATGCACTTACTCACACAGTACAACCCAGGGAAAATCCTGGCAATGAACTGTCTGCACAAATGATATGACAGCTATTTTAAAACGAATGTCACGATTTTTATTAACAGCCACTATCAGTTTAATATTAGCAGCGGCGCAGCCAGGGAATACACGCTAAACACGCATGTTGCCAGGCCTCCCAAATCTCGTGCATCTGGCGTGACACACATTTTGACTCTTGCGCTCACGCAAGAAACCTTACGGCAAATCTATATCACGGTCAAAACACTTGTTTCATAATATCACCATCCAGTTTCTTTTTCGTCTGGGCACCAATTATAAGACAGCAACACTTCTTCAGAAGTATTTTGAAAGAAAAGAAAAAAAAATGCCTTATATTCAGGCCAACACTGTATATTATAACTTTTATGTGATCTGAGTCATTCTGAAACCCGACATGCCTGCCCATCACGATGTCCATCACTATTCACCCAATTCACCTATCCGCACGACGATCGGCCGCTGCAGGCCTTCTACAACTTGGACAGAATATGCAAACTCCACACACACAGAACAGGAAGGGGGGGGCAGAAATGTGAGCCCACAACCACGCCGGTGCGAGGTGACAGTAACACCCACTGAGCGCCCACCCAAAAATAGGAATAAGAAATGAAATTGGAAACAGCTTCAGAATAAGGCTCGGAGGGTGGGGCGGCGATTGGTTATGAAAAGGCTGCAGGGCCTGGGTGGCACCTTCAGGAAGGTGCTCTAGGTGAATGACTTTGAAGAAGCATCCAGGAGGCTGGACCTGCAGGCAGCCGTGGGGGAGTCAGGGCTATACAACTGGGCCAGGAGCTTCACCGCCTTCCCTCCAGTGATACAGGCAGCTATATCCTACCAGTAATGTTGTAAACTCGGTCAAGCAAACTGATGTTTCATGCAATCATTCTGTGTCTTTGCAATCTGTATTCCAACTGGACAAAAATATCACAGGAACAGAGAACAGATTATGAAATATTTAAGCAAACAAACAACAATAATAAAGAGAGCTCTAAATAAATAAAGCCCCTAAGGCAAGAGAAGTGTAGAATATTGTGAAGACAAGCATCCTGCAGTGACGAGTAGGAGTGCAGCTAGGAGGGCTATTTACTCATTGTGGTTTTTGGGGCTGAATGCAGGGACTGGCATCATTTCTTTACTGAAGAGCTTCAAGGCCGGCAGGGGAGTGCGGCCGAAGCTGCGCGTAGGTCCCCCCCAAGCAGCACCATCGATAATGAAGGGGACTTTTGGTGGGAAACAATATGTAAAGAGCAATTATTTTTTGTGCAGTTTTCTCTGCCGCAAATTGCCATAATCAGCACTCAATCTAGCGGTTTAAACACATGCGGGGAAGAGATCGACAGAAAGTAAAAGTGATGCTTTGTAAAAGATCAGTTCAGCAGAATGATTTCTCATTAGGCTAAAATGAAGGACTGCTTCAGCTCATGGAGAGGTCAGACGTGCACTAAAGGAGTAAACAAACAAGCCATCAGTGTAGTCCAATTACACATATTACTCGTGGCAATAGATAATTTCATACTAATTTGAAATATGGCCTGTAAATGCCGGCTCTCGTACTAGACCATGGCTTCCTTTCTGCTGTGACAAAGAGAAATACACACACACATACACACACGCACACACACACACATAAAAAAAATGTTTTTTTTTTCATTCTCTGATCATTTTCCACTGGTGACTGACACGTCGATTTTGTGCACCCAGATTGTTGCAAATATTTAAGCTCCAGTAAATCTCAACTGCAAAATCAAACTATAACATAATTTAAATGTAAGTATATTACAATGCAATCTTAAGTCACAGGTCATATTTTCATAATAATAAGAATACAGTTTCTATGCATCATTTGTCTGATCATTTAAAACAGAACTAATTTGTAATGATAAAAATTCCGACACACATATGTACCGTTTCATTGCTAAATGCGGTACAGTGGATGCATAAGATACACAGAAAAGACATTTTATACCCACAAAATGTACTTGTCCTTCAGTGCAGTTACCCCTGACCTATAGAAGTCAGCTTTATATAGGAGATGTTCCATTTGAGCCCTTCAGCATCTAGCTGGGTTAAACACTTGCACCTGGCGATTTATACACATGGATAAATTTAGTATTATTCAGGGTATCTGATCCAAGCCCCTGACAGGTATATCCGGCCTTAGCAGATGCAGCTGATTGCTAATTAACGGCAGCTCAGCTCTGGTGGGGTTTCCCGTGCTGACCTTGGCGTGGAAGACCCGAGGCGGACGCTGGCCGAGCCTATGAGGCCAAACCGCAGGCCGAGCCGCACTTTGCCCAGTTACCTGTTAGCACCCATTTCACCAGCTGCATCGCTGGCAAACCGATGCCCGCTCCCCCCCCCCCCCCCACCGACTCCAACAGAGGGGACACCCTATCCCTTGAACAAGCCTCAGGCCCAACACAGCCTGCGGCGACAAGCTGCAATAGCGCCCGCGAAGGGCAGCACGCGCAGGCGGGGTGGACAGGGGGCGCCGATCAGTCGCGCTAATGAGGATTAATGTTGCTGCTGCTGAGAGCAGGCAGAAGCGAGGGGGGCTTCCGGGGAGGGTGCTATTCAGGGTGCTGCACAGTGCGACAGGCTGGGGTGGCTCCGTAAGGCACTCTGGGTATCTTGAAAACGTTACGCGAATGTAACATTCATTCATTCATTTGTATGACTTGGGGGCGAATCACACATACAGGGGGTTATTCTTTAACCTGCCTGTAAATATGCATGGGCTGCAAACAGGACCAGACATGACCACAGTCATAGTGCATTTATTTAGCTGTTGGCCTCACTGTCTACAAATTTGCTGTGTGACCGATTGACTTATACCTATTCGGATGGGGGAATATGATGTTCCATGGGATGCTTGTAGTTGAGCACGTCGCCATGCATTTCCTGCATCGGCTGCCGGATGAGTTTAAGCCCCCTCACGCGTGGCGTCACCGCCGATGGCACCATATCCACATCGCTATGGGGACACTTTGGCTGAGCTGGACGCGACCCGGTGTATCGCCGGTGCAAATTACTGAGCGGCACGCCGGCGTTGCTGCCCGCCTGGCACACGGCCATACCTGGATGTCGGTTAGTTACAGGACACACCGTCGTGGCTCCCAGTCAACCAATCCACAAGCCTTTGACCGAGGCAGGAATTGGCAGGACTCAGAGGACGGCGGCACAAACTGCGCAGGGAGAGGTGCGCAAACTGCGCAGGGAGAGGTGCACAAACTGCGCACACGCAGAAGCAGGGGCAGAGTGAAATCTGCAGCCCTGGGGGTGTGAGGGCTCCTTGCCGGCCACTGAGCCACACAGTCTGATTTACACGCTTAATCCTGTCTGGATACAGATGTTCCACCATCTACTTGCTGGTCCAGGTTCAGGCAGCTTCTGATTTCCTTTCATTTCATCATGCTTGTGCGAGAGAGATGTTCTGAGGGGGGCAAAGGCTGTTCATGCTGTCCCCTCACTTTAGCACGGATGCTCTTGCACCTTGATTACTATACTTTTTTTTTTCAATCCCCTCCGATGTCTCCGGTTACCCCCCACACCACACACTCACACACAGACACACACACACCCCTGAATTTTCAATTTTGTCTTTGAAAGGAGCACAGCTGGTCAGGTGGGGGGGCCAGAAGAGAGGGTGAGGTCCCATGAGTATCCTGAGAACGGCTCCTGGGCCACGACAGAGCGCTGCTTACTTGCCCGTGGGCTGCCGGCTCGCTGTGGAGTTTTCATCGACTGGGTGCACTTTAATCAGGCTACACTATCGTCAGGCTTTCTTCTCCACTAGCCTGAAGGCCCTGTGAGCATCAGAATGCTCCCTGTGCGCTAACGCGATGTGTAGCGGCTCGATAAAGCTCAGCCCAACACACAGACCTGGGTGCTCACTGCACCCGTTACTTACCCTGCCCGTGCCTCTACAGCTACCTAAGTCGCCAGGGATTGCAGACACCCGAGCGGCCGTTAAGGGCGAACGCGGCGAAAGGTGGCGAGTGCCACAATCTGTTTCCTGTAAACCATGGGCTATTCGCAGTGTGTTTACTGGAAAACAGATACATGTGGATCAGATTATGTCATTGTCAAAGTAATTCCAGTGGCATCCATTTAGCAGAAAGGGTCCGCGCTTGCTGGCATCTGAGGCATGGAAGGGCAGATCATTCCACAGGATGTTACAGGCATCCGCTTAGAAAACACCCTGATTTTCTGAATTCAGTAACCCAAACTGCTCTGAATGATAACTGATTACCCAGCCTCCACTGCTAAGACACCCCTGGCATGAAAAAGCCAAGACACGCCTCCCTCTAGTCTTCTTATTTAGTCTGGATCACATTAAATTCTGTTACCTGCTGAAGTGGATACAGGTCAAACATAGCTGCTGCTGACAGCGGATAATCCGGTCTGAACGGAGAATGGAATCCTGGTGGACTAGCAGGGGAACCGAACAGTTGATCGCCCATCGATTTCCGGCCAAAGGCCAAGCGCAGGAAAACAAACAGCACTGATAAATAACACGCTGACAAAAAGCAGAAGTTCAATTAAAGATTACCTGTCCAGGGGATGAAGAAAGGATGGTGCACAAATCTACAAAGTCAGATGCATCAACTACGGGTGTGCCGTGAAGGGAGCGTTATGGGATGGCAACAGATAATGCTGAGTTTGATGGCGTTATCTTGCCCTTAATTGGTTAGAAATTACAAGAGATTGCCTCATAAATAAAGCAAGGTGTCCCATTAAACAGAAGTGCCGTATACATCTTCTAAAGTCTTCTATTAAGTCAGCCTCTATTAATAGACCCATCTCTCAAGCTGGGATTCAGCCTAAAGACTTTCACACATGCATTACACCTGAAAGGCTGTCACTCACATTTCACTGCAAACTCAGGAACTGAGAAAACCCATCCACATGAACTGGGAATATTATTTATTTCATTGTTTGGCAGATTACAGAGTATTGTTAAATCGTAAAATGAATGTCCCCTTTATCTTCTAAAAATACAGCAGAGCCAAAAACTGTTACTGCTGGTCTTTTGATGTTGGTCCGAAAATAGCGGAAGCTCAGAGGAGGCTGTGAACTGAGCACCGGTCCAGAGAAGCAGCCCTGCCGTGCCAGGGTGCCCCCGGGCGTGAGAGAGAGAGAGGGCAGCGACGTGCTCGCTTTTCACGCCGGCTGGATCCTCCCCCCAACGGCGGCCGAAAGCTCCGCAGGAAGCAGCTCCGTCATCCTCAGGCAACCTCCTCGGCCCCTGGGCCATTTACAGAAACGCACAGCGCCGAGCGTCCAAATGCACCTTCCGATGATCGGCGCACCGTGGCGTTCGGAGGGAAACGGACTGCAATTATCCTCATCAGCATCGACCACGGGGCCGCAGTGCAGCTTTAGCTCTCGGCAAACACGTTATTGTCAGAGAAGCTGCTGCTTCTCCAGCGGGATGCGTGATGTGCTTTGCAGAACCCGAATTCCTACCCCTGCCCTCCCTTGCCATTCACTTCTTGTGAGGCCTTATTTTATTTCTAATGCAGAAAGTCACACCCCTGTCTCTGAGGATCCCCTTCCAGAAATTGTTTGTGATTCCTGCTGAGTTAAATGGAAAATTCTGGCCCCCTGGGCCTCCAGGCCATTTTCAGAGGGTCCCCAGTAGTGAGCAAGCTCAGTCTCTGTCCCCTGTCCCCTCTTTTAAACTTATTTTCAAATATCTGACTACATTCTTGGCACTGAGACAGCCCCCACCCCCCATCTCATTCTCTGTAGCTAACTACAGGGCACAGTCTCCAGGGCACGTGTCTTGTTAGTATTTGTTACCTACTTATCACGGAGCACTGCGGAGCCCAGGAAAGGCCCCAGAGGCTTTGTACGACTACGTGACATTTTCCACAAACCGGGAATGAAATGGCCCCTCCCTCTGCAACAATGCCGGCACCCCCTTGAGGCTGTGATCAGCACAGAATTACGGAGGCAGAGCTCAGGGCAGCGCCGTCAAACATGACCGGCGTTTCCCTACGTCACCCCGGCCTGGCGTGTTCCCAGCCGGCGCTCAACAGCTCGCTTGCCGTTCTCCTGCACGCCCCACAGCTCCAAGAACCCAATTTAGGAGTACGTCTGCTCGAAAAAAAGGACGAAAAAGGCAGGGAATCGACAGCAGGCACACGCTACACCGGCCTGACGTTCACGTGTTTTAAAGCGGAGGGTTACATCTTACATTGACATTAATGTTTGATTACTTAGCTTATGATTATACCCAAAACTAAAACCAGGTTCCCCATTTCCTTGGATTTATGAAGCGGGTTGTTAATTTTCAGTTGTACCTGCTAATTCTTTAGCCCAGAGACTGGTGCAAATTTATGTTAGCATGCATGCTACTTAAACACCCTGTCAGCCACTGAGACCTTCGACCAAACCTGCATTATTCTTCAGCAACCACAAATAAGCAGTGGAATATCAGAGCGATTAATCTGTTAAATCCTTTCTAACAGTGTATTTACATATTTATTTACAATTGCTATAAAGGAAACCATAAAACATGAACAGTAATTGAGCCTTGTATGGTAATTATACTAAATGCTATTCACCTGCGGCACTGGACATCATTTAATCGTATATTTCAGACAGCCCAGGCCATAAAGGGAAGACTCGTCGCCTATAAATGCTCATTTTAAACAGATTTCGCAATTTTCTCCTGTAAACACGGCACCTACACACAAGCACACAAACACACAAATCAATCAGGCGCAGCTTTCAGAGAGAGAACCTCCACTGTAGGAAATGGGCTCTTGGGTGCGATTCACGCCTAACGATTCCTTCTGCAGGCCCGGGACAGACATCATGGGCCGGCACCAGGGCCGGGGGAAGGACCATGGCCAGCCACCCCTAGGGCCTGCATGGGGTGTCCCCGTGGCGTGCCGATAAGGGGAATCAGACAGAGAGTGCAGGAGGGACGTAGCAGGTGCATGCACACAATTCAGGGTGGATTTTGAAAGGAGCTTTCAGCCGAGTCTCACGCTTGAGCGGGCCTCCTGCAGTCAGAGCTAATCGCTGACAGCACACCCTGAAGGAGTGCTCTCACCGCACGTGTGACGCTCACACACAAGTGTGCTTCAGCGTTCCATCACGCAACACTTTTTATTGGCCGATACTGGTACAGCTCCAGCCCTGGTCAGGACCCCGACGGCCCGTGCCAAGACAAAGAATTTTAACCAAGAATTGCTGAGGAAGATCGCCAGAAATCACCTTTCATACTCCGGCACAATGTCCGGGGGAGGGGGGGGGGCGGCGGCGGGTACTGTGTGGTATTAAAATGAATTATGCTGTCAAATTACGAAAAGCATCAGTGCTCTGAAATGAATGTGATGGACCTTTTTGTGCTGTCTTTTCTTTATAAACTATTCATGAGCAAGAATATGGCAGCCATTGGGTTTTAAATGTGAGCAAAAGATTTACATGCTGGAAATAGGGGCTTAGAAGCAATTATGAGAGTAATTATTTTGTATAGTTAAGAAAATAGCACCTTTAAAGAAGATTAAATTACATATAATGTGCGGATTGTGTGGCCACATTAGCCATTAAGAAAATAATAAATACCAGCAATCTGGGGCTACAAATGTTGCATTAATATTATTGAAATGACATTCTGGCACTTTTAGCAGAAATATACACAGACACACTGCAGCAACATAAATTTTATAGAGATGGTTTGGAGGGTATTTGAGAGGGCTGAGACGGCACCCACGGAATCCACTTTAATAGGAGGGAGCCTAAGCATCTCAGATCTGATTGGCCACATTGAGGTCAGCGAATGAGTGACATCCACAAACGACAAATGAGAAAACCCGGCACGGTTAATCTAGCGTTTAGCGGTTTTCACTTCAACAAATACATGGTGGCAAACCTACCATTAAAAAAAGTAAAATAAAATTAGCAAAAAATAAATTGGAAGATGGGAATTCTTTGAACTACATCACCAGAAGGGTAACCGGCAATATTATTAAACTTCAAACAGTAACAGTTTGAGTTCAAAGCGTCTGAGGTATTTCAGTCAGAGTGATATTTACCACATCCTGTGGTAGTGTCACGACCATGTGAGAAAAGCCCAGGTGTGTAAATCTGTGCACTCAACGGTAACTCCACCATACTTCAACAACATTAACAAGGCATTCAAACTGAGCCAGTGAACGCCATTGAAACCGCGCACGCAATCAGAAACGTTTCTGTGTAAAGCCCCCTTAGGTCTTGTCAGGTCGAGGACTCCTTCACACTACCGCAGTCATATTTTACATATGAAATACTCACACGTGACCAAACCTTTACAGGAACGCATGCCGTCCACGTTCCTGTAAATCTGTGCAGAAATATGACGAGGAAAATTTGACCAATTGAGTGTCCATGTGCAGCTTCAGTTTCAAAGAGTCAGAAGAGCAGGCTAACGAGAGAGAACGAGCGGTGGCTTAATGGTCGCTGAATCGAATCCCTGACCAACAAGGCACCACTGAGGTACCCTGAGCAAGGTACTGTCACTAAACTATGTCACGCTGCCGCCTGCTATGTCACGAAAGTCACATATGGGTTAAATGCAGAGGACACGTTTCGTTGTGTTGTGTCAACAACGACCACTGATCTTCAAATGACCTCACAGTGATTTAGTAAAACATTAATGGTATTGTTTAAACTATTGGCAAGATTTTCACACAACGGGCCCGATTTCACCTCTCTGGACCACCAGAGGGCCAGCAGCTGATGAAATTTTCCCAAGGATCAGTGGCTGATCCTCGAGGAGTGGGCAGCTCTGGTGTCAAGCAGTCAGGAGAGCAGCAGTCACATGCAGGACGCGAGAGGGAACGAGCATGGTAGAGCAGTTGCTGAGGATCTTATGGAGCTATTTATGAGCTTATTAATCTGAAAAAGAGGAACATGCAGAAATATGAATGGAATATCTGGCATATTGATTTTTCTTCTTTTTAATGTTTTATAAGGAAATAATAAATATTGTAGATGTAAGTTATGGATTTCAATGACCCGTTCTTTGTATATTATACTGCCCCATGGAGATTTTCTGTATGATGACAGGATTGTGGAAAGATTCCCTCTGCTGGTGTAAGGAGATACTGAAGGTCAGGGAAAGAGTGTTTGGGCAGGTTGGGCCAGCAGAAAGGTTCATGTTCTAAAGCTACAGAAACAGGACACGGTTCCACCCTGGGGATGATTATGAAGATGGACGAATAATCAAGGTTCTTTCACTGAAAAAAAATGCTAAATTGTCGTCAAATTTATTGTTTACAAATATTATTTGGCTTACAAAAAATTAGGTTACACATTGAATGTCTATATTGCAATGTTGCATTTTCAAACAATGAATAGTTTTGGAAATGTATTTCATTACCCAAGAATGGATTGTGAGAACGTGACAATATGCTTTGAATACAATGCACTGAAAATATCAGTGCTAACTATGTAAAAATGTGGAAAGCACTACACCCCATGAAGAAAGTGGAGGCTTGACACGATCTCCTCTGGAACAATGCCCCATGAACAGATGGAGCGTCGCGAAGACGTTGGGCACATTAGAGATCCTCTGCGACGCAGTCAGCTTGTGAGGCCATGAAGCTGACCAGCAAACATCTACACATACACTATGCACTATGGAAGTGATTCTTGCATGGAGACTCCAACACCCAAAGTGTGTGAGAAACAGCGGCCAATCAGTGTTAGCACCAAAGTCAGCTGACAATCAAATGCCAATCAGCACTCTCCACAAACTTGGAGTTCCCAGGCTTTACAGATTCACCCCGCAACCTGATAACATCTGATGGGCACATGATTATGGGAAGGTCGAGGGGGATGGGCACAGAGAGCAGAGATTACATTATGCCCTGCCCTCCCAGCTCCCTGATTAGCGCTACATCCACTCCGGGGTCCCTGATTAGCTCTTCATCCACTCACGACTCCCTGATTAGCTAGTCTAGCAGGTGGCAGCATGGCTTCACGCCTCCTAGGTTGTGGGTTTCTGCACCTGGCCATAGGGGTCTAGTGTTCTGCGCAGAGCCCCACCCACAGTGCAGATCCCAGGTTCCTCCAAAAGGAGCAAGACCCAGCTGCCAGCACCATGCTGATGTTGGCCCGGTCTTCTAAATCGGGCCCAGTGAGGGTCACGGGTCCAGCGGCGTGAGTCTGTCATCGCGTTCTCATTCTCGGTGCTAAAAACGCTGCAGATCATTGAGCTACTGTTTCCAACCTGGAGCTGTCAGACATGATACCGCTGTCATGTCACCTGATATTACTAAAAGACAGAAAAACATTATACTTCTAGACAAACATCCGTCTCCTACCCGGTTATCCCAGTCAGGGTCACAGGTCGTGTTTATACTAGCGGATGTGAATATGGTGATTTTCTGATAGCCCAACTAACTGAGCAGATCAGTAAACAAAATTTCATGGCAGCTGTCTTAAGGAGAGACTGATATGGAGGAATTCTTTGACCCTTGTGGACTCGGGCCTCACAGGTACGTGTGAGGTGCAGCTATGAAGAAGCCAGCTGAACCTCAGCTCCAGCAACCAGGCAACAGAGATCCACTGCTGGTTACTTCTCCATTTCATTCTGGGAGGTAAAACAAAACAGGCCAACGCCAGGCGGACCTGCGGGGGAGGGGGTGTGCGGAGGGGAAGGAAGGTCAATTTCTCACTGCTCGCTCAACGGCCGGGCGCGAGGTCCGGGTCCCTTTGGGACACTCGCCGGACGCCTCCGGTGGAGGAGAAAATAAGGTGTTCATCTATCAAATGTCAGCAATGGAGGGGGAGCCTCACCATCACCCACCTGAAGGAGGGGGAACAAAGCCCCCGGCTGGGGACATGAGGTAAACAATGCGTCTGTGCTGCCCCCATACCGCCATGCTCAGTCAATGCTGTCTGTGAAGGTCAATTAACAACATTACAGGTACCAATCAGAAGCCCCTAAGAAATACAAAATATACGCCCGCCCATCCATCCATCCATCCATGCCTGCTTGTCCTACGGAGGGTCAGGAGGGTTCAGAGCCAATGCCGGAAGCTATGGATGAAAGGCAGAGAATAACGCAGGATAGGAACATAAGCATAATAGATGCAAAAAATGGGCTTCGATTTGGCTCAGCATGCAGTACTGCAGAATCACACATCCAGGGTTGTGGGTTCAATTCTATTCTATTTATTATTTAGTGAAGTGATTACGGCAACTTACTGAGTGGATCGACTCTGGGGTTTGGGCCCGTTTCCTCCAGGTTACACCAGCTACCTTCTAAAGTACAAACAGTGCTTCAGTGCTGCCTCGAGAGAGCGTGTGTGCTCTGAGAGGGACTGGCGTCCTGTGCAGTGTGTCCCCTGCCTCCGGAGACAGGCTCCCAGCTCACCCTCACCCTGCACTGCGTTTTTGGGTACGGAAGACGGATGCTCAAATCTTTAGGAATGTTCTTTTATTGAGACTGACTGGCATACTCTTTTAATTATTTATAAGCTGGTAAAAGAACATCCTTAATTTTCAGATGGAGAGAAAGTAAAACAAAAGTGTTTGGTACAATGTGGCACGCAGGACTGCAGATTGTGAAGTGTAAACATCTTTATTTGCACACTTATTGACTTTTCTCACGCCGTCACCATTCATTTGAATGCTGTCATATGAACAGTGAAGCTGCTGACAGTGAAGCTGCCAGTTGAGTCACTGCTCACCATGTTCAGTTCAGTCACACACACTACAAGAGGTTACAGATTTTAAAGGGTCCCACACATAGATGCCAGCAGGGCCGACGCTAGGAAAGTTGAGGATGATCACATCATTATTTTACTTTATGCTTTTACACAAACATTTTTTTGACAAGTGAGGGTCAGCCAGCTCCTGGAGGAATTGGGGTTTAAGGGCTTTGCTCAGAGGCAATGCCCTGCCGCCCCCAGGATATGAGCCAGCAACCTCATTTGGTACACAGAAAAGCTGATGTACTTCAGCGGTGCAGGAATGGAACCAGGAAACAGGTTGTCATAAGGTAAAACAGGCATTCATCGAAGGCACAGGCAGCATGGTCTGTATGAATAATTAGACAAAGGGGGACTAGTTTTTACCAAGAGGTTAAGCGCCGAGTTCAATGGTACAATGCAAAAGGACCCCTCCTCTCCTCCCCAGGGACTAAACCAGAGCACAGTTCAGCCCCCGAACCCCAAACAGCGGCAGTGTGTGTGTGTGTGTGTGTGTGTGTGTGTGTGTCCTGTGATGGGTTGGCACGCGTCTTCATCACTCCCCAATGGAACAAATCACTGCACCTCTGACTGGATAAAAGAACCCATACCATAACATTCATTTCCTGTTAGTACAAGAATCCAACGGAAGGTTCCCCATAAACAGAGACTGGGCTTTCTGAGCACGTTAGCCAGTTAATCCCTCACCTGCCAGGGACACCCAGCGGGGCAGCAGCAGTGTGGGGTCGCAGACGTTTCGGAAAAAACGTTGGGGAGGTCACAGGTAAACTAACGGCGGTGCTGCTTCACGCAGCACACTGAGGTGCCACCAACTCATGACAGGGAAACTATTGCATAGCACCGTCCTGAGGAAACCACAGGAAAAGTAACCAATAGCAACAAATGCACCTAACAGCTAGAACAAGCAAGTAAACCAACATACTTGGTAAATTAATCATCCGAGGCAAGACTTCAGGATACACGGGGTTAAATTTTGAGGTTTATTTAATTGATTATTCATTTCCCTACCTGACAAGTTGTTTTATGATTAAGAATGGACGAATCATCTGCCATGCTTGTATTCCCTAATTAAGCCGAAGCGGGGAGTTAAATCATAACTAATGGACACATTGAATAGCTAATGAAGGGAATTATGTGCACAAATTGTCCATCTTTATTTGCGCCTTTGAGCAGTGCATCAGTATTCCCGGACTGGTGTGCTGAGTGACGCTGGGTG
>JABFEB020000039.1:13133001-13152285 GCA_019775895.2 Stomatorhinus ivindoensis
ACCCACCCCCCCCCCCCCCCCCGATCCTGAAAGCGTGGGGTTATACTGTGAAAAATAACTCAAAAACGTTCCAGAAGGAAAAGAATAGCAGCAGAGGCGCAACGCAAACGTGAAGCGAGCCGAGGAGCTAAATTTAGTCCCCTAAGTGCCCATGTCTCGGAAATGACAACGGCCATCGGAAAGTTTAGCAAACCGCCGTGTCCTCAGAAGGTACATTAAATATTCAAATTCCCCCAGCATTGAAGGTACATGAAACCAGCACATCATGCTTAATAATTCAACAAGATAAATGGATAATAAGCAGAAAATAACCTTGATGTTTCGCGGCGTGTTGGATGAAGTTTACTTTACACCCGGCTGCACAGTGGAATCTTCGGCCTCGCCTCACATCCATGCTCTCTAACGAGGAGCTTCGGTCCCTCACAAATGTCTAACAGAATCCTGAGAGAGTCCACCAGCTCAGGCCTTTTGCAGACTGCAGCTGGGCAACACCTCAGATCAGGGCAGGGGAAGAGGTTTGATGTCTCCCGCGAAGCTCATCATGAACCCATATAATTAGTGATGTGAGCTGACCAGTGCCCGCCCCCCTGCATCGCAGAGGACTGCACCACTCAGGCTAATTACACGGTGTTCCTTACCCGGCTCTGACATGTGGCTATTAAAGGTGGTGAACCTCACACTAATGGCACTTCCCCCGGGTTGCCAGATTCCGCCGCGCAAGGGCGGCTCGCTGAGCCCGTTGAGCCTGCTGACCCTGCGGCCGGGGTACCCATACCAGGAGGGGAGCACCACCGACAAGCACACCCCCGGAAAGAAGAGCCTGATCTAGGTTCAGTGTGAGGAGCAAACGGCAGAAGCTTAGTAAGCTGATGGATACTATCGTGCCTGAAGTCTGCTGATAATTAAGGAAAAGGAAGGAATTCTCTTTAACGAATAACTGAACTACCTGGCTTGGGGCTCCGCCGTGGCTTTATAGACCAATTTTTTAATTTTGTACTTTTTCACATTTTAAGAAGATGGAAAAGAGCGCATGAAAGCTTTTCCAGACTGATTAGTAGCACTTAAACACGTCCCTTGGAGCCGCCTGTTCTGACGATCGCGTTGTCACCTTGAGGAAAGGCCCTGCATGCGCAGCAGCATCGTGTGACCCGACTGCAGCTGGCCTGCGTTGAGGGATCGCGCAGCTCACGGCCATGGGGAAGCGTGCGCCTCACACTAATCTGCACGACAGCGCCTTTATATGCCAGCGCTAATCTGTGCAGATTCAGCACAGAGCCAGCGTGGAGCACCCACAGCTTTGACGTCACTAGAGGCTGCTCTCTGCTCGTCTGTACTGAGTAGGAAGGCATGGGGGGGGCTGAGGGTGCCTGAGCACGGTTTTCTGCTTACAGCTAATAACTATTAAAATAAAAAAAACAATCAAACAACCTCATACCAAAATGAAACCTTGCCATGTTTAATGGTTATAATGTTCTTTTTTGGAAGCCATTGGGCATTTATCAAGCTCAGAAAGGCCGAATACTGTGACACAAGCAAATTAAGGAAGGCTTAAGAGCTGAGTCCGCCATCTTGTCCTTCAGCTCCCTCCCACAGAGCAAACATAACGGTAAATCCTTGGCGCCTAATCTTAATTACATCAGTGTTCCACTTTAATGCCAGCAACACTGTCCCCTCGTCAACCACTCTACCAAGAGAAGCATAAAGCAGTCCCGATCGGGAGAGGGAAGGAGAACACGGTCCATTCGCAAGGAGAACAAAATAATGGCTGAGACCGACGATCCAATGCCAGCGTAATCAGTGTCAGCTTTACTGCAGTTATAGTATACAGCGGGAATGTGCCCCGAGCAGGCGTGAGGTCGGAGGAGCTCGCAGACACAGGCGTGGGTCTCAGGGATAGAAATGGGAGCAAAAAGGCTGGATTTAAACAACCAACTACATCACACAGAACAACACTATAATAATGCTACTTTACTCTTAGAGCCAGAGTTTGTAACCAGAAAATCACAAGTTCATTAGCACATTTTGATTATGATTCAGCTCAGTGTTTCCCAATCCGGTTCTTGGGGACCCACAGACAGTCCCTAGTGGGAGGGAGCAAAAATGTGGACTGTCTGGTAGGGAACTTGGAGGGAGCGAAAATGTGGGTCTCAGATGACCAGAAAACACGGTTTTGCCTAAATGCATCCTTATACTCTGCTACTTCGTGTTTCTATACTGCTATATGCAATGTTACACAGATGTTCCCTGCCTGGTGCCCTGTGTTGTCTGGGATAGGCTTCAGGTCACTTAACTATACGGAAATATGACTGATAGACTGACTATGCTTGTGTTCACTGCTTATGATGCATATGGCTTTCATATGACTCACGACCATAACCTGACAATCTGAAATATCACTATAAAATCTCCATCAATCTTTCAAACTGTATATTCTGCTCACGGTAGAGGATCTCTGCAAACAGTGCTACCCACAGAGATTAAAATCACATTTCTTATTATCAGGGGAAGCGGGATTCATGGTTTCAGCTGGCAGATTAAGAACAAGGAAGCTCCCTGCCCCACTGCTGCTCAGCCGCGCGCTGAAAGTGCTCTGGTGCAACCTCCAGCTGCACGGTAAATCTTTCCGTGCCAGAGAGGAACCTGTATGAAATCGCATTTGCGGGCAAACTCGCTGCACTGCCCACGTGGAACGATGACAAAAGCTGCAGCAGGCGGCGTGGGCTGGGGCAGCCGTCAGCACTAATCAAAGGGCCGCCACCCTTTGCTTCCCCAAGCGTTTTCCTTTGTAACATGGCCGCTTGCAGCTCAGGGTTTCTGGGCCATGGCTCTGAATCAGAAACGCTGGATAGCGGGCAGGGCAGCCCCGTTCCCAGAGACGTAATCGGCACATAGCCTCGAACGAGGGAACCCCGGGGCAGGCCTGTCTCGGTGGATGCAGCTATGCCCAAATGCCACCAGAGCTTCCCGGAGAGTAACCCCTGAGAATGAGTAACCCCTCCGTTAATCATCCCTACATCAGAAGACATCACATTAGCAAGGCAGATCCCATATTACGCACCAACCAAACACAGTGGGCAGGCGGCCGGGACCCTCGCAATCCCAGCAGCGAACCACAGCAGTGACCAGTGACCGGAGCCACTGGTGGCATGGCAACCCGGACCTCAGTGAAGCAGGACGGGCTCGGATATTGCGAATGGCGTGTGCTCTGTGCCTCATGCCTCCTACCTGTGATCTTTTATTAACACACCTCAGCTAACCACCCATACAGCGTCAGAAGTCAAAATGGCTAGTATGGGACGAGGCTGTTCTGCTAAACTATCATCATCCACATATTTAGAGGTTTGCATATTTTTATCCCATTCAGAATATCCCATTTAGACAGATGGATGGATGGATGGATAGATGGATGGATGGATGGACGGATGAATGGATGGATGGATAGATGGACTGATTGATTCTGAACACGGACTCCACTTCATATGCGCAGCTGTGATTTTCCAGACAAGTCATGCTGTACAAAATACTCCGGCAAGCAGACATGAGTTAACTCTCATTTCACTGTGTAAATTTACTGAGGTGAATTGGTCTTAATCATCCACGTTTAAAGTGCTATAAAGTGAGGACTTGCGGCAGATGTGTACAGATATCAGGATTATCCGACAGGCGGAGAAAATAATGTACACACAGGGTAACAGCTAATGGGCTCGTCACTGTGAGGGTTGTAGCGCCTCCGTAATGAACGACAAGCTGATGACTTCCCAATAGCAGCGAGAGCCAAAGAAGGTTCTGGAACGAAGATGCTTGAGAGAGAGAATATAAGAAACAGAAATAAGTGAACCTGGGTGCTAAAAAAGAAGCGGTGATGCAGCCTCATGGAGTCTCATGCCTGTGATGCTTTAGCCCGTTGTAGTGTTTTGTCGCACGTTAAAAACACAAAGTGTTTTGCTATTCGCTTGCATTTACACCCGTGCACATGTGCCGAGGGACCAGTGGGGGCGCAGGAGTCCATTTTGCGCTGAGGTGTTTGGCTCTTCTTAGGACCCCGCACCCCAGACAAAGAGGTGAGGACAGAGGATGCACCTCCGAAACCGCAAGGGTCAGAGGCGTCGGCTGACAGTAAAGCGACTTGAGCGTTTGTGACTGGTGTGACTAGAAAAACTCCTCATGTAGCCAATGTGGGGCTGTCCTTCAGCCACACCCAGCGATGGTGCGCATGGTGGGGGGGGGGAGGCATGCGCACGACTTTCCAAAGCTCTCACGTCTGCACAGGCAGCGCGACGGGCAGCTCCTGTGTGAGGAGTTGGCAGGCAGGGAGGGGGCTGGGAATACGACTCCTATGTGTGTTATATTCCTCGCCTAATTATGATTTAAAGACCACGAAAAGGCAATTTGCTGAAGGTCAGTATGGATGTGCCTCTCTCTGATCGCCGTTTTGCAAATGAGGAAACTCCCCGCTGTCCAAATGCTTTCCAAACTTATGCAGATTCATTTCATGGTAGTTCATGTGTGCAGGAGGGTTTCAATGGGACACATCAACAGTCAGACTGCAGTGATCACAAGAGTCAGACATGGAAAGGCCATGGGCCACAGCTAAACCCACTCTACTCGCCCATCCATCCATCCATACATCCATCCATCCTCCCCAATTGCTTATCCAGTACACGGTGAAAGCAAAGGGAACAAACTAAAATATAAATGACATGATATAATAAAGGTTTTATGGTCCTCCTTTCCCCTGAGCCATTGTGAAGGACATCCACCACTGGAGTGAGGACCCACCATCCAGAGCTTAGCAGACACAGCAGATGCCAGGTTTTATGGCCATAGCCGTTTGTCTCGGGGAGGTGTAGCGCACTGACCAGCGGCCTTGCCGACGCCGCCGTCTCTCACCAGCAAGAACTTGCACCCCCAGAGGTCGCCGGGGCGAACCGCGCTAATAGGTTTCGAGCACGCGCTATATTTTCTTATCAGAGGCCAGCTTGGATGCAGAAATAGAGAGCTGGCTTTTAAAGGGGCGACGAGCGACCTGGCACATTATCAGAAGGAGAACTATGGGAGAACAGCAGGGGTACACGTGAAGTCCATTTGCGAGGAGGACCAGATGGGGACCCGAGGCGGCGGAGTAGCGGGAAGAGGGTGGGTGCGCTCCACAGCACCCCCTGCGGACTCAGCCGTGTGACGCGCCTCCTCATTTAGAGCCAGAGGACTCTCCAGTGCAGCACCCATCCCACAGCACCCCCTGCGGACTCAGCCGTGTGACGCGCCTCCTCATTTAGAGCCAGAGGACTCTCCAGTGCAGCACCCATCCCACAGCCCTCACAGTCCATATCAAAACAGTGTATGGACCCAGGGCAGAATGCCTGCCAATAGCAGGGCACACTCACACATGCACACTCGCACACTCACACATGCACACTCGCACACTCACACATGCACACTCATACTCGCACACTCACACACTCACACATGCACACTCACACAGGCACACTCACACATACACACTCACACATGCACACTCATACATGCAGACTCACACATGCACACTTGCACACTCACACAGGCACACTCACACATGCACACTCGCACACTCAAACATGCACACTCACACACTACATGGAATTTACAGACACCACTTTGCCTAAGTACATGTCCTTGTACTGTGGGAGAAAATATAACATGCAAACAACACAGAGAAACTCAAACCCCCAACCCTGGAGGTGTGAGGTCACCATGCCATGCATATTAAATAATTTCACATTGAGATACATACACTCAGTGGGCAATTTATCAGGTACAGCTGCTTTCTAATGCAAACAGCCCACTCCTCCAGACAGCGAATCACGTGGCTGCAGCTGAACACGCGCAGAACCTAGACAGGGTCAGATACAGTGTGACTAAGCATTAGAACAGTCAAGATCCATGATCTAAGCTATTTTAAATGTGGTATGACTGTTGCCAGACTTGGTGGTTCTACCAACTTAGAATCCTCCTGGTACATTGTATAGAGTTTAGACAGAATGGTGTCATGAAGAAAAAAACAGAAACATCCAGGCAATGGCATTTCTGTGGCTGTTAATGAGAGAGGTCAGATGAGAATGGGCAGACTCATTAAAGCTAACAGGAAGGACAGAGAGTACAGTACAGCACTGTATGGTATAACAGCACAGTATAACACCGCTCTGCAAGATGGCGAGTTCTACCCAGAATGACCAAGCTGTAATTAACAAAGTAGGTCCTACCTGGTACTAACTAGGTGTCCCTAATAAAGTGCGTCCTACCCAGTACTAGCTAGGTGTCCCTAATAAAGTGGGTCCTACCCAGTACTACCTAGGTGTCCCTAATAAAGTGGGTCCTACCCAGTACTAGCTAGGTGTCCCTAATAAAGTGGGTCCTACCCAGTACTAGCTAGGTGTCCCTAATAAAGTGGGTCCTACTCAGTACTAGCTAGGTGTTCCTAATAAAGTGGGTCCTACCCAGTACTAGCTAGGTGTCCCTAATGTAATGGCCACTAACTGCATATAGCAAGAGCAGGCACTTTTTTTTCTTTGAAAATCCAGGGGGAGGCTGATAAATTTGGCCAAGTTCTTATATAGCTATCCTGCATATATGGCCAAATCATTTTTCTTTTACTCTGGAAGAAAGGCAGAGCCAACCAGTCGATTCCTTAAGCAAAAGGCATTTAACCAAGATGATTGATTTTTCATTATTCCTTCAAAAAGCACTTCTACAATTGGAGGCCTCATTGTGCTCTACTTTCTTTCCCCATAAAAAAATGAATAAAAAATACAAGAGGTGCCTGTTCAATTATGGGGCCGCGCACTGGAAGGATCCCATCACACCAATCTTACGCGTGACGTGCCGTAATATCCCCTCGCCGTATTTAAATCCATTTCCCCAGCATCGGCATGCGCCCATCGTCCACTGGGAAGAGCTGCCTTCCCCGTTCCCACAGCCGCTTATTCATTTTGTCAGGGCTCTCATAAATCGGAGACACCGGGGTGACGGATAGAAATTCAATCGGTTTTAAATCTTCTGGGTGGGGGGGAGGGGGGCTAAGCTAACATGCTTAAATCCTCCAAGGTGACAACACCTTGGCGGGCCATTATAGAGCACAGCACATGGGACTCGGGGGGACGACCCGCCAAAACTGCAGGGGGTCTGACTATCATTCCTCATTCTGGCTGCATTGCAGGCTGCGCTGACCCCGCTGAGCCCCGCGTCTATATAAATCAGTCAACACCAGGACAACACCTTCACCGGGATCATCGATGATGAGCGGAGGGCTATATCCACATCTCATTGGACAGCAGAATCGGCAGCCCACAGTCAAAAGACACACCTGTTTCACTTATAAATTACAAGAAAGTCAGTTGTATTGAAGTTACATGAGTAACTTTACTGAAGAAGCTGTTTGACACCAGACCTCAGTGAAAGAACTAGTAGACCTGTAATCCCATGGACCCCTTTAACTAACTGGAATAACTAACTGGATTAATCTGTACTTAGACTCTTCATTCCACCAAAAAATATCATCACAAACCACTGTAGAAAAAAAAATCACAAATTAAACAGGCATAATTCAAAAATTGTCGGTTTGGGTTATTATGTATTCAAGGCAATATAGATTAATGACATACCTGTATTATGTGGCTGGACACTTTATTGATTCCTCATGCGGAAATGGCCTTTTCGCCTACCCCATCTTACTGAAGGGCAGAGCGAGTTTGGTGGCCAAGGGCAGCCACCTACTGCAGCGCCCATGGAGCTGGGGAGTTAAGGTCCTCACTCAAGGGCCCACAGACATGACTTCTCTGCTGTAGCCGGGGATCAATCCAGCAACCTTCTGATCACAGGCGCAGAGGCTTAGCCTGCTGAGTCACACTCTGCCTATCATCACGATAACCGATTGTTCTGCATAGTGCTGGGCGAGCTGGTTCAGCTACCACCCCCCCACCACCCTCACCACTACTCCCAGTTTACCATGTTTGAGTAGGATACTGACAACCAAGAGCCAGACAGCATCCCACCAAAAACCTCCATCCATGTCAACTACACCTCTGCCCTTACTCTAAGGGTTCCTGTCTGGTGAATGCATCTTTTAATGCACTGATGTTATACTGTCATACACCCACTGTTTCCATTCCGCCTCTGTGCCCTTTGTACATGCAAAGCATTATGGCTCATGTAGGTCAGCCCAAACCTACCAGTAAATATCCAATGCATTTTAAAATCCATATTCAGATTTCTTATTTAGCAGTAGTTCCCTGTATAATCCAGTATGTGAGAACAAAAATACTCAAATAAATAAATAAATGCCCTGAATAAACGGATCTCTATTTATGGAGATTACAGTTTTTTCGATCCGTATGCAGGCGGCACACTAAAATATGGTCCTTCGTCACGATATCACAAAGTTGTTAGTTACAGAATTAATAAGGGGCATCGTTACAATCACCAAGGCAACGGAACACTTGGCCAAGGAAACTGCAGCTGAATGCAGCAAACACTGAGAACAGACTGGGCGGTCCCATAGACTCCGACACTCTTCCCATTTAAATGGAGCACTTCACTTTGATGAGTAACGAGTCCAGTTTCGCAATTCAAGCAAGAGCGTTAGTCATATTGAAAAAACAGAGAACTTCAACTTCATTCAATCCCCAATTCCCATAGGAGCATTTCACTGCGAAAGCCGTTTTTTCCTATTGGGAAGAACATTTTTTAGAATAATGGTTTATATTTACCACCAAAGCTTCCACATACTACCTGAGACACAATGAAGAGCTTCAGCAAATCCAAACGCCCAAGTCTAAGCGGAGCTTCTGACTGAAACACATGATTAAACGGGGTCACGGCTAGGATCTTCAAGTAATCACATCTAAAGATGCCAAGAGACGCTTGAAGTGAAGATAAAGTGAGACTTGTCCAAGATCCTGTGGAGATGTATTCTTTATGAGGTGAGCCTCTAAGAGGTCTTCAAAGATGGCTATTGTGAAAAATGCCGACATTAAGTGTTTGCCGCAGCAGTAGCCATCTTGGTATTAAACTTACAAAAATTGAGCAGCAGAAAAGCAGAGGCCTTCCGTCCCATCTCCACAGTTTAGGTTTAATGTAAATAAAGGCAAAACTTATAAGAGACTCACTTACAAAGCGAAGTAAAAGTTGACTTCAATAAAGGTAAATGGGCAGAGAGCCGAAAGGGAGGATTTATTAAGTCCTTGTCAGAGAGGGAAAGAAAATAATAATAATCGGGAGCTTTATGACTCATGGTGATATATTCTTTCTGCGTCTACAAACATGCACAAAAAGTTACAAAAAACTACGGCAAAACCACAAATGTGTGTGTGTGTGTGTGTGTGTGTGTGTCTGGTACGAGGGGCTGTGTGGGTGTGTGTGCAGTAGGCATGCTAGAATGATTGTAGCATGAGAGTCTGGGACTGGGAGGATTGGGGGAGAAAAGGGGGGGATTCAATTAAATGCAGCAAACAGTAAGGCCCAGACCGCATCGGCATGTGCAGCTTTGGAGTGAAAAAGGGGCCGTTGCAGAGATCACGTAACGCAAATAGAAGGGAAGTCGAGTCAAAATCGAGGCCGTGGCTCACAAGGTGTGACATCTAACAAAGGGCATGAGAGTCTGGCCAGCTATGCCACTGACCAAAGATGCCTTCAGGGATAAGCAGATGTGCAGTGTAAAGGAAGGGACGGCCGGACATGTGGCGTAAGGGCAGGGATGATTGGACATGTGACTGATGGGCAGGGATGACCAGACATGAGGCGTAAGGGCAGGGACGACCGGACATGAGGCGTACGGGCAGGCATGACTGGGCATGCGACTGAAGGGCAGGGACGACCAGACATGAGGCGTAAGGGCAGGGACGACCGGACATACGGCTGAAGGGCAGGGACGACCAGACATGCGACTTAATGGCAAGGACGACCGGACATGCAGCTTAATGGCAGGGATGACCGGACATGTGGCTTAAGGGCAAGGATGAAGGGATATGCAACTTAAGGGCAGGGACGAATGAACATGAGGCGTAAGGGCAGGGACGACCGGACATACGGCTGAAGGGCAGGGACGACCAGACATGCGACTTAATGGCAAGGACGACCGGACATGCAGCTTAATGGCAGGGATGACCGGACATGTGGCTTAAGGGCAAGGATGAAGGGATATGCAACTTAAGGGCAGGGACGACTGAACATGCGGCGTAAGGGCAGGGACGACCAGACATACGGCGTAAGGGCAGGGATGACCGGACATGCGGCGTAAGGGCAGGGACGACCGGACATGCGACTTAACGGCCAGGACTACCGGACATGCGGCGTAAGGGCAGGGACGACAGGACATGCGACTTAACGGCCAGGACGACCGGACATGCGGCTTAATGGCAGGGATGACTGGACATGTGGCTTAAGGGCAGGGACGACCAGACATACGGCGTAAGGGCAGGGATGACCGGACATGCGGCGTAAGGGCAGGGACGACCGGACATGCGACTTAACGGCCAGGACGACCGGACATGCGGCTTAATGGCAGGGACGACCGGACATGCGGCTTAATGGCAGGGACGACCGGACATACGGCTTAAGGGCAGGGATGACTGGACATGTGACTTAACGGCAAGGACAACCGGACATGTGGCTTAAGGGCAAGGACGACCGGACATGCGGCTTAAGGGCAAGAACGACCAGACATGAGGCATAAGGGCAGGGACGACCGGACATACAGCGTAAGGGCAGGGACGACCGGACATGCGGCTTAAGGGCAAGGACGACCGGACATGCGGCTTAAGGGCAAGGACGACCGGACATGCGGCTTAATAGCAAGGACGAAGGGATATGCAACTTAAGGGCAGGGACAACTGAACATGCGGCGTAAGGGCAGGGACGACCAGTCATACGGCCTAAGGGCAGGGATGACCTGACATGCGGCGTAAGGGCAGGGACGACCGGACATGCGGCTTAATGGCAGGGATGACTGGACATGTGGCTTAAGGGCAGGGACGACCGGACACGCGACTTAACGGCAAGGAAGACCGGACATGCGGCTTAATGGCAGGACGACCGGACATGCGAATTAACGGCAGGGACGACCGGACATACGGCTTAAGGGCAGGTATGACCAGACATGCGACTTAACGGCAAGGACGACCGGACATGCGGCTTAACGGCAAGGACGACCGGACATGTGGCTTAAGGGCAAGGACGACGGGACTAGCAACTTAAGGGCAGGGATGACCGGACATGCGACTTAAGGGCAAGGACGACCAGACATGAGGCGTAAGGGCAGGGACGACCGGACATATGGCGTAAGGGCAGGGACGACCGGACAAAGGACATAATGGCAGGGATGACCGGACGTGCAAAGTAAGGGCAGGGATATGCAGGCATGCAGCAGACACATAAAGGTAGGTGTAAGAGGACAGCTTGGAATAGCCCATGAGCAGCGTCTCCATGGTGAATGGATGTGAGGTGCCATTAAAGGGATTATGAAGGATTCAATGGGGGGATTTATGCCATCTATCAGAGAGTGCTTCACATCCCGCATTCCAGCTGCTTCAGAAACATGAGATACGGTCCCGGGTTCGAATCAAGCGCCAGCTCCGAGGACGAAGGGGGGGTTCCACAGCATACCGTAACTCAGGGATCTGCCTTTGTGTATGAGACACCGTTTCATCAGCATAATTGTAGAGCCCTGGAGCATGCCGACTAGTCAAAGCCCATCGTTGTGCCACGGCATGACAGTCACATGTAAAACTCCTTCCCTACAAGATTAACTGCAGAGGCTTTGCAGCCCGGAGTTCGATGACGCTCCTGGAGCCATACACTGAACTGCTTGGGCTGCTGGAGACACTGCAGCGACACGCGGAAGGGCAGGAAACGTCTGGTCCCAACGGCCTTCCTTCCTTGCGCAAAGCGATACTGCCACCTACTGTTTCTAAGGTACAACAAGGAAATCCAGACCAAAGTCTCAATAATGTCTTCAATAAGGCTTTAAACATTACAGCTTTATTTTAACAGAGATTGTGAATGCTTTATGTTTAAAGGCATATAAAGTGTTTTGACAGATGTGAGAAGCAAATCACGGTTAAAATTTTAGTGGTCTGGATACATCACCTTTTACTTCACACAGAAAATATTCCAGCAATGACACTGTAGGGAATATCAGGCGATAAAGCAGACATGCTCACACCACCCCAATTCCACAGAGCAGCTGTTTTATCTGCAAAGGCCTGTGTCTCCTGACACATCTGTGGGCGTCTCCGCATCCTTTAGGTGCTCCAGTCGCACACGCCGGCTATCCCCAGCCACAGTCCCGCCTCAGGGAGCTGAGCAGCACAGCCCGAGAACTATACTGTGGACTATGCACCGGCACTGGGGTGATGATGATCCGGGGGGGGCTAATAACCTCAGTGGGGATTAATTGGCCGTAATGGCAACCCACCCAGCTGAAAACGACGAGGCAGAACCGTCCAGCCATGTGGCACAGAGCACAGGAAGCTGCAAAGCCAGCGTGAACAAACAGAGATCATGCGAGACACTGTTTCTTACATGGACTGCAGACTTAAATGCAGCACCTTACGACCCGACTGACTGTGTGCATTTTACGCTTCATTATGCAGATGAGCCAGGAAAAGGCCATTAGTGAGGCTATTAAACTACTGCAGCTGCCTGTAGGTTTAAGAGTGTCGCTTCTTGGTGGCCAACGCATGAGGAACCACTTTTTATCTACGGGGGCAAAATGATTCTCGAAGGGCATGGCTGGGGCAGTTGTTGAACAGCGATCTACAGCAATACCTATCAGAGCCCCTGTAAGGCAATGAACGTGGCAGTCCAGCAGGGGGTGCTATTCTCCTGCTTGCCCACACAACTACTCTCACTCCACCTTGGGAGCAACTACATGTGTCATATCACTCTGTAACAAAAAAAGATCTATGGGGAATGAGTTTAGTTTTGTTTGTTTTTTTATCCACGAGAACCTGAGAATGAACAAAAGTGCACCATCGCAGAGAAGCCAGGAAACAGCACTTACCTGTCAGGGCCTGGCGTCATCTGAACGCTGCACACTCATAGTGATAGACCGGTATTTATAACACAGCTCAATCAACCCCTGTCATTCAACTGCCTGCCTACTTACGGCTTGGCATTTAAAATATCCATAATCTGCAGTGGGTCGATGTGAAGCGGACTTATTTTTTGTTGAGAAGAAAAAGAACATTTCACAGTGAAGGGGCTATTCTGGCTGAGAAAGACACAGGTAACCAGAGGAATCATAAAGGGGGGGTGGAAGTTTGGGAAATTCACTCAAGTGCCCTAAAAAACATGGGACATAGTTGGACTGTCCTGGGACTGGTCTGGGTTGCTTCCATGACAGTTCAGGGGTCCACACACACAACATGTATGCCCGCTTCGTAATGTGAACTGGGGTGCAGTGGCGGGGGGGTGGGGGCGCTGTTAGAACATAAGAACATAAGAAATTTACAAACGAGAGGAGGCCATTCGGCCCATCAAGCTCGTTTGGGGAGAACTTNNNNATAAAATATCTGTACTTTATATTTCTACTCCCTGCGTGGATTACCTTACATTTATCTATGTTAAATTTCATCTGCCAAGTATGAGCCCAGTCACTAACTAAGTCAAGATCCTGTTGAAGCCTCTCTGCTGCTAGATCAGTATCAGTATTCTTTACTGTCCATTACAGCCGGAGTTGATCAAAGGACATCCTACCTGAAGGCTCCACTCTTCCAGCCACACGCCCACAGCAAACTGCACTGCGCATCTGCTTCGACGCTCTTGTGCCTCAGTCAGACGCTCTAGCCGTCGAGAGGAACGCGACACGCACACCCACCCTTAGTGAGCGCGGGCGAGGGGGGGTGACTTACGGTCGTTGCACTGCTGGCCGGCGTAGGAGGTCATGGAGCAGTCGCAGGTGAAGCCCTCGAACTGCTGGATGCACGCGCCCATGTTGGAGCAGGAGTCTTCCTGGCAGGTAGTGCTGGGACCTGCAGGGGGCGGGGCAGAGCACCGCGGCAGGTCAGACGGCGGTCAGGCCACGGGCGCGCTCCGACGGGACGGACGCCATGCAGTGAGTGTGGGGGTAGGGGCATGCAGTCAGGTTAGGGGATGCCCGAGGCACCGAGCAAATGCAAAGACACAGCATTCTCCACCCCCCACCCCCCCACCCCCACGAGTCCTTCATGGGAATAGTGTGCAGGCATACAAATACAGACATTTCACGCATGCCTTTCAAGTGAGAAACTTTGGAGGGGGAGAGGTCATAAAAGAGAAAGTAAGACCAGTGCCCCCCCCATCAGACAACACCCCCACCCCCTAACAACAAAGAGACAGGTGAAGACACTCCACAGGTATACAGAGAAGAGAAACATTTTATAGCTGGTAGTGCATATATGTCACTATATGCACTTTGGTTATAAATGTTATTAATGGCAGCGTTCACAGATCTGTCCCGCTCTGCTCGGCGTACTGTCCTCAAACACACGCCTGGGGTGGGGGGTGAGGGCTCAACACAGCGATGTACAATATAGGAAGTAATCCATCCATGGCTATCTCTGATGACTACAGGGGCTGGTGTTGGCCAGGAGTGATAACCAATGCGACTGCAAATAAAGAGGCTTCAGGTGCAATTTTGAGTTAGATGGCTGGGGGTGCGAGTATACAAAAGTCACAAGACCTAAAAGTGCATTTATTGCGCAGCGCACAGTATGACAAACATACAAGTGAAATGGTTCACTTCTCGAAATGCTTTACGGGTCCAGGTACTGGCCGGGAAAGAAATGCCGCAGCGTGCTTAAGCACAGGCCTGTTCCATAAACAAGTCGAGGGTGCCGGTGATGGCGTCCTTCCGACGGACATGGGACACGATCTGCGGCAGGTTTCCTGCACGCCCTCACTGCCTCCATCGCTCACTCGCTCCCTGCATGTCTGCAGCTCAACTCCACAAGCCAAAGTGCGGACACTAACAATCTTGGCGTCTTCACCATTAAACCGGGGGGTTTCTCACACTTCACTCCTGGAAAAATATACTGCCATTAATTCCAATGTGAATGCTTCAGAAAACTTTTTTTTCTAAACACAAGCTGGCCCTTTCGTGCGTGAGGCAATCAGGCATCAATCTGCTTTAGCTGATTCTTGTCCATTTATTAGGAGGAAGCTTTCTGCACTTAATTACCTCATAGGACGTGTGTGCTGTGCTAAATATATATCTTTTGCAAAATGCTCCACCAAGCCGGTCTCTAACCTGCTAGTGCTCCATCCTAAATTAAATTGTCTTTCAGGACCAGAATTTCAAAGTGAATTCATATTACTTTTATTTAAATTGCAGCACGCTAATTGCATATCCAATTGCCCCCCCCCCTGAGCTGCCTCCAAAACCACCACACAGCAGGTCATCACCAAATCTTAATGGATTTCTCCTGCTAAGGAAGAAAAAAAAACTCAACTCGGTCGAACATCATTAGCATGAAATAAGAACAAGCTACGACATAAAAGTACATTTAGAGGCATAATTACCAGCCTAAAGTGGCTAATGTTTTATTTATGCGCACTCTTGGCGGTAATCGTTAATTTCGCTATCTCGCATCTTCGTGCACGGTAGAGTCATCCCAGCCATTTCGAGAAGCGAACCATTTCATCCCCAAGCGTGTCCAGAGTAACACCAGACATTACACAGAGCAGATTTCAGCCAGTTCACAAAGGAGTAACACTCCTCTACCTTGGAGATCAGCTTTGGTGAAACCGACTTTGTTAGAGAAAGAACAGGGAAAGCGGAAAAAGTGGGTTAGTGTTTAATAAATTGCATTTAACGGGGCTTTGCTAAGAGAAATTCAAGTCATTCGTGAAATTAAATATTATTATCGCCCTCAGACACTCATTCACGGATTTTTGGCTCCACATCCCAACAACATCCAGTCATCATTTGTTTTGTTTTGTCCACAACTGCATCTATCCAACTTTCATGCACTGACTGAAATTTTAACCACCAAGGCACATTTTAATCACGGCACATGTAATGGTGCCGTGATTGTAAAACATCAGTTTGTTACAACCTGCTAGAGTTGTCAGAATCTGAAGCTGGTGAGCAGCAGTCGCGTTATTACAGTTATTGCACTCTGCTACAGGCCATAGTGAGATACAGCAGTGCTACTACTGCATGCAGTCTACTGTATGTGCATGTTTATGTAATGGTGCCATCTAGTGGCCTTTACAGCTTACTGCTACCTAACCTGTATTAGCTGTAGACCCTAATCTCCAAGGGCAGGCTATACGGTGTTTTGACACTGAATAGCAGCTACACAGCATGCTCCACCTCCAGTCCGTGACTATGGCTTATCAGTCATGCAGGATTAAGTGTAAATTAATACAAACCTAAGTCTTACCTAAATTAGCTGTGAGCAGAAACCTCTTAAGATTGAAGAAGCTAGTTCCTCAGAGGTAGTTAAAGGACAGCAATTCCTATTAATTTTTTCATTTTGCCACTCAAACTGGGTCATATTATCAATGGAATACAAACAGAGCTATCAGTTGAGATAAAACGCAGCAGTGCAGTGAAAAAGAATTTTTAAAATCACAGGAATGTATAGCGAAGATACAAACATAAGCATTTCTGTTCTATGCGTTTGACTCTCTTTTAAAAGCATGTACTGTGATGGCTGGGGGTAACATATGTATGTCCTTTTACAAGCTAAAGTAAGAGTGCAGCGGTTTGACCTCGGTCTAAGGTGGGTGCAGGAGCAGCATCTGAGCATGTGCTGCTATGGGCCTCCAGTAGAAGCCAGTCATGGTGGGAGATGCTCTAGTACTGGGGGATTCTGACGGTCTGGGGACCACAAACTAATTTGACCATTACATCAACAGTTAAGTAGTCCCATTTCATTTGCTATGGTAATGTGGGGGGTCCTGCTGGGGTTTCCTTACATATGTATGGTTAGGGGCAAACTAGCAGCTAAAGTGGATTGGACAGCTCAAGATGTGCCCTTAAATAACTTTACTGTGATGGAAAATGGGGACCACAGTTCAGCTTTCTAATATTAAAATTGTGCTGATAGGTTGTGAAGAGTTGTGATGGTTATTTGTAATGTTAAAACTGCATTGTTAAGGGAAAATGTACTGTATATTTAGAGGGAGATCCTGTTATATATAAAAGCCACACTGGGGGGTGTGAATAAGGACCCACCCCCACACTCACCTTCGCAGCCACGCTCGATCTGTCCGCTGCGGAACAGCGCGTCGTTGATCAGATCCGGGAGCCGACCGTTGAGGTCTACAGAAGCCAGGCATCCCTGGAAGCCGGCCCGAGACGCCACCAGCTTGGGCAGGCTGCTGTACATGCCAGGGCCCAGCCCGGCCACAAAGAGGTCGCCTTGTAGGGGGCAGGAGGTGGAGAGCCCTGGTTAGCATCCGGCTAGTATTATCAAAATGTGCTTTACATAGCTGACAGTAGGGAGAGCCAATCAGAACGGACTAATGTGGGTGATAGTAGGGAGAGCCAATCAGAATGGACTAACGCGGGTGATAGTAAGGAGAGCCAATCAGAACGGACTAATGTGGGTGATAGTAGGGAGAGCCAATTAGAACGGACTAACGTGGGTGATAGTAGGGAGAGTCAATCAGAACGGACTAACGTGGGTGATAGTAGGGAGAGCCAATCAGAACGGGACTGACATTACTTTAATGGCACCTGCTCATGTTCATTCAACCCCCTCCCATGCTTTAAACGAGCTAATTATCCATTCATTATCTATATCTGACACACCAACATGTTTTCATACAACGTAGCACCGGAATAAGTGAATGGTGTTTCATTAACGTGTGATAATGGGGCCTAATCGTCAAATATAATTGAACATTAAAAAAAGAGAAATGTGACCGAGCTGGGAGAAAACATGCCTACATACAGGTCGCGGGGGCCAGAAAGCCCACGCTCCTGATGCAAATACAGGCACTTCACAGAAACTATTTCATTTACCTTAAGCAGGGCATTCCACTATCTGGGAGTAAAATCTGTTATTTACAGGGTCACCAGCTTTGGTGCTTAAACTCTCGTAATAAGTGTATTTGTAGATGGGCATTCAGGATTTTTTAGCTTTGCCTTTCGTGTGCCCTATTTAACAATAACACCTGCAATACCAAATACAGCCTGAAGGGGGGCATATCACTAATTCTCTTCAAGAAGAATCATGTGACCTAATCATTTATGAGAATTTTCCTGCTACTTTCCAAATCCCACAGACTCCCAGTATAAGATGGCAGAGAGCCATGCGGCCTCACCTTTCAGATCCAGGTTTTTGGCACCATTCACCACCTGGCTGACCATCTTGGCATCCACCTTGAGCATGTGCGTGTTGCTGATGTCCCGCGTGATGGCCACATTGTGCCACTGGTTGTCGTTCAGGGCCCGGTCGCTGTTCCCCTTCAGCAGGCTGGGGCCATTGCCCAGGTCGAACACATAGTGGATATATCTGGGGAAAGGGCCAATGAGAGCAATAACCAGGGTCTATCGGCCTTATACTCACACTAACTGCAGCTGATGAAGTACAGCACGGTGTGAAGCATACTATCATGAAGTACAGCAAGGTGTGAAGCATACTATCATGAAGTACAGCACGGTGTGAAGCATACTATCATGAAGTACAGCAAGGTGTGAAGCATACTAACATAAAGTACAGCAAGATGTGATGCATACTATCATGAAGTACAGCAAGATGTGATGCATACTATCATGAAGTACAGCAAGGTGTGATGCATACTATCATGAAGTACAGCAAGGTGTGAAGCATACTAACATAAAGTACAGCAAGATGTGATGCATACTATCATGAAGTACAGCAAGATGTGATGCATACTATCATGAAGTACAGCAAGGTGTGAAGCATACTAACAAAGTACAGCAAGATGTGATGCATACTATCATGAAGTACAGCAAGGTGTGAAGCATGCTATCATGAAGTATAGCAAGGTGTGAAGCATACTATCATGAAGTACAGCAAAGTGTGAAGCATACTATCATGAAGTACAGCAAGATGTGATGCATACTATCATGAAGTACAGCAAGGTGTGAAGCATACTATCATGTAGTACAGCAAGGTGTGATGCATACTATCATGAAGTACAGCAAGGTGTGATGCATACTATCATGAAGTACAGCAAGGTGTGAAGCATACTAACATAAAGTACAGCAAGATGTGATGCATACTATCATGAAGTACAGCAAGATGTGATGCATACTATCATGAAGTACAGCAAGGTGTGAAGCATACTATCATG
>JABFEB020000039.1:13152385-13163107 GCA_019775895.2 Stomatorhinus ivindoensis
GGTGTGATGCATACTATCATGAAGTACAGCAAGGTGTGATGCATACTATCATGAAGTACAGCAAGGTGTGAAGCATATTATCTCGCAATGTGTTAAGAACAGGGATTGATATTACTGGTTTTAACCTGGTTTTGGTTAAAGTGAGCTAAATGCACTGGCAATATCTCGTCATAGCAGCACACATACCAGCATGTGTGCTTCTCCCACTGTTTTTTATTATTAAAAACGTTCCTGTCATAACGATGGAAATGCGTTTAATTATAGTTCCATTATACGTTTGTGAAAATGAAGGATCCCCCCTACCTATGGCACACCAGATTGGTCTAGCAACGCGAATTTGCGAGTAAAAATGAATTTAGAACACCTTGGTGCTACTGGAACTGAATTTTCTGCTTTTCACATTGAGTGGCTAGAATGAAACTAAGTGAACAATATTTTGCACTAGTGTGACCACACCTTGGGTGTGGGAATGGGGTGTCACACCCGGCTCACTTACCCCTTCACCAGCTCCACAGCGATAAAGTCATTGCCATCACCACTGTTATAGAAGATAAAGCCATCTGGGGAACTGGTCTTGAACTGGAAGAAGAGGTGCATGGAGGTATAAGCCTGCAGTGTGGCAAGTCCCAGGTAGCTGCTCTTGGTTTTGAAGGTGACGGGGTCAGCGACGATGGAGCGTAGGCCAAAGCGGGCGTTGAGCTCGCAGAAGTCGATGTCGCCGTTTTTGCACAGGTCAATGTAGAGCATGCCATTGAACTTGAAACTCTGCAGGTGGCCCACGAAGCTGGACGGCACGGAGGTGACGAAGCGGCGTTCCGTCATGATGCCCGTCTCCAGGTTGTGGAACTCCAGGCGCGTGTGGTCACCCGCCATCTGACCTTTACGGTGGCAAAAGACACAAGACATTAACGTGCGACGTGAGCGGCACTGCTGCACGTTGAAAGGCCTGCCCACACATTTATCTGTAACTATAATGGGACGCTATTAATCTAAACAAAATGTGCTCAGTTAACAGGAGTGATGAAAGAAAATTCTTAAGAGGGTAAGACAGCGTCCATCTTCGTATTAGCTTTCCATCTGCTGCATGCCCTCCGAATGTCGGAGAGACGCTTACGCAGAGGTCAGTGGCGGAAAGGCTGCCCTCTTGTGTGAAACACTGGCAATTACGTTCCACAAAACTGACTCCAGCAGCCAGCCGGCTTTGACACGACTCAGGCTTGAAACTGGCAGTACGTTCGCCTAGGATCCCGTCATTAGTCAAAATGGCAGCTGGCTCAGCCTTAACTTCATGTAATAACAGTTATGCGGCAGAGGCCTTCGGGTGAAACTCAGTGACTAATGAAAAAAGCATGAACTGAAGTCTCAAGATCAAAAGGACAGTTATACATTCATAGAAATAAGTGTTGGCTGGCTTGGTGAACAGCTGTGCAGATAAAGAGCGGCTCTTAGAGGGACACGTGAGCGGCAGAGCATCGGCGGGAATACCTTCTGCCACATCATCGTCAACCATCAGCTTGTAGTTTTTACCGCGCCGGATCACTCGGACCGTGTGCCACTGGTTGTCATTCAATTTCTGTCCCGCGTACAGAGTCTCTGGTCCCTTGCCTGAGGAGGGTGAAAATCAGCAACACAGCTAAAATCTTCCTAAGGATTCGACCAAACCTTTGCCTTCAACTGACACTCCAGGAGAGGTCTATGTCACCTTAACAAAATAAGAATGCGATCTACTTCTAGGTCCAATTAGCTAATTCAGTGGATTTAAGTTATGAAAACAAAGGTTTGGCCTAAATTCACACACACACACACACACACACATATATATATATATATATATATAGTCCATATTTGATATTTAATTCAATCATTACTATCGTGAACCACAAAGTACAGATTTTCCCAACACTTCAGTCCATCTGACATCTTAAAAAACTACTTTCACTCATAACCAGGTCTTTAACATTCTGATAATTCATTCTGTTAAAATCAATATGTGACTCAACTGCACTCAAAAATTCCTTTATTAATAAAAATGTAAAAATAAATGAAAAACCGAGTGTCAGTAAGGGTGTAGTAAAAAATATCATGATGCATATAAAGCAAATAAACAGTATTTATTAAATACATAGATTATTTTGAAAATGAACAAGTAGACATCTAATCAAAAAAGTAAAGAAAATTGTCAGTAATTCGACTGGTGCAAGTACAGAAAATATCCAAATGAAAAATGCGCTACAGAGTACAGCCATCTACGTGGCGAGGCTAGAGATAAAGTTAATTTATACGGTAAGTGGGTAACTGACATCAAATGCCAGCTGACCCACTACTGTAGCTGTGTTTATAATTGTTCATACTGATAATGTTCAGTCCTTTTTTCATTTTCCATTTTCTGGGCTGAATACACACACACACACACCTACACACACATACACACATAAAAACACACTATATATATATAGTATTCTCATATATAATACTGAAACCTAACCCTGAGAGGAGGTACACATCTCCCACGCTTATATTTAGCCTGACTTCACCACAGATATCTGTGTGCTTTTTACTAATTCAAGCTGACCTTTCCACCATCATTTTAAAGCGATGCCAAATCCCACTCCTGATGAAGGAGAAGCCTCTGGTTATTTGATGTAGATAAGAACATGTCACACAATCTGACATGAAAAAAAACCAGAATAAATCCAAGTGGCAGAGCTTTCAGACGAGAGCGATGGAGTCGGCTCATCAGAGAAAGAGGCTTAACCTGAATGGCTGGCTCCAGGACAACCCTCAGAGATCAGAGCGAGCGGCGATCCCCTATCTTACTCAGCCCGACAGGCACAACTAATCCACCAGGAGCAGCTGATGATTAGATCAGCTCCACCCAACATAGCTATTATACAGCATTACCCAAAGCTAACCTTATCGCTGATTCAACAGGGCACTTCCCCCATATTTAATCACATATATCATTCTGTAAAAAAAAGCTGCAGGCAGACTTGCAACACCACCTTTTCACAACATAGTCGCAGAAGAACTCCCGTGTGAGCTAATGCAGGCCTACGCGGCATTGTGGAGACATTTAATTTAAATTTAAACTGCAATTCTCTAAGCTGCCAGACAGGGGTGCTCTGTTGCACCATAATCCCCAAATATCCCAACAAAAATGCACTGGGAGTGACCTCAACCAGTGGTTTTGCTCAGCCAATCCACCCAAGCATCTCCTGCGGGTGTCCTTTAACACAAACCCATGGACGGGGCACTGTGCCCATCTGCCTCTATTCTGGGATCTCACACACAAACAGACTAACAGATAACCATCTTCACAAGAACAGCTTTACATTTGTGCTACAGCAGTTAAACACAATACAGCAATTATCTCTATTATAGTATTATAGTTCAATTCGTTATGAGATAAAACTTTACCTATATTTAAAAACAGCTATGGGTTTCTTTTTTGAACAAGGTTTTTGAAGATCTCAATATTGTTCAGCATATATACCCAGATGATAAATTCATGCTCCTCCTCGTCGTTGATGGTTAGTGAGACACAATGAGTGTGAGTGTGTGTGTGTGTGTGTGTGTGGGTGGGGGGGGGGGGGGGGGTAATCACTGGCATTTCCTGATGGTACATTACCACTACAGAGTCATTACCAGCACTGATGGCTGTAATGGGAATGAATAACTCTCTGAAGTCTGGGGCTGAGGCTAATCAAGTGTGACACAAACTCACAGGATGACAGCCTGTCCAGCTCTCCTGCCGCAAGGGCTCCAACAGCTGTTTACAGGGGGCCTTCTGCATATGGCCCAGTGGGCATGCAGACTCATAATCTCACATGCACACACCCACAGACTAAAATGCAGATTCAAATGCTCACCCACAGACTCAAATGCGGACTCAAATGCTTACCCACAGACTCAAAAGCAGACTCAAATCCAGGCTCAAATGCTCACACACAGACTCAAATGCAGACTCAAATGCTCACACATAGACTTAAATGCTCACACAGACTCAAATGCAGACTCAAATGCTCACACAGACTCAAATGCTCACACACAGACTCAAATGATCACACAGACTTAAATGCTCACACACAGACTCAAATGCTCACACAGACTCAAATGCTCACACAGACTCAAATGCTCACACAGACTCAACTGCTCCCACACACTGAAATTCAGAATCAAACGATCCATAAACAGGCACAGACTGAAATGCAGAATCAGATGCTCACACACAGACTCAAATGGTCTCTCTCTTTCTCTCTCTCACACACGCACACACACTGAAATTAAGAATCAAATGATCTACAAACAGGCAGAGACTGAAATGCAGACTCAAATGCTCACACATGCACATGCAAATTAACATACAGAATCAAATACTCACACATAAGCAGAAATACACACACACTCAAATATTCATACACACTTCAACACATGCTGGCACACACTAAGATGAAAAGTATTCACAAACATAGACATACTAACATGCATGATGCTTACACACCGACTAATATACTCAGCTGCTCACAGACAACCATTCTCACCAAAATATCACCAAAAATACTGATGTAGTTACAAACACACTAGCGTGACACACTTACGATACAGACACACATAAGGTAGTGTACCTTATAATAACAATAACAAACAATAATAATAATAATATGTAAATGTAGTAAAATTCTAAAAAATAGATTTTGTATATATATACAGTATATATAAAGTTCAATATAATAGTAACAATGAAGTATCGGTCATTAAATTATTATAATCAAATTTGTCACAGCCGTATATTAACAGCTTCACCTGCACTTCGATTTAAGAGACCTCTTCGTGAGTAAAAGCAGTTAAAACCATCATACTTTCAATAAAATACACCATTAGGTATCATTACAGTTCAGAAACAGTCAAAGCGATTACAGTAGTCTGATAATAAATTTAGTAACATGGTTAAGAGGTGACAGTCTATCAAAATGTGCTGGAGGGTGCCTGAGATTTGATATGCAGCTAACAGCTTACGCTGAGTTTATTTGCTTTGTTCTACACAAGGTGGAGCTCTCGCTGTGTCTAGAACATGACCGTGAGGTCGCAGCAGCCCCTAGCACTGACGGGTGGTGACTGAATAACCTGCTGTTCAGTTGAACTGTGCTGAACACTGAGGTGTCAGTGAGGCAGAGTACACACGAGTGTCAGTATTGTCATACAAACTGACTATATGCTGCACTGCATTCATACAAAGACTTTTGAACACTCTGAGTTTATGTTTTGTTACAGTTTAAGCACTGTAAGTGCCAGATGCAAAACTAAAAGGTAGCGATAATACCTGGGATGTAATAAAAAAAAGGTGAAAACTTAGACTCCTCAAAACAGTCAGATCTAACTGCAATGGCAGTCACCTTCGTGCTTTTCCGAACGCCGCTCCAACACTGCCGGAGAAGAGTGCATAATCGCAGTGCACAAGCTGGCAGTGCAGCCATAGCCTTCCTATCCAGGTGACTGTGCAGCCCAGGTCAGCACTTTCAACTTTCCAATATCTTTCCTCTTCAAATACCTCTGAAGCTCAACCCAACTGCTAAAATACAGTGTGTTCACAGACCTTAGAGTAGCGGTACATATGTAAAACAAACTACATAAAATACAATACATAAAATGTACTAGATACTATAGAGTACTACAATACATCAAAATTCAGATATCACAATAAGACCACCAGGCGTGCTAAAGTTTATGAGCTGTATATAACGTGTACTGTAGCTAAAAGCTAAAAGCAGACCCGAGACTGTATGCATGGTTACGTCAAGCTCGGGTGAACTACAGGCTACCGTGGTGAGAACATCTGTGCACTCTGCGGAATTATCCATATCGCTGCATTATCCTGACACCGAACAAGATTGTGTCAGACGTGTGCAGGAGAATATCAAAGACAAAGCCAATGCATCTCAGAAAGGATGCTCATGTCCATCTCTGATCTGCCAAAGAATAACTGAGAAGGCTATTGAAGGAATCTTCTGGAGATCCACAGGGATATGAGGGAACTCTTTGGAATAAACAGAAGCATTACGCTTTTGTGAACACGGAACATTGCGTCCCAAACAAAATGCGGTGGGATTGTCATGGTTTCAGTAACTCAGGCCACATTGGCCCCTGCTGGCTTCAGCCACATCTCTACAGGAAATGTAGTCTGACAGAAAATGGGTCACAAGGCGCTACCACACCTACAATTTCTCAAGTTAACCTACAAGAGAGTGACCCAAGCACAGGAAACAGCATTTTTAGAATGTCCTGAACTTGACCTGGGACTGGTTGGGAGTATATCAAATGAAAAGCAATGGGATGTTTAATTCCAAAATTCCATTGTTCATTATGTGGTTAGATACCATGAAGTGACCTGATCACAAACGCCTGAGGACTTGAGGTCACAAAGAACAAATCACACCAGCCTTGTTGCCTTCACAGTACTGTTTTGCGCATGATGCATAGTGCCATGCAAAACATTACAATAGTCCCCAAATGAATGAATCTAATGAAAATATCCAGGCAAAGAAATGTGACCTCCTGTGGTGGGGAAAAAATGGAAGAATGGTGAACAGACCCTTACTGACACTCAGATATGGCTCAGTGGAAAAAGAAAATGACATATGGGGCATTGTGAAGGAGAATGGGACTCTGTTGCACCGCTTATTGTGATCAAATAAAAAAAGGCAAATTGTTCAGCAGATTATTAAGTCACCCCCAGAGCACTGCATCATCGCCATCGCAAACAACACACACTCTCCACACAAAAAAAACAGAATCAACCAAATCAGCTACAGTGTTTCCTTCAGAATACATCTTAAGATCAAGAAGTTAAGTATAAACTTACTGGAGTTACAGTTTATCCTGATACAATCTAGATGGGGAAGAATAAATGAAAGATGAAATTGCATCCTTCAAGGTTACAGCTGCAGACATCCAATAAGAAGAAGTCCACCCTTCCGGGGACGACTGCATGCAGACGGCGGCCATTTTATCTGCACCTGTTTGCCTGCTGATGCTAAACCATGATAATTTGCAGCATTATTCTATTCATTATTTTAATTATAGCCAAATTATCTTGAATGAGCTGGGATCATCTGGTTAGATCAAACCATACCATGAACACAATTAAGGTGTCTTAAAATGTTTTTCAGATAATATTCAACAATACTGCTATACATGTTTATAAAATAAAATTCAGATTATTGTTTAATATGTCAGAAATAACAAAATGGCCACCTTTGTTTTACTGACCACATGGATTTTTTAAAAGATTTGATTACATTATGCGCTAAAAGGCTCTCTACTCATTTGGAAACAATTAACAGATTAAATATCTGAAACATAAACAGCCAATCTAATGCGGTCTGCTTTCCGCCTCAGAACACCAAACCACTTTGAGGTTGTATGTCTGACATGGATTATTTTATCCAGTAAATGATTTCTGGATCAATAAAAGAGGTCTATATCATAGAAATCCCAGCATGTGCTAGTTTGTAATATCTGGGAAAACCCACAACTATTAGAATGCTATGAATGTGAAACAGGAGCAGAAGCCTGCATAATACAGAGAGAGCTATTCTCTCCCTTTTTCGGTCATTAGTCTGGTTAGGGCGGAAAGCAAAGGCAGGCATTCGGGGCTAGGATCCATGTGTTCAGGAGCGCCATGCGTCGTCAACCGCAGCAGAAAAGTGGGAGCAAACAGCCTCGATACAATCAGAATCAACACCGTGCAGTGGCCCCTGGACCTCCTGGGGGATGACTGCCTGCGGGGCGTCTGTACCCTTAGGCATAGGACACCGGGGTCACCTTAATATGGGACAAGTCACTGGGACGCCTTAAATATATGCAGCTGAAAGACAACGCTGAGTTTGAAGTGACAAAGTCGACTGTCCTCTTTTATCACTGTGCATGTGCATTTAAAAATTCCTAAATGGTGTGTAATTACACCTGGAACTGAGGGCATGGCTGACATGGCAAAACATTTTGATTTCGTTAAATATCACGCTCTGTAATACCAGCGTGAAGTGCCCCAAAATATCAGCCCGGTTATGCAATATGCAATGAGGAAAATATTTCCGTGTGAAAATGAAAAGTGTTATAATACTAGCAGTATGTTATATGACTTTAGCAAGGCCCAATTTATAACATCAGAAGTGCAAAAGTAGTGTTAAAATAGCACCCCGAAAGGTCCCTCGGTGTGGAACGAGGGGTTTTTATGCTACTTCCCCCCCCCCAGGAGAGCGATACTTTTTCAAGGAGGGGCCGCCAGCTGCAGGTAAGCTGAGACCTGTGCTACCGGGCTGTTTGCTGTCCAGCCCGCAGGCTTTGAGGCCTTTGAAGGGGTGAATACCATCTTTTGACACAGCGTGACAAATGCCGTGTGTGACCCGGTGCAAGAGGTTTATGTAGGTAGCAAAAGCAAACCCGTCCTACTGAAGCGAGAGAAGAAGACGTGAATGCGACAGAAGCCACTGAGAACTAATATACCAAATCAACTGGACAAGACAATGGTAGGAAGAAATATCACCTAGAAAGTCACAGCATTATGCAATATTCACATGAGACTCAGTAGCCATTTCATTCAATCCCCCTAGATAGGAGCGGCTGGGATCCACTCTTCTGCACAGCGCTGTTGTATTGAGCCGTTATTTTTGCACTTGTGGCCCTTCTGTTAACTTTAAGGAAGCTGGCCATTCTGCTCTGAGCTCTCTCGTTTTCTGGGAGTTGTCTCCCACATAACTGTCCCTGACTAGATCCTTTCTGGTTCTCTGTAAACTCCAGATATTTTCCCAGGAGGGTGGCTGTTTCTGAGATGCTGGAACATGTCTGGCACCAAGTAATCACACTAGGTTTAAAATAACTTACATCACACGTCTTAGCTGTTCTAATACCTAGCTGCACATTAATTGAAACTCCTAACCCTGTCTAGGTGCTGTTTGTATTCAGCTGCAATCGCATGAATTGCTGTCAAGGGGAGAACAGCATAACAAGTAGGTGTAGCTAATAAATTGGCCACTGAGAGAGAGAGTGTGTGTATGTATACATACACACACTGAAAACCTCTTTGAAAGAACCATTTAATTTGCATGTTTCATTTTCTAGGGTTTGCTGTTTTTTATAGCCTTACTAACTCATCTATCTTCCAGCCACTTATGCAGTACATGTTCACAGGTCTATTAACAATAATGATAATAATCAATCACAATAATAAATAACATGTATATAATTTTTACTGTGACTTTCTTTATATGGCAGAAATATGAAAATATGAACCTGTCCAAAAGATGGCCCAAATTGCATGTGTATTTACAGCTTATAAGATTTACATTAAACGAAGATACACAAACAGCTCAACAAAATTAGCTCAATTATCAAACCAATACTCACAGGTAAATAAAAACATCAAACATGCAATAACGTAAAGCAGTTTGTGTACGTAAACTGCCTTCACTGAAAAAGTAACACGACTACGGCAGGAAATGAAAAGGAAATCAGGAAGGAAACAGAAGGGGGAGGCGGCGGCCGGCCAGCCATATACGATCCCTAGGTTGGGAGTTGGTGGCGGCCGGCCATATACGATACCTAGGTTGACCGTCAGCTTGACCCGGCCACCTTCCAGCTCCAGCCGCAGAGTGTCGGCAGAGTCGCGCGAGGTGGCAGCCATCAGCAGGCCGTAGGCGCGCTGAGTCATGAAGCGCAAGGACACGTCCTCAGCCTCTGTGTGCATAGCTGTCGGCATGGAGATCTTCATGAACATGCTCCCGTCGTAACTCAGGATAGAGGCCTCTGTGGGGACAGCGATGGGAACAGTGAGTAGGGTAGCGGCGGCCTCGCAGCCAGAACGTGCAACCTCAAGGCGGGGGGTTCGAGGGCCAGTGGGCAGCCTGCAGTAGTACACATGAGCGACACACTTAACCGGGAATACTCTAACGCAGTGGTTCGAACCCAATACTGAAGGACTGCAGACAGCCCATGATTTTGCTCCCTGCCAGCTTCTTACCAGAAGCAAAAATGTGGACTCTCCGATAGGGATCCGTGGAGGGAGCAAAAACATGGACCAGTTAAGGGTCCCCGCTCCTCAGGTTGGGAAACACCGCTCTAATGGAATCCAGCTGTACACACAGATAAATAATTAAAATGTAGAGCTTCTGTGGATAAAAGCACCGGCTAGCTAAATTTAATGAACTTCTTGATTTCACAGCTCAGTCTTTCATCCAATTGTACAGGTGGCGATTTTCAATAAAGCTATTCTGATTAATTTACATAATAAAATGAGACAGCAGACCTTCAGGTGACAGGAAGGAGGATGTATGAAACACAGACTGGTGACAAAGGTCACTTTGGATGAAAGGAAGCTTTGAATAAAAGTGTCTAGTGAACAAATAAGTAATGCATGCATATCAGATAAGTGCACAAATGCTAATGCTACTTTATAATGCATGAAACTTTGTGGGCAGTGAGCCCGCAATGCTAACTTCCACTAAAAGCATGTGATACAGATACTGCTTTCAGGGTCACTGCTCTGACTTTTGGTTTAGTCACAATTCAGCCCTGCAGAATAACAGCAGAAAATGCTCAAAACTTTAGAACCAGTTGGAGGACCAAGTACTACTAAAGAGACCAACAACTTCTACAGGGAGTGCAGAATTATTAGGCAAATGAGTATTTTGTCCACATCATCCTCTTTATGCATGTTGTCTTACTCCA
>JABFEB020000039.1:13180156-13193340 GCA_019775895.2 Stomatorhinus ivindoensis
CCATCCATTTACTCTTCATACCCGCTTATCCGGTGCAGGGTTACAGTGAGTCTGGAGCCTGTCCCAAAAATCACAGGACATGGGATACCCTGGAGGAGGTGCCATTCCATCCATCACAGAGCACATGCACACATACATTCAAACACACCATGGACAATTCAGAGGGACCAAAATAGACTGTAAAGAACAGCTGCACACACACGCACACACACACACAAACACACACAGGTCAGTAATCAAAACCACAGACCTTGAGGTGTGAAACGACAACTCTACGTACAAAGCCCCTGCAGTTGTCGTCTGATTATCACAGTTTACATCCACCCAATTTCTAACCATTTACCTTAGCGGGGGTTACGAGGGGCCTGGAGATACAGGCCTTGGGTACACCCTGACTGGGATGCCAACCAACTGCAGTTATCATATTTTATTACCTGTTATTATATTTTCATATTTATCAGTTTTCTTATAATACATTAAAAAGCTGGGGCACTTGAGGTACAGCACTGAGCCTTGAACTAGCGAGGCCAGTGATGGATTTAATCAGTGGATCATTAGCCTCCCTGATCCGCTATGCTAAGCAGCACAGCCTGGGACCCGTAACCCTGCGTGGCACACAGCGACTTCCCTGTGCCTGCATCATGTCTCTCCTGGTACTTCAGCCCTAATGACCGGGGTGGGGTTCTCTGGGATCAGGAGATGCGGGGCTATCGGCTTCCTGGAGGATATGGGGCGTTATAGAGAGGTGGGGCTGCCGGGGGGGTGAGGGTGTTAATAAGCTGCCCCAGGTGCCGACAGACACAGAGGGACTGGCCGAGGTGAGGGGACGTCTAAGGGGACAGACGTCAGCTTTTTCCTGCAGGGTGACTCACGGTGATTTTGGAGTTACGGTCCTCCAGTGGCTGGTGCAGTGCTCACAGCGAACATGCAAACCACCTGGGTTTCTTACACTGCCAGGGCTCATTTCCAGTGAAGCTGCAAACGCGCAGTGGAGCTCTGCATTCCTCCGTCATAGAGGCGTACCGCCATGCACAGACAGCCCTGTTTCCCTCTTCTGTCGACGTGAGGGTAATTCAGAGTGCCAGGACAGGGGAGCTGATTTCATTTGTTTTTATGAATATTTGCTTACATTTTTCACAGTTCACCATTTTGTGAAACTAAGGATATCATTTATATAACAGTACATCAACTTCTCTCTACCTCAAAAAAAAAACCATATATTTCTGAACTTAGTTGCCTGGGTATCTATCTAACAAACCAGATTCCATGTAAAAAGGGATCAGAACTACATTTACCAACGGTTGTGCAGAACACCAGGGAACATTAATTGTAATAACTGTTTAACATTACCAGATGGACCCCCTAGTGGTTCTGCTACATCATCATCTTCAGAAAATATTTCTTATTGTTTTTTTGACCAAGTTTGGTACAAGTTTTCATAACTGTGGTGTGGTGATTAATCTAACCGGGGTAGCCTGACAATGGAGCAAATTGCCTGCTCTGATCTGATAAAATACAGAGCATAACAGCACATAAAATAAAACAGCAGAAGTCGGTAACTCTATTATGGTGATTCCGGTCGGATTTCAGCTGCTACAGACGGACTCTGTAGCCAAATCCCCTTAAGTATTCCTTCGGAAAATGAGGCTGTTTCAGTGGAAGTCACCACTTTTTAAGTCCCTCATATTTCAGTTTTAAGGCCAAACTTGTTTGCACTCAAAGCCGCAAAGTAATCGCAGGGAAACCCATTTCCATGACATCCATCACTAAACTATAAGGCTTTATCCTGCTGCTTTAAAGTACCCTAAACACCCTCTGTCTGAGACATCAAACTCCACTCCCACCCTCCTAGGATTGCCTCGACCTTAACCCTACAGATCACAGTCACTGCAGCCCATAACCATTAACATTTAGATTAGGCGGTGTACTTTTGATCTTACGGCCTGACGTTAGAATCTGAGAGAGTTTTTTTTTTTTTAACCATTCAACAGCAAGTGGTAGTGAACACAAAATCAACATGTAAAGCAGCCCTATCATACCACAGCAGGTACTACAGGAAGTACGGCAATGGGAAACACTCACCTGATCTCCCATCACGCTGTATGTCCACATGATGCCAGGTTCCATTGTTCACCTTTTTATCTGTGGCCTTAACCTTTATGGTCCCGGAGCCCATATCCAGTAGCAGGTAGAGGTTGGCATCCAGGAGCTCCACAGCGAAGAAGTCCACCTTGGTGTTCTTCTGGTTGCGGGCCCCCTTCCTGTCCTGGGGCCTCCCGTGCGTGAAGAGGATCAGCCCATTGGGCTCTGTGGTGCGGAAGTCAAAGGAAATGGATCCCATGCGTTTGGTGTTCCATTTGGGGAGACTGATGTACGCCTCAGGGGTCTCGAAGGAGATGGGATCCAGCGTGGCCACGCTCTCACACTTGAACACCATATCGCCCTGGATCTTCATCTTGGGGTCAGCGATCCTGGCTAGCCGTGAGAGCTCCAACCGGATATCATGGTTCTTATATGAAACCTGTCACCACATTAATGTTACTGATTACAACATCCGTTTCCAAACTGCTTGTCCTTCTAGGTCATGGGGGAGACCAGAGCCTATCCCAGAAGCAATGGGCAGAAGGTGCAGAACAACCCAGGATGGGGGGCCAGCTCGTTGCAGGGCACACTCATAGCCATGGGCAAGTTAGTAACTCCAATTAGCCTCAGCATGTCTTTGGACTGTGGGGGGAAACCGGAGTACCCAGAGGAAACCCCACGGCGACATGGTGAGAACATGCAAACTCCACACACATGTAACCCAGGCGGACACTCGAACCCTGCTCCCAGAGGTGTGAGGCAACAGTGCTAACTACCGCACCACCAGGCTGCCCCCAGATTACAACACTGGTTAAGATAATACCTAGTAACTGCACCAGCCCATCATGTGGTCACGGATGGATAACTTCCAACTGGTGGTGCAGTGAGTGTCCCTCATGTTGATGCTAAATAAAAAGGAAAAGAGGTAATTAATCAATAACTGTAGCCGATCCAGACTAAGATTTTAATTCGGATTTTTCCAGAAAGAATTTTCCGAGATTCTAATAGCAGTAGTGGGATACAAAATCTGTCTTATGGTCAATCCGAATGTAGCATCAAAGTGCGGGAGTCTTTGTGAATAAGACTGACATATCACAAAATATTTAAAACGCACTGAAGTGGATATTTGCCATACAGCATTACTGTAACTGAGAACTGCAATTATGTTTACAACCGTGGATGTCAATAGATAGATTTTCCTGCACAGATTGCACATAATCCTGGAAGGTTTCATAGTGAAGCACAAGTGTTCCTCCAGGAACCGCAGCTGTGTGTGCAGGAAAAAGAAAAAAAATATATATTTTGCTGTTTGACCTCTTGCTCATTCGTTTCATGATCGTGGGAAAAGTCAAATGACCGGAGAGCCCTGTGATACAGAACCACCTCGTTAATGGCCACACAGCCCAAACTCCATGACGTCTGCGTGAGGTTGTAAGCAGCGCCGCAGACTCATCCCAGACTTAGCAGAGGGACAGTTCAAAAGATACGGCAGGGAGACCATTTTGGATGCTTGTCTACACTTATTTCACTAGCCCTCCTACATCTACATTCTGCGGGGGTCAATACCGATTAAAGACGCCTCTGTAGAGCTTTAGCTGAGGCGTTCTGTAGAAGGCACACAATGCGCTGTCCCTTCACCCATGCAGTACTATTCACACGAGCTTGTAGATGAAAATGATCCAAATGAATCAGGCTCCGGGATAACGCATCCTGAGTGGTTTTTCAGACACTTCCCTAATCTAAATGCTGGGCAGGCAGAGGCTGATTTAATTTTAACACAAGATAGAGAAGGAAAAATATTGTATGTGTGCTACTATTCCATTGCACTGGCTGTATGCTATAGGTGAATGCATATATTACCAATACCCATATAAATAGAATCAGATCAACTTATATGAGTCTAGTAGATGCTACAAATCACAATAAATCAATACTATCACGACAGTGATGGGGTAATAAGTATGATTTACATTCTCTGTCATCTATTACTGTTATTCCCATTTGTTATACTTTCTATCAAGCAAATTTTTCTTGGATGAGAAGCTAGTTTGCAATATAAACACGGGAACATGTAACTCCATAAAATAGATTCTCCACCTTCCACCTATTGATCCAAATGAAAAGCTTAAACCGTGTGCCGACTACCAGCCAGCAGCTCCATGTTCTATTTAATCCTGAAGAGAATGAAAAAAAATGCTAATTCATGCTCTGGTGGGTAGCATGGTGTTGACTGCTCTCCACCAGGTACACCTGACATTACAGGTGCAGTTCTACCCTTTTGCATGCAGAAGAGACTTTCCTACCATATTTAAGAATGTCTGCCAGCCGTGAGACTGGGTTCAAGATAACCTGGTTCATTTTGGCCGACCACAAGTCTGTGTCCTGATTAAATGGCAGTGATTATTGCTGGTTAGCTTATTAGTATTGTTTATGCTCATGCCTCAAATGCTTGCCTGAGACAATTGTCACAATCTGCATCCAAATGCCCCCTGGCCATTTCCTGATACCTGACAGAAGCAGCCGTTCCCGCTGACAGAAGCGGCTACTTTGCAATTTGCCCTCGCTGGGCTGTTGTCATCTGGAGTCCTCAAATATCACGCAAAATGTCAGGTTGTCTATTCTGCCTTTAACTGATGGGCCAAAACCCATCATGTAATTTCAGCTCATTGCTAAATCCATCCCCAATGTAGGCTAAAGCCCTAATGCTTATTTGTCACCAATGGGCCAGACACAGGTTACAGTATTGCAAGTAAGGATGAATAAAGTTTCAAATGCAAATAATAAGGTCGTAATAGGTACTGATTAAATGCCTTTCCCATCGAGGTATCTTAATTTTGCAATGATTCCCATGCAGAGTGTTTTATTCAATATTATAGCACGCATATGACTTTTAACCACACACAACACGTGCATGTAATTAAATTCATAAACTCGCAATATTACAAGCTGTAACATGAACAAAAACGACACGTCGAAAACGGTCAGCTTGAATCAGTCTGCAAATTGTTTCTCCCTGAAAATGTATATGCAAATTAGTTCAGGGCTGGATAAGTACGGAGATTTTCTATGAGCGCAGAGGGGGGAAAAAAACCGGTGACGGCTGAAAGTCGAAATTCATCAAGGTGTTATCGCAGCGTGCAGGCCCGCTCCGAAATTAAATAGCGACGTATCAGCGAGCAACACAAAGCCAGCTGAACGGCGGGAAACTGAGAATTACCCAGAGCCCTTTGCGGAGGCGCGCATCTGCTCAGAGTGAAAGCCGGAAGCCCCCCGTTACGGCGGGCTTATCTTGGTGCGTGCTATGCTGCGCGTGTGAAGGTACGCGTGCCATGTTTTACATGTCCTAAGTGGGGGATGCCCCCATTCCTCCCCGTCCACCATCAATATAAACATATTAATTGAACTGGCAGAATAGGCTGTGGTTAGTGTAATAATAATAATAATAATAATAATAATAATAATAATAATAATAATAATAATAATTGATAAAATATTATGCTGAAGTTTATGGCAAGAAGAGTAAAGTCTGTTCTTAATAATTCGGCTAATTATAGCTTGCAGCAGCAAAAATTGTTAATACATACACATACATATATAAAATAATCATGCTTGAATAAGTGGAAGCATATTTTATTAACACACAGACTTTTGGTTCCTGTTCGCATTTTCACGATTGATTAGCACACAGACTGAACCTGTTGTTTATAGAAAAAAATTAAATGTGGAAACGAAAGTACTGCATTTCTGTATAAATGCATTAGATAAAAATGTCTACATAATCTGACAGCACTATTTATAAGAGACAAATATGATTATAATCCTCTTAAATATAAAAGCTGTACTCCTCTGAATGTCACACAGATTAAATGGAAGGTCAGTTCATATAATCACTGTTTCTTTTGCTTTTTCCTTTTTTTCCCTGCAACTTGCCTTTCATACAAACGCAAATCTGAATCTAATGTATGTATTTTATTGCTGGGTATTTGGCTTAACCCTTTGCCCTGTGGTATGTTAGTGACATTTTAATGATACTCAATGATGCTGCCAGGCAGAATTTCACTACCACCATAGAAATACCATCAAACACCACATATTTTTATCTGTATGCTAAAACGAACCATGCCAATTTCCTCCATGATGATTACTCTTCTTAATTTTTATTCACAGATCCCAAAGTCTTAAGAGCACCAGAAAGCCGAATGCATATATGGGTTTCTCAGCAAAATATATATGACTGCTACCAAGAACTCAGCCGTAGCCAACCTGTACCAAGAACTGGCACTCTTTCATTGAAAATACGCAAGCGGAACCCAAGCCCCCCCTGAGCCGTATCCGCGCTGACATGGCTAACTTACTAGCAGGGCCGAAAGTGTGTCCAAATCGAGCTGGTTGTGATAGGTTAAAATGCACAGAGATGCTGGTGTTCCATGGATTATCTATTTATCGTTTGTAGTTTCGCATATTAATGCTTATTAATGCATTCCCAACAACTTAGAACTTGAAAATTTCCTACCTCCTACTTTAAAAAGTGAACAGTTGAACGGAATGGATTCGTAATGCAAATTTACATAAGCAAATGTTTGGTGGGGATAAAAGATCAAGTGAAGGCTAAAACAGTGATTCTTACAGACATGCTAGCGGAAATTAGCAAACAGTAAAAATAATACTTGCACGTAGTAAATTATGATGTGCACCATGTGGGCAGTGTATATGCATCTCTTGGGTTTTACGTCACTGTCACTCTTAAAACTTGCCAATACCTTTACCGAGCCGACCCTTCTGCAGTGGAAAACCGAAGCGAGCTGGAACCGTACTGAACCTAGTCTCTCTTTGCGGTGTGGCTCGGTTCCTGTATGCCAATGGAAAAGCTCCATCTTCAAATTTGCTATCCTGGACAAAGATGGGGGGGGGGGCAATAACCTACAGTATCCCTGTTAGGGGGAGTACAACTCTAAGACCAATTTAACAATGCCAGCTAGCTTACTTTACCTACATGTTCCTTGGATTGCAGCAGGAATTTGGAAGTACCTATCATTACTTGGATGGTGGTTCTCACCTCTACTGGTAGTCAGCACTTTGCTGACAATCATAGTTCTGTTTGGACGGGACCTGTGGTGATGATGTAATGCAGCTCAATACATTCTCAAATGCAGACGTCAGACTTACTGAGCGCTTAATGTACGCATGTCATTTATGCACGTTGAGCAGCTATCCAACTCTCTGCAACAATGTTCAATGCCATGCCAGATGTTTTCCCTGGCAGGTCCGGATCTTTACTCCAGTCCGGTGCCAGGCCGTGTCTTTCCTGCAGGGTTGATCCAAACGGATCAGTTGGAAAGATGGACTACGCCAGGCCATCTGTGCGCGCGGATCTGCTCAGCAGCTGGCGGTGACTCAGCAAAATGGCGGGAAAAGCAAACCAATGAAATGATTTGCAGAGCCACATGGGGCGCAGATAGGTCATTGTCTGGGTGTGTATCTGTAGGCCACCAAACTGGGTGCCAATCTAGTACACAATCCTGAACTGATGGACATCACCCTTGAACTGTATGGACAGCAATGCAATATAAAAATTCTGTGGATTCTCTCTGTTCTGGGGATCTGTGTTTCATTACTATTAAACCAAGATGGATGAACATGCACAGGCAGTAGATACAAGATTTACTTCGCAAGGGACAAACTAGTTAAGAAGTGGATTTTATACTCAAATAAAAATCTTGGACAGAGATCGAAGGTTAAAGGTTAAAGTTAGCAAATGTTTGATTTTGCACTTTTTGTATAACACTCAGAGGTCCATCAGTGATTTCAAAGTTAATGTATGCATTCGTGCTTTGGAATTAATAGTGCAGACTCGAGGCTGGCTAGCAACCATTAACCATGAGCCGCATGGCTTCCCGGGACAGAGCAGCTTGTAGAAATGCGAAGGCCCCCAGGTCTGATTCCCGGCCAGGTCGTTCCCCTCCGCCCCTGACTCCGCCACAGCCCCTTTCCGTTGACTTCACTTGCTAGTAACTGGGCAGAGTATTGCTGGTCATTTCTAGTCGGAAGAACCTATAATTAAGTGGCACCATTTCCACACGCTATCCACCAACCTCCGGTGTACAGGTCCATAACATTTCTTCTTCTGGAGCCTAACATTCAGTTCCCGCAAATATGTCTGATCAAAGTCTGTAATGTGCCTGTCTCATTTAAGACGCATCCAAAAAAATGGAGGGGAAAAAATACCCTAGTTTCACATTTTTATTTATCGCTGTAGAACCGACACAAACGAGGCCCCGGCGATACCTCGGTTATCAGGGCTGCCATTTGACAGCAGACAGGGAGAGAGGGGCAGGCTTCACAAGGCAACAAATGAATATTAATGGCCGCGTGTGGAATACGGAGGGTAATAAAGCGAGAGGCAGGCTCAGGCAGTCGAAAGATAAAAGGGTTGCAACAAGGTGACTTTCCATTACAGCCGTGATTATGGGTGGCTTGTTTTCATCTGCGAACCTCCAGGAGACAGTAGCACAATCGGGGGAGGGCAACTGGTCTGGGGGGATGGGGGACATTGCAGCGCCTCATCGTATCTGGGTTGAAAATATGTCCAGTGTGGGTGACCTCAGAGCAGCGTTTTAAAAAGGTCGGCATGAGGGCGAGCAAGGGGAGAGTGCACTGTGGACTGGGCCAGCAAATAAGGCGGGGAGGCAGGTGGGGGTGGGTTCAGCATTTATGGGGAATGGAATGGTGTGTGTTCCCTGTGTTAAATCAGTACAAAGGTGCCTGTCTGGGGGGCTTGGGATGAGGCTTTGGAAACGGCTGAGCCTTTGCAGGATGACCAGAGGTGTGCACCCTCATTTTAATTCCCCTCTTTCCTCCATTGCGCCCCCTGATCTGCCAGCAGACACACAGGCTCACACACAACACAGATTCACAGTCGGCTCTACCCATGGGATGACATCACTAAAGCCAACATTTTATATTCAGGTTTTTAAAGACTTTCTATATTTAAAACACGATATACTCTACTTACCAGAACAAACATCCTACAAAAGGGCCCTTTCTTACACAGCTGTCCTAAACTAACTAACCCTACTCTGTAAACAGCAGATAAAACACATAAACAATTCATGAGCTAATAAATAAACATGTATTTCATGTATTCAGTCCCCAATTCCCTGTACCATACCCATCTATATACTTCTTGTTTTATAGATGTGTTATAAGGCCTTTGATTGCTTTTCCCGCTCAGTAAGTGAGGATGACCACTGAATGAAGGCCCAGTCAGCTTGATTTGTAGCAGGTCAACCCTATTGAATGTGAAAAGGTTTGACCTTAGACCTGCCATCAGCGATACTGTGTGAAACAATGGTCTCCTTGGCAACCTAATGGGTTTCAGCAGTGCAACTGGACATACCTTACATTACCAAGGTCGATGGAAAAGGCAGCGGCCTTCCCAGGTGTATATTGAATGTAGGGCAACAACAATCTCTAAAGTCAGACTGTAGAATAGGCATGTAAATGCTGGGGGCACACAGTATACAGTATGTCTGGCTGACCATGGCCCGAAGGGGCAGGCACATGTATCACCGAAGCGCCATAGCAGATATGCAATTTGTAATACCCAACCAAATGAAAAATACTTTTAGAGTCTTTATTTGTAAGCAAAGTTGATCGCATGACTAATAGTAACGTATGGATGAAATAATGATGCTCTGAGTAACCACGTGTAAGCAAAAAAAATCTTCCTGTATAATAACAATAATAATAATAACAATAATAATAATAATAATAATAATAATAATTATTATTATTATTATTATTATTAGACATGTAATTGGGTGTGAACTCTCTCCTGGATGTTGCTGAAGCCCGTGCCCTACCCTCAAAGTGCCTCAGTAGAGTGAGTCACTCATACCTGCACAACCATGGAAGCTGCAAAGGCTGAACCCGCGGCAGCGCGAAGCGGCCAGAGCCAGCCTGTAATCCAACGCATCAGCCTTGATTTTGCCTGCATCTTGTTCACGGGCAGCTTCTCACTCTATGGATCCAGTAAGAATCGTAACAGTTGACTGTGCGGTGATGGCGACGTACACACAGTCCAGCTAATGAAGTGGTGTAAAACCATGCTAGGCTACTGCCATTATTATGAGCAGGGCACTGTGTAATCACCTTTCCAAAGAGACCAATAATTAGGGAATGGAGGCTTTCTTGGTAGCTGCCTCACAAAGATTTAATGGCCTAATCCCATTCTAACAAAGGTATGTTCTTCTGGAGATCATTATCCCACTCGCCCGAACACTAAGACCTATTAAATGTGTTTTGAGTTGCATGCGGCCGTCAACTGGCCACGGCTGTGCCGCTCGGAAGGCTGAGGCGACCTCCAGCAGACGCAGATGTGGAGGGCAGTGTGGCAGCCCAGCTTCTACAAAATCAAAAAGGCCTTTTCAAATGAAGATAAAATAAAAGCAAGTGGGTTATAATTTGCCTTCAACTTTAGAATCGGTGCCCCGCGAGGAACTGGAAGCTCATCCAAGGTGTCTGGCTGCCTTCTGGCCTACATGCTCCCATAATAAGCTAGATAAGCTGTTGGAAGATGGGTAGATGGGTTTTAATTGATTGACGGTTCCAAAAATACAACCACAACGAAGGAATATAAATTAAACTCAACTGGATTTGTACTTTGTGGATGTGTGTGTGTTTGTGTGTATAAAATATATATAATAAACATCTGTAAGTACTTTGCTACTTGTATTGCTGATGAATTTGCCTGTATAGGGGAAAACTAAAACCTGATTTGATACCCACTATCACATGGGGGGGGGGTTGCATGCTGGTGCAGTAGTTAGCACTGCTGCCTCACACCTCTGGAACCCGCATTTGAGTCTCCGCCTGGGTCACGTGTGTGTGGGGTTTGCATGTTCGCCCCGTGTCATCATGGGGTTTCTTCCAAGTACTCCAGTTTCCCCGCACAGTCCAAAGACATGCTGAGGCTAATTGGAGATACTAAATCGCCCATTGGTTTGTGAGTCTGCCCTGTGGTGGGTTGGCCCCCCATCCTGAGTTGTTCCCTGCCTTGTGCCCGTAGCTTCTGGGATAGGCTCTGGACCACCCATGACCCAGAAGGATAAGCCATTGTAGGATGGATGGATGGATGGATATCACATAGGGTTAATCTGGCCCTTCTAGGGTGACCAGATAATCCATGTCAGGAAGGGCTCTTTTAGCTACTCTGGATTTCACAAACTACCTTAAAACCGAACGGCTGCTGTCCTTGGATAAGTTCAATTCTTCTTGTTCTTTAACTGGCTTGTTTCCTTCATTCAAAAACTTATCCAGCTGTTTCACATTAACCTTAGTGACATATGCATGACTATAGGAGACTGACCAATACGCACACAGCAAGAACTCAGCGCTTAAGGGACATCTAAGTCCTTTTAATTGAAATGGTAGGATGCAGATCCTGTAACCACAAAGCGTCCTCCCGGACACGGACTATCTGGTTGCCATAAGCCATAAGATGAAGACGAACAGAGATGTCCTGGGGACAGAGGGAAGAAGGCCAAGCTTACATCTTTTAGGCATCCCATGAAGTTATTGCTGACTGGAGAGCCTGGTAGGTCTGCCGTACTTGGGCTCCCCCCGACGTAGAAGAAGTCATCGGAGCCCAGCATGGTGTAGTCCTCCTGCGTGTAGCCCGTCGTAGTGATTATCCCGTCTACAGAGATGGTCACCTGTTCAGGGAAAGCAGTAGGACAAGATGGCCCATATGTGACCAGGTGGGAATGGGCTGTGATCTCACGAGATTCTTTTATGGGACGTGATCTTCGTTCATAGGACCAGGGTCCGTACCTTGGGAGTCTCATTTGGGTAAGACAACGTTTTTCATGTCATTCTTTTTTCAAGTTCAAGAGACAGGTAAAGAAAATATTATAGAGGAATATTTTCTTTATCTTTGATGAGGGTAAGAAAATGACTTTTGTTGTTATTGCTTTTGGAAGTTTAGGTTGGAGAGGGTTAGTAAATGTTAAAACCAAGGACAAATTTCTTGTACTTGTTTTAGTTTTGGGTAAATTTTGGAAGTTTATCAACAAGCATGCAGAATTAAAGGGGGTCTTACCATACAATGTCACAAATGTGCAAGTCAGGACTTGGTTTGTTTTTTTTTTGTTTGTTTTTTTTTTGAAAATGAAAAAAGGTTAATTATGGTAGAAAATGATTCAATCACAAACATGAGCAAGCGTAACATAAAAGTACATGCAGGAGACACAAGCATGCAAGCGGAACTGAAGAGGGTATCGTCACCAACGTGCACAAATGGTGAAAGGTAAGTAAAGCGAGGTAGGGACTAATTAATGCCGGTTAGCAGGTGATGGGGTTATGGAGACATGGAGGGATGGATCAGTGACGTTTAGGCATGCCATGCAAAAAGTGCACTGAAAACAACTGTCAGAGCTCCCGCGTTGAAGGTTTTTGAAGCTTTTGTTTGGTTCTCATTTTGCGTTTTGGTCGTGGTTGTAGTTTGTGGAAAGCTTCTGCCAGTTCGCCAACGTCCGCGGTGAAAGAAATGCGGAGGCTTTGTTCATACATGAAGCCCTACAAAGCTCTGATCTGGAAGTTTTTTTTTGAACAGTAGGAGGAATTCAAAGAAAAAGGAGTGAAAAGGTAAAAAAAAAAGAAAAAAAGCTGTGGGGAGGAGGGGGTTTAAAAGAACGAGACGGGCGAGGAGGTAAATCGGGAAGTGAAGAAGCTGAGAAATACCAACCCCATTTCCTCAAATTTTGATAAGTGTCAACAATGAGAGTCAAAGTAAAGGAAAGAGGGAGGAGACACACGGCAAACCCAAAAGAAAGACAATAAGAATGATATCTACCAGACAATGTAGTTTGTTTACCATAGCGTGTCCAATGCCTGATTGCTTTGCGGAAAAGGGGGGAAGAAAGGAAATTAAAAACAGTGAACAGAACGGCTGTTAATAAAATAAAATAACTAAAAATGATAACAATGGCGAAGAATTAGGGTGTTAGTACATTAGTCGATCCCGTTAGTAAAACAATGACTCGTTCCATGATCTGAATGGCTGATGTTAGTTTTACAAAGCGTGTCCTTGGGGCGGGGTGGGG
>JABFEB020000039.1:13236865-13249506 GCA_019775895.2 Stomatorhinus ivindoensis
TTGAGATACGAGCAAATTGACATAAGAGCAAGGTTACGGAACGAATTAAACTCGTATCTCGAGGTACCACTGTATATATTATACCTATAAATAGTAAAAAATATATATAAATTACCTATAAATATATTTGTTTATTATCTATATGGCACAATGGGATGCAGAGTTGAACCGCTTGAGCTGTGTGAGGCTGCTGCTGTGTTTTTTCTGTGCCATCTTGTTGCAGTCTTTGGGATTGGTTGAAGAGGTACTACCTGTGTTACTCGAAATGATGCATTATTCATTGACAGACAGAAACCAAAAGAGCATGGGCGTCCAACTGCACCTTCTCCACTGCCATGTGCCGTGTGGCTCACCCTCTGTCTTAGGCTTGGAGGTGGAGATGAAACTTCCCCGGGTTTCATCGTATTTGGAAAAGCTAGCATTTTGTGTTCAGTTCTTTTTTAATGACTTATTTGAACAGTGAGTTATATTCTGTCCATCTCCGTAAACCCCACCCTCTCTCCCATCACCCAACCCCCACGGCTACGGGGCTCTTCTAAAGTTACCCGCCTAATTCATTTGACCCCCGACGTCCTCCTGAATTTTTCAGATGGGTGGCTATAATGTTTCTCTTTTCTGTGGATGGCTGGGCTTCGGAGGGTCTGTAAAACGGTCCAGGAACCCCGTCTGTGTGTGTGTGTGTGTGTGTGAGGTTGGGGCTTCAGCTGCAGCGAAATGTTCTGTTTCTGTAAAGCCACTAAATTACAGACATATCACCCCTGGCTAGTCTCTGCATGAGCTCAGAAAGCCTTTATTCCTTCTGTTTCTGTTCACGGTGACGCAGCATGAAGTTTAGGTAATGGTGCACTGTGGGTCCTAAGCCTCAATGCGTGTGTGTGTGTGTGTGTGTGTGTGTGTGAGGCATGTACCTACAAAGAGAAAAGAGCGTACGCCTCTGTAAAACCCCCGTGTGCGTAATGTGATCTAAATATGCAGCTTCAGCCCTCTGGCTGTGCGCAGCCTCAACAGGAACGACGCAATCTCCTCGATGGGGACGTTCGCCTGGTGCTCTGCTTAGCTGCTTTTGGGGGGGGGGGGTTGGGGGTGTGTTCTGCACTCATTTGGATGCATCTCACACTGTGAGGAGGTGAAGGAAGGGAGAGCAGTCCGCGGCAGGCCCCGGTGGTGGCTAGTGCTGTGGTTCACCAGCGGGGTGTGGTACTGACTGCACGTCACCCCGGCGAAGTGGTGGCAGCAGCTGGGCAAGGCTGCCAGGGATCCGACAGATGGAGCGGGCGCTGTAAGGCGGGGCCAGAGCCCGCGGCACGGGGAACTTGTGGACACGTGCATTCCTGCGAGCCCTTGCGCGGCCTGGCTTATCATCACTAAAAATAGCCATTATGTCAGAATTACAATGGCGTGAAAATCACTGAGCGGTGAGTCAATCGCGATAAAGGGTCTTTTATACCGGTGAAGGCGTAGAAAGACATTGCCCGTTCACACTGCTGGCCAATCAAAATCCTACTTCCTCTGACGGACAGCCTTCATTGGTTTTACCCGCTGTCATCATCAGCGTGCGACCGGCAGCCAAACCTCAGGCCCTTATAGGTATGTAAGCGGTCGTTTCTCCTTGGCGGCCCTTGGTGGCATGACACTTTGTCACTTAAAATATCATGCTGTTCATCGCATGGCGCAATGCTCTGCGTCAGCCACATAAAGGGGCCGCGTGTTTATCGATGTCTTATGCAGCCACCAGAACACACTTATGGGAGTGTGTATTGCAGGCCAAATATCCTTCTAGACAGAACCCCAGGACAGAGCCACCCCGGGAGTGAGGTGACGCCAGCTCAGCACTGCAGCAGTGATGGAACGCGGCAATCCCACACAGAGGCAGTTGCCATCGATCTTCTCGCAATGCCTGCGCACCTCCTCAATATTACATGTGTAATTAAATGGAATGTAACTCCCAAGAAAGCGAGGCCAAATCGTTAAAGGGAGCATCGTAACCAATACTGCAACAAGCAGAACAGGATCCGCAGTGCTCTTTACTAATCATGATAATTAAAATCTGCTAATTATTCTAATGAGGGTTTCATACTTCAGTAAATTCCCATATTATGAAGTAGTAAGAAAAATGGCGTAAATGTGACCATAACCAAATTTTCTGTGGTGCTGTACTCGACTCAGCATGAAAAAATTACGAAATAAACACAAGAAACAGGGGGACAATTGAAATAAATATATATTAAATGCATCTACATGAAATGAAATATTATCAATACCGACATACTGAAAGTCATTACATTAAATGCTTTTCAAAAGATACTTTGATGAGTTTATCATTCAGCGTGTCCTATTTGGGAGACAACCCACGGCTAGCTGTAAAAGGGTAATTAAATCTAAAATTAAACTAACCCTTCGGACACAAAAGGTAGTTGACATTGAATACATTTCTGTCATTGTTATCGCCATTTAATTGTGGCCGCTGTGCTTCCAGGAGAAGCAGTTGTAAGTATAGTCATTATCTATAATTAAAAGGATGTCTCCCCTGAGTTCTCCTAGAAGGACTGATTAGAAGGCTGTAAACACAGATGTGTGCACCGCATGGTACCCAAGAAAACAGCTTGGGTCAAAGGTCACAGCAGGGACAGGTCAGCAGAGTGTGACGTTAACACCGACAGCACCCTAACTGCTGAGTCGCTGACGGATCTCATCCTGTAGCTGAGGTAATATTCTGCTAAGCAAAGAAAAAAAGAGTTTTACATGTCCTCAGTTGCCCCAACCCCCCCACCCTCGTCCACCCCACCCAAAAAATTGTGAAAGTGTGTCAGTGACTCCATCCTGCTGACTGGGGGGGGGTTGCCATGGTAGCAGTTTTATACAGTGTTCCACTCATTACCTGAAACTGAATCACTCGGACAAACAGCTGTGCGGTGGAATTAAACAACAAACAGAAAAACATAAAGGGCCAGTTTCCTGAACAAGGATTAAGACTAGTCTTGGACTAAATTGCCGTTTCAATGGAGAGTCACCATTGTAACTCAAAGCTAGTCTTGACTTAGGCTTAATCCTTGACTGGGAAACTGGCCAAAAGTAAAATAAACCGTGGAGCTGCTAGAGGCATTTTATTGGGGGCAGATGCTACACACCTTTATCTCACTTTAATAACAGAGGAGTATCTTGACGGTAGTGTGGTGTTAGTTAACTTTAACCAAATCAGTTTTATTTTGTCACATCAGACTTCACAGTCTGCAGCTAGGATGTGAATAAACAACCACAGTCATGAGCTCCAATTACTGCCCTCTGCTCCGTAAACGGTGACTTTTCCAGCCATAATCACCTGTTTCACGCAGGCTTGGAGTACAACACGGAGAGGAGAAAGGTTCACCGTAACAAGATATAATATCAGGGGGCACTGGACCACCAATAGAGACATCTACAGGGGCAGCACAATTACCATTTCATTAACATATGTAAATCAGCGATGGCCTGTGTTATCCCTTATAATGAACCGAAATATGCATCGAAATATGGAGAAAACAGCGCGTAGCCTGTGTGACCCCCATGCTGATCCAGTCGCGGGGTCGCTAGTTGCCAATCCACCATCAGTCCCTGCATCCTTAATCATCAAAGGAGCCGCCTGCTTCTTTAAAGCACTGCTTTACGGCATGGTGAAGCCCCCATGATTCCTTCCTGCCTCTCGGCAGGATTTATGGGAAATCAATATAACTTGCATCAGGTGTTACTATGGTCCTGAGAAAGATTACACTGCAGTTTATTTACACTCTCTCTTTACACCACTCATAACAACAACAATAATAATAATAACTTTAATTATAATAATAATAGTCTTCCCTGAGTTTCCACAATTCAGAAATAAACATTCTGGCTTCTCTAGTGCTTTCTGTAGACTTCTCAGAGAGTGACAGCATGCCTGGCTGCTGACGGACTGGCAGCCCGGCCAGGCTGCCCGCCGCGTCACATCCTGAGCTGCCTGGGACAGGATCCATGCTCACAGCCACCCGGGACTGGGCCAGCGCTTATGAGAAATGAATGGATAGGTGCTCCCCATTGCCAAGGCTTAATAACATGCCTAACCATATCGTAACTGTATGGGTAGAGGGCCTGCTGTGTCATACTCTTAAGAAACCTGGAAATCAGTAATGGTGAGGATCAATCTATACATACAAGAAACATCATAATTGATGCGTAAAACAATAAATGTTTAATTTGAAAAGTTGTTTAGGCTGAACACTTACAAAGAAAGGAAGTCTTACATACAGGTATTGTATCATACAGTGTCGTCTAAAGCTAATTAGCAGGTACTAGTAGATGCAGGTGTAGGTTTTGTCGTCAGTGTTTAAACCAAGCTGACAAATAATATTAAATAGTGATTATTCTTTCCAGTGTGAATTCCTATATCGTTTTTTTCCAAAGCATTTTTGTCCTTTAATATCAGAAATCAGTCCCCATTAAAAAGCTTGATTACATGTCTTGTGGTTTGTTCAATACTGCTTTCACCTTAGTAACCAATAACCATCTCATCAACAGTCTTAGGGGGTTGCAGTAAATGAGGTTTGCTGCCTGAAGGTACACACTTGCCCACTAACCCCCGCCAAACCCCCCCTCCCCGCACCCCCTGCCAGAACGACAATCAAATTTAACCACAATCAAATACGGCTTGTTCCTCTAGGTAAATCAGTAAAAAAAAAATGCTGAGTACAGGAGGATGAATCTGCTGGCTATAAAACTGCGACAGGAAACAATTACAAAGTGTGATTCGCTTAACGCGTATTCATTTACCGTATTAAGATGGTATTTTAAATATGACATTCTACTCATGAAATACAATTACCAAATTTCATCTGAAATCAGTCAAACATTCAAAATAATCTGTCCCACATAATCTCAACAGGTTGGTACTGGAAGATGAGGCAGAGTTACTAAGCTGCCCTAGTAAATTCCCCTGCACTTTTAATCTCAGAGGGATGACCTTACGGCTTATGAGAATCGTGTAAGCATTCCTTCCAGGGTGACCGACACAGGAAAGATAGCTCTCCATCTACAGTCTGACCGTGTTAACATTAATCAGTCTGATTGATATTTAAAATGCATGGTCCTGTGACAGATATTGGAGATTCACCTAGAGCTGCGAGAGACAAACCATCACAGCACAAAATGGGGAGGAGACAGATTACAGTATGTGCTTTTCTGGGACAATTCAATCTAATTAGCATCGTCGGTACTGTGGAAACTCAGCTAGCCGTTTCCACGCAGAGGCTTAGCTTGATTTCTTTATCTTTGACTAGCTGAGAGCACATCACTGCACTACAATCACAGACGTTGCAGGAACGCTGTAGGCAATAGCTGGCAGTCACAGCCCATAACTGGATTATAACACCATGCAATCTGTTGGGTAAACTTCACACTGCTCAGACAGGCAAACAATCCCCTCAATATGCTGACAGCTGTAAGCTACACAGGCAGAGAAACTAAAACATTAAAGTTAAAACTTACACAGGGAAAAAACTGTCTTAGACATATGTGTGTGTGCATGTGTTGGTCTAGATTTACCACATTGTGGGGACCAAATACAAAGTGGTAAAACCTGTTTGTATAAAAACGTGCAGGGGCATTTCTCAGATCCCCACAACAGAAACCTCAGTTTTAAAAAAATCTGTGATTGCAATCAAAAAACTTGCAGTTTGTTTTGTTACTTATGGTTAAGGTTACGGCTGGGTTGGGGTTATGGTCGTCATGTTGGGATTAGAGTTTTCCCCATAGAAATGAATGGAGAGTCCCCACTAAGATATAATTACAAACCCGTGTGTGTGTGTGTGTGTGTGCGTGTGTGTGTGAGAGTGATTGTCTATGTCAGCCTGCCTGCAGCACAGAACTCTGAACAAAATTAGAACTTCATCTAAAAATGCTGAAATGAAAAGTAGAAGTACCAGAAAACTTCTCTGATTATGAAAAATGAATGAAAACCAAGTTTTAATTAGCTCATAAAAAGTACAGTAAGTTACAAACAAATTTTATGTATGCTAGCATTAGGAAAAAAAAGAACCCAAAATGATCTCATTTTTGGCCCTCATTTTGGTGACATCACATTTGTTGACTCATTAGTCCTGCTGAACTATATAATTAAAAAGACGACTGAAAAGATAGCAATGTCGCCGGGACTGAAGGCTCCACCCCCACACTGTAAGTAGTGACTCTAACTGATCAGCAGTATGCCAAACGGTTAGAGGTGTGGTGCCTGTTTGCGTGTGTGTGTGTGTGTGTGTGTGTGTGTGTGTGCCTCGACCCATTCATGCATAAATGTGCAGAAAGCAAGAGCAGTATTGTCAAGCGGCACAGCAGAGAAACTCCTTAACCTTTGGTGACCACTCAGAGCTCTGCTGCTAGACCTTTCTCAGCTGGATTATTCACTGCACAATTGAATGGGACACCTATTTTTCTATGCAGTTATACTGGTTTATATCCCATTTTTTCCATCGGTACTACTCGGCACCAATAAACAGTGTTCAAGTTCAGGCGCAATCGAAGCTGTCTTTCAGAGCTTGTCTAATTTGCCTGATTGCTGTAATTACAATGACGTTTGAATGATGCATTTTGCTGTACCAGTCCAAAGCATTCCAAAAATAAAATTCAGCCATATATAATATTATTTAAATCTGAAATGCAAAAGAGAAAAATGCACATGAGTGTGACAAAAGTTAAATACTTTTTCGCCATTTTTGTCACCTGATGTTTCAGTAATATACAGTTCCTCTTATTGGTCTATTACATTATTTATAAATCATAGAGAAGTCATTTGACAGTCCTACATCTAAAATAGAATGAATGCCACTTGCCAATATTGATGCCGTTGTGTGCTGAATCAGACACTAAAAGGGACAATTTTGTGTCCCACAAGGTTCAGAAACTGTAACTATGTATAGATGTCTTGTGCATTATGAATAATCATGTTGTCAAATGTGATTCTTGACCTCAAACTCATAATGCACTGCTCTCTGCACCTTGAATCACCACAAGCAATATGACCTTATTCTCAAGTCTGCCCCTATTGAGCATCTCTAGTGTTGAGTCCAACCTTGGATTAATATCAGCCTCCTATTCCCTGCCCCACTCCTTGTCAACCAATCACATGCCTCTGCCTGTGACACGCGCATCCCACAATCGTTGACTTCAAAGGCAGAAGGGCCCGGGAAAAGTACCCAGATTCATGGGGGAATCAGCCAGTGTTAGCTCTCAGCAGGGATACCCTCATGTATACCCACATGGATAGGGGATACCCACATGGTGCCAGGCTTTCCCGATAGTGCGAGCACTAAAAGCTGTACTGAAGGTCGCCGAGGTGGCAGAGGCCTGACACACGACATGAGCCACTTAAGGGCCGAGAGCAGCCTTTTCTTTTTCTTTTGAAAGGGCATAAGTGAAAGGCTGAAGCAGGGTCCATCAATTATCACCCTGGAGGCCAGAATCCAGGAAGTTTTACAGCTACCATTACGCCATTAAGAGCTCAAAAAGTGAGTTAAATGGCTTTAATCAAGACTGAACTGGCTGCCCGAATGAAATGAAAAGCTGCACTCGCAGTCCTTCAGGCGTGGATACAGGTTAGAGATAAAAAATGCCGATCCGTGAATGGAAGAAATTCTGCCTGATGAAAGCAAGAGTTTGCATGTGTCTGCTCAGTGTAGCTACTACCGGGGAACCCAGGCGAGCATCTTAATGGTTATGATGTCACTTTTTCATAACATAACAGGAAATCGCCCGCAGAGGATTACTTTATGGCTTTTACACTCAAGCATCCTCTTCATTAGAGAAGGTTGCAGTTGGATCTGCATTTAGCAGCCGTCATGGGCCATGTGGTAACTGAAGTTTGTAGCTGTGTTGACCTCTTTGAGGAAGTTAAGCGCACCACAGCTCTAAAAGAAGAAAAGACAGGGAATATCATGTTTAGAGAACACATATTTGCAGGCAGCAAACTAAGTGACCAGGCTCAGAGTACATTGGGATCTCAATAGAGGTATTAATCCTCCAACAGCAGCTAATGCACGAATCGGGTACAGCTGTGTGTCCCATGATTCGGCACATAGTCACATCAGTGACTGAGGGTGCATCTGAAATCGCATACTTGTTTGGTATGTAGCAGGTGCAATACAGTAGGCAAAATGAGCAGAATGTCCCCAATCCACAGTATGGATGAAACAGTAGGCAAACAGTAGCTGGAACACATACTACATTCTGTGAAATTCTGAAGCGCGCGACCGATGGACGCTACACTCTCTCACCAGGCCGATGGAGCTTCAACCGGACGCGAAGAATGCCATTTTAGTTAAGATGGTGAGGGATGTGCCAGCTCTGAACAAATTTAAGCAGAAAATATATCCATTTACAAAATAAATATGTATTTTTTTCGTTAATAGTAACAGGTAACAGGTATTGACTTTCCTGTCGGTCAAGCTACGTTATTGCTAAACATCCAGATCTGGCAATATGCAAGATGGCAACCACTGTACGTCCAAGTGTATGTATCTTGTATTAATACATACAGATACAGATACAGATTCACATATGTATAACCAAGGTCCTGACTCTCATTTGAAAGAGCAATGGTCGGACCCAATGTCCTGCTCATTGTGGCCATCTCAAATTCATGCATTCACATACATATACACATACATACAGTAGGTACTACATGAACTACATTAACAGGTGAGTAGTAGGCTTCTGACAGAATTGAGTATATACTATGTATGTATGTGATTTCGGATGCACTCCAAATGTATCCAACGTCTCAACAAAACTCTTCAGTTAATATCTCAATCAATGTAGATTTTTGCGGCATGCAAGATGCAATAATAACTCAACATTGATTCTTAGCTAAAATAACACATCTAACTCATAGTACCATTTTAGAATACAATGGGCCTCTCCACACATTTGCTATTGAGGATAGATCCTACATTTAGGCTGCTGAGTCAACATGTTGCAAGTGAGGGTAGCCTTTTGTGTCCCATTGCTGTGGTAATACCCTTGACAAGGACAGAGGATCTGTCCATATGAAGACCACCACCAAAACCACTGCATGGAAATAGCCGGGAATAGTTCATGCTTAGGTTGCCTTCTATAGAGACATTCCTTGGTATGAGCTACCCCCAAATGACATTTTCAGCCAATACCTGTAAGCACTCCAGGGTCATTATCGAACAACATCTGCTTCAGCGCCTCTAATTTAGACAACAAGCTTTCCCTATTGTAACGAGAGAAGACGCAGGAGAGATTTAAAGAGCAACTGAGGCTGCTGCTTTGGACACGTCTCCTCTCATAAGGTGAATGACGCTCTGGATTTGAACTTTCAAGCTGCCTGGACCCCCCCCCCCCCCGTTGAGAATCCTAGTGAGAAACAGCAGGAGGGGGTCAGTCATGCCAGCAAGCAGAAGGAAGACAAGGACGTTCAAAACGACCATTTAAGGCTGCTTTTCCAACGCACCAGGCACCATATTTTTGGAGCTTTAATGTCTAGTGATGATATCCGTGCTGCGCACTCAGTAAGATGCTCCTCCTTCCTGGAAGTAGGCAGCCACGTATGACCATTCCATCTGCAAAAAAACACTTTTTAAGGTAAACAAAAAAAAGCTTTTGTCGTACTGTCTAAATTGTTTGTGTGAAACACTGTAAAGTCATATTATTTTAATCAGTGTTTTCTTAGCTTCTGACAGGCATTGCTAGCATGTGGCAAAGTGATTGTGTCAAGCTAGTATAGCAAGTTTTATTGTGGCTGTCAGTGTGGGGACAGTTGTACAACATTGCTGCAACTGTCCCAGCATGCTGATGCACTGATGGAGGAACCATTTGTACATGCCGCAACGGCGAGTTGGATGTAGCCTGATCGCCTTCTCCTGCCCTCTCACAGAGAGGGAGCCCAGTAAACTTTCACAGAAGTTCACAGAATTATTATTAAGTTTCAGTGTCCCAATTTTGATTTTAAAATATTTTGCAGTTCAATTGCATTGTGATAATTAACCAAAGAGATTGTTACTTGTATCTTGAAAATGTGTTTTTATTTTTACTAGTCTTTACTAGTCTTTCTCTTTATACAGTTAGTATAGCTTAGTAAATAACCTGCTTGTGCACAAATAAAGTAAATAAATTGCAAAATGATGTTAAAATTGATTTTATTACATTTTAATGGATGTTGCAATTGCCCCATGGACAGTTGCAACTATCCCCTGTTATGGGGTCAGTTGCAACATCGGACTTTGTCTATTCAAGTATAAATTGTACGTATATTATCATATGTACATGTTACAGCTGTGTGGGAGGGTAGCTGACCAATGTGGGTTTATTGTATTGAAATTTTGTCTTTCTAATACAAACAGTCTCAGAGAAATTGAAGGAAATGCAAAATGTGCTGCAGCTGTCCACACTCTCAACTATTTTGTACTGAAGTCAAAAATGGCTGTAGTGTATTAATACCAACATTGCATTTTATGCACGTGCAATTCTCACGTCACTAGTCAGCTAGATTGAGATCAGTCTTTTTCTTATCATAAATTCTGTACGGACATTATTGTGCAGGGGGTTTACATTTTGCTAAAACGTTTTTATTGTCATAGGAAAAAAATAAACAGCAAGTTTTCCAATTTTAATGATTACTCCTTTTCAAGAATACCTAGTATATGTTTAAAAATCAGTGCCTTTGCTGCTTTTGCATGTGTGCTGCTTGTATTCTCTGAGACAATAATAATCATTTTCATCCTTGCCGTTTTTTTTTTTATTGTTTTTTGCTGTTGTGTAGACGGGCTTGTAAGAAATGTATGTCCTTTTCTGCTTTATAAATACCCTAATGTTTATTAAAACAAAATCACAGTATGATATATGAAATTTTTCTAATACCATGCCGTCCTAGTATATTTTGCAGAACACTGTATTTCTTGTCATACCATCCTTGTTATGCAACCCAGATCACAATTTAAACTTGGGTCTCTTAAATATTATTACTTTTATTTTTTTTTTTAATTTTGTTTATCATTGTTTTCTGAGTTCACAACTTTTTTCAAGGCAGCGTTCATATTGTGTTTCAACAGCAGGCTATTTGCATAGCTAACCAGCTGGTTTGGCACAGGAACTTTTGGTACTGGTACCCGGCCAGAAGTCAATGGAAAAGAGAAAGTACTGAAAGTCCCATGGTACCTGGTGCACTGGAAAAGCACCATAAGTGTTTTAGCATGGTCTGAACATTTGGGAAACTGCATTCTCAATGCAGGTTACAGTTAGAAACGGCCTTCTTAGATGCCCCAATGCTCAGAGCTGAGTAGACGGGAATGGAGCACTGAGGACCTGCAGATAAAGCGGAAGTGAGACATGAAGACGGGGGCCGCCGAGTAAGCTCCGAGCAGTGCATGATGTCATCCACGTGTGCCTTTCACACTTATCCTTTCGGGAGAGCTGATGTCCATGACAAACATGACGGCGAAAACGTGGAGTCAGTGACAGTGCTAAAGAAAAGTGCTGTTAGGTGCACTGGGTGAGCAGAGTGAGTACTGTAAGTACTGTGACAGTGAGTACTGTAATGACACACTGCTACAGATACACCAGCTCTTCACGATCAGCTACTGCTGTTTTTCATTTCTTCGGCTGGCTTATAATTTAGCACATTATAGCACCATGGGTTCCCCTGTCTGCTAATCGAACTGGTTGCATCCCAGTTCTAATCTCTTCAGTACAACACAAGGACTGTACCAACCCCGAAAGTCTGGGGGTCAACCATGAACCTAAAGGCAGGTAAGACGCATAGCGACTTTGTCTGTCCTACCGCTATACATCTATCATGCACTTCATCCACCCCCTTTCCCTATAGGAGAATATATATAGCCTCCTTTTCTTCTAAATTATAGGTCAAATAAAAATGCCTTGCAGTTATTATTCTTAGCATGCAGTCATACACAGTAGTCCTCAGATATGATCTGCATTTGATTATCAATATCTCCCCAAGGTCACCAAGTGGGCCACATCCTTTAAAACCAAAGTGAATGGCCTAATTAGCATATCATTTGCATAATAGCCCTACTTGTGGGTGCTAATCTACATGTGGCCTAAACCATCTCAGTCTAGCGGGGGAAGTCGTTTTCCTCCTGGCTGCCTGAGAAAGGCCGTGCTCCAGCTCGCGCCGGAAATCATTCAGATTGTGAATTTTAAGCTTCAAGCCAGAGTAAATTTTTAGAGTAAGTGTCAGACAACTAAAGCAAAACAGCATAAGAACACGTATGTGTGTTCGTGTGAGTGTGTGTATATACATTATATATATATACAGACACACACACACACACACACACACAGTCGTGTAATCATCTTTTTGGGGACCGCTCATTCAGACACAGACACTCGCACACACAACTATAAATCAAAATTGGTTTCCCAGGCCTCAATTATCAATCATCCAGCAACAGAGGAATGAAAAATATCGTCAAGTATTTTCCATGGCAGACGATGTCTACATATGATGTCAGGATCAGGAAACAGCTCCCCCACCACAGTGGAGTGGCAGTCGGGTGATGAGGTCGCGTCCCAGGCCGGCTCTGTTCATTGCCCTCTCGGGAGGAAACATCGCCATCGTGTGATGGGGGGGGGGGGGGGGGGGCGTAAACCCCTGG
>JABFEB020000039.1:13249606-13275767 GCA_019775895.2 Stomatorhinus ivindoensis
GGACGTGATGCAGATCAGCTCCTTCTTCCCAAACAGGGGAGCCTGACTTGACTGAAAGCTTCCTGTTTGAGGATCAACAGCCCCCCCGTCCATGAGTGAGAGAGAGAGGGAGTGTGAGTCACAGAAGAAGCTGAGGGATTGTGGGAGGTCTGTGACTTGCTGCCCGCTTCTGCTGTCTGAGCAGCAGCGTCTGACAGCCACGATGAGCTCCAGACATCAATTAAGAGAGGGAGACGTGAACTCCAACCCCGCGATGTACAAAATGAAAACAAATAAACTAGTGACCCCCAAGCCAGATGATTCTCCAGATGCACATATTGTTGCATCCAAAACTTGAATATCTGTGCACCCCAGCAGCTCCCTGCCAGTGCCCCCCTACATGCCCCACACTCACACCCTCCTGTGGTTCTCACTTGCCACTTAATGCAGGCATCAGATGTCAAACTTGCGGTGTCACCTTACACAGTGTTTGTTAAACAGGCCATTAAACAGATATTCATTCTCATATGCTAATTGGACCAGCTGTCATATACAGGGCGGATAATTTGGTGAATTTGTCCTCGACATATATGTATGTGCTAATTTGTGAGGCGACAACCATCTATTTTAGTTAAACTGTATCTTATTCATTTTCTATTTCTCCTTAGTTGACGTGCTCCAATAAGAGTATCTTGCAGGGTGCAGTGTGTTCTCCTTCTGAAGTTTGAGCTTGTGACTAATTAAAGCATATTTCTGGCAGACACCTGCATGGCGATGAAGAGCGAACAAAGACCTGAGCTCTTTGCTCATAACGCTAAATCCGGTGAGGAGGAAATATTAAGTTACGGTTAAAATACACTAATCAGTGTCGTCTTTGAACCGTTTGCTCTGCTTTGTAACAGCTCTCAGCAGCTGCTCCGGTTGAACGTCGCTGCGCTAGAGGTCCCATCTGAATTGATAAATTGCAGAATGCATTTTGGACGTATCACCGTGGGGGAGGGGGGAAGCCAGGGTCGCACAGCTAGCTGAACGCTCATCATCATTGCCTGCCATTGAAATGTTAATCATACGGAGGAAATGCTTCATTTCGACAGACAGTGCGTCTGATTCGAACTAGTACCGTTTCTCTCAGAGACAGAGGGAGCGGAGGCAGGGTGGGGGGGGGGGCATGGATTCCGGAGCGGGTCCCATGAGGAGTAAATGAAGTTCATGCTACTCTGAAGAGCAATAATTAATGCAGGGATTTGCGCTGCTTTTGCGCTGTCCTCCCAGTTTCCTCCCCGTTGTCCCTGGTTTCCTCGCCACCCTCGAAGGGCGGGGGGCACTCTCGCGTAACCTCCAGTTATCTCCGCGGGGTGAGGCATGCTGTCGAAACAGAAGCCCTCTTTGGCTGCCCAGAGAGACAGGATTGGTGATCTCCGCTTTCATCCGAGCGCTTTGCTTTGTGGCTGCACAAGCTAGCTGCTGAGGGAGACGCTTACCGCCCAGGCTCGGGGAACGAGCGTCACAGTGCCATCCGGACACGGGGCGACCATCGATATTCATGGGGGGCATTACACCATGGGAACGAGGCTTCGGGCTCCAGACGTTCCAAACAAGTATGACCCAGACCTGAAACACGGGGCTAAACCCTGTTTTCAACAAGGAAGCAAGCTCAGATCATCCAGGAATAACACACAATGGACTCAGACCTGGTTTCTGGAAGAGTACGGGGCTGAAGGACAGGCAATGTACGGCATTAAATGCATCACTGGTTGTGTAGTGCTAAGAGTGAACTGGAAATAATTGTGTTTTATCATTATTTTTAATCCTCTTTCAGCTTAATTTAATTGCCTCCATTCAGCTATTGCTTTATTACACAAGATGCACTAAAAGGCTCGAAGGGACTGCATGTATTTGACACACACTTGTCAACCAATGGTCATCTGTCATACTGCAGGGTGCATGGCAGTGATCAGCAAGGAAGGTTCTGATTGCTCTGTAACATTGTGCATAGCTGTAGGCCAAAAATACACTTAAAGTCTCCCCTGTCATAATCAATTACCTGATCACAATACGAGATGACAAGACCCAGACTGAATCCACATACGAGAACTTATCTTGCAATGGCATTGAGATTTGCTTTACCCACATGACACTTGAATGAACTTTACTCGAAAGCCACTGAAAGCCTGAAAATTAGCTCCTTAAGAAAAGGGTTCTTGTGAATATTACACTGCAGCAGAACAGATTGGTCATTTGTTCAAGTTTAACCCATAATGTCAGCAAATTTTTTTTCAAAGCTAATTTTTGCCTTTTGAATCAAGAAAGCATCAAAACACCAACAGAATTTTCCACTGCAGCGACAAAACTTTTCAAAACAACTAAAACAAGAACATAAAATGGGGAAGAAAGGGAAAATGGCAGCAAAATGTCCAGTTTACAGTGCAGTTTACCAAAGTTTACAGTGCAGTTTATCAGTTTACAGTGCAGTTTACAGTGCAGTTAACCGCAGTTTACAGTGCACCACTCAGAATCTCCAGACTTCCCACCAGAAACTTTAAATGAGACAGCAGAAGAAAAGAAGAAATGAATAAATAATTAAAACACCCGTAACTATCAAGCTTCCACTGAAGCCCACGCTGCCCCAAACAAAGAGAACAGCGTAGCCTTTTAAAGATTCCCCCAGAACCAGAACTGCACTTTGTCTCCACTCATCCTACTAGCGCTCATTTAATTTAAAGCTAATTTAATCACGCACTCCGCTACAGAAACGCCTCTCTGGTGAATCCATTAGCATGAAAGCATCGCATGGAAATCTGTAAACATATTAGCCGGCGTGGGCACAGGAAGGCTGCTGCAAACGGACCGGCCGGCTCACGGGAATAGTGAGATAGAGGACTGTACCTTTTCTTTTAGCTACAGAGATGGACGGGGAGGTTCGGCGAGGGAATGATCAAATGATATCCACAGTCGAATAGCCATAGGGGGGAAAAGAGAGGGTAGAAGAGGGATACGACATAGTGAAGATCAAGGGGGCTGGAGGAAAGGCGATTATCCATGCGGCCATGTCGGCCCAACACGCTTAAAGCACAGCAAGGGGGGGTTCACGGCACACTTCGCATGCGATACGAGGCCAACCCCAAGTGGCTTACAGCAATGGCAAGAAAGACACACTGTTTGTTTCGCAAGGAACTTTCCAGATCCTTCGCTTTGCTATGTTGCCTGTGACAGTTTACTATAGAAGAAAATCATGCATGTTTTTTTGCGAGCTCTAAAGGGACCAGCGTACATGCAGCTCATCCTGGAAAGAAAGGGAGTCTAAGTTGCAAGACAGCAACCAGGCAAGCCCCTCGCCTACCCATAACCACTTGCAACACCCCAGCTCCAAAGCCCACAGGCATAAATATCGATAATCAGGAACGCATCGATAACCAACGCAAAATCGTGCATGGACAAGTGCAGGCTGAGCGGCATGCAGGCGGGATGAAAAAGAGATCAGTAGGGGGAGCATACCTTGATCGGCCATCATCAAGTCTCGGAAACCTTCAGGAGTAGAGGGGTAGAGAGAGAAAGAGATCGATAGAGAAACACTTTAGACACGCTCACCAATACAGCTTAGTATTGTGGTAGCATCTCATGCTGTGCCAAAGAGCCAAGCATGGTGTTCATCACACTGAACGGGAGCTTTTCAAATGGCTTGAAAACCTGCCCCTGCGCCTAGGAAGTCTCAGCTTCTTAGTATTGACCTTACAAGCATGGCTACACATTGAAGAGAAAGGTGCATGTGCAGATTAAAACCAATGTGTTTCTTGAATAATTTTCTTATATTGTTTCATTTTTTTGCAAACTATTGGATTTTTAATTCCCAATCCGAATAATAATAATAAGAGTAATATGGTAGTAATATTAAAAACGATGATAAAAGTCATTAGGCCTGATCCTGAGCATTATCTTCAGAACTCACCTGGAGTACTCATCTCATCTGATGCACGTTCTACAATAGAAGGGGGGGAAGAAAAAACAAAAAAGGAAAGATTCCCAGTGTTAGACTCACTCTGGCACTATTTTTGCATGGCTACCATGCAAAAAAAAAAAAACACCACACGGTTGCGACCATGCAAGCAGCAGCGCCGTGCATGTTCCCGAAACACCTGGATGGGATCTGTCCCACGCTCGCGGGGAGCCAGATCACGGACACGCTGCACTCCTGAACACCTCCAGGAATATTGGGTGGGAATATTCCGTGACCGCCATAGCACAAGGTGCCCCACATACACGGAAACGGCATAAATCCGAGCGGACACTGCGGCCGGCTCCCATTGGGTGGCTGGATTTATGCTGTTGTGGGGGATTTGTGTATAAGCGACTGGCTAACCCAGACCTTTACCCTTGGGTGCCCTGTTTCTGCTGCGGACTCAGACCCCTACACATCATACTCTTGGGGCAACAGCACACAGTTTGCTGCCGTCGGCTGTCCCAGGGCCACTCCGGCTCGGACACGTCAGCAGCATCTGCCTTGTGCTGCATGAGTTACCCCAACACCTCGCACAGGTGCCCTCTGTTCTCTCCTGCGAGGCCCATAAATATGAAATGCACAAAAGCTACACATTTATTTATGTTTGCATAATGTGTTAGCGACCTTTTGCGAATGTTACCCAACCTGCCTATGCCTGTCTGAAGAACAGATAAATAAAAAATAGCATTTAAAGTGTACCGGGCAGTAATACTTGCCTGAAAATGGAAAATATTATTTGCAAAACAGAATGAGAATCAAATATATTTAGTTCCACGCAAATTTTCTTTTCTACTAATCAAACCAAAATATATATTTTTTGCTTTAAATACTCTTTCATCTTAGACCTCATACATTTTAGCTTCTTTTGTAAACAGCTAATTAAGGAAGGAAATAAGGCTGTAATTATTAACTTAATTAAACATTGTGCCTGGTAATCACTGATATATTATTAATCACCTTGGTTTCGAAGAGGCATAGTTTGCTCAAAGGGTAACTCAGCATGTGTGATGCTTTGCCACATAATTATTTTGTGTCGCTGATTTTTTACGCAGTACCACCTGAGTGAGGAGACAAACTTGCACACCGAGTTTGCAGTACCCTAAATGACCTTTTCAGTCACTCATTATTGTCCCTCACAAGAAGTATTATGTTTGAGAAAAACTAGAATGCTTAAGTAGCTATAACAATATTGACTAAACTGGACGGGTACATATCATTCACTCATTCCATTTATGTACACACCCAAATCGTATGTTATGTAGTACAGCGTCCAACTTTAAGTCATATAAATCCAACATAAGAAGTTCAAGATGTCGTCAGTCATGTGACCAGACGCCGCCCAATCCAGTGAGAGTTCACTAAGCTTTAATCCCTCTTTTTTCACGTAATGCTGAATTCTGCGCATCATTCTCAACATGCTGCAAACTTAAAATCAGTTTCAATCGGGAAAGATTTTTTTCCCCTTGTTTTCTCAATGACCTACTTCCAAAGCAAGATTACTGTAACTGTCAATTTTTCGAAGTATATTACTTTAATCCTGAAAGCTCAGCTCTCAGAATGTTCCCTCATTCTTTTAACACTCACATTTTTCAGTGAATTTTTGCTTTTATGTAACGGTTCATCTGCTGTTCATGCTCTAAGTTGATTTTATAATATTTAGAGTACTGCAGCATTTTACAACATCATTATTATTTTATGTTTAAATCTGCCTGCTATTAATATCTGTGTCTCCTGGTTTCGTATTTTTAAACGGAAACACTGATGTGTAGCAAGCAGCACGGATCATTTTGACTTAGATGTGGGCTCTCGCACAATCTTCCACTAATGCTATATTATTCCTGAAGGGCCCACAGATTAAACATGTGTTTTATAGCCAAATGTTTATTATTTTAATCTGTCCCCGGATTACGCAGCTTTACAGTCGACTCTCGCTGCGGTCGGCTCAATCATTCCCCTCAGTAAACAGACGCCTCCGACCCGGCAAATGTTTCCAGGGCCATTCCCGCCATCTGTCTGTTTTCGGAAATGCCTGAGTGTATCAGGATGACTGCTGATCCAACGGGGAGAAGCGTCTTTAACATACACTCTCCCGGGAACTTGTAAACGGGCTGAATCCTCTTTTATTGGATTTGATAAAGTGAGTTCACCATCTGTAGGTGTGACTACCTATTCTTCCGCTGTTTCGGAGCGTCGCTGACAGCTAGCAACCTTTAATCTGTGAAACTTTCTGGGTTGGGCCGCTTCCTTATTGTTCCTATTAGGCTGAAAAACGCTCCTAGAAAATGTGTCTTCAATAATTATCCATCTCCCCACCCTCATATGTGTGAACTGCCAGTTACCCATCTTCACTGCAGTTCCTACTTCTCATTTCCATTAGTGGCTGTGCGTGTTTTATGCGCACGGTGCACATTTTACATATCTTTCATGTAACCCTCAGGCGTCATCATATATGGGAAGCGTTCTAGCGAAGGAGGTTATCTTTTTCTGGAAGCCCTCGGAATCGATGCTGGCAGTCGAGTGCCGCCAGACATACTCTCTCATTTGGCTTTAATCCGCCCACACTAGAGGGTGGTACTGAGCCAAGCAGGCACTGCAATAGGGCATGATTGATTCATTTAGTTAAAGAGGCCTCCCACCGCCCATGGGTCTGCAGCCAGCGTGGTCCTGCTGCCCCAGCTTGCCGAGACGTGGCCCTTGGAGGAACTACTACGATCATCCCTGGAGTCCCAGACGCACGAGGCCCCCGGCTCCCCCCAGCAGAGTGTCCGCCCCGGAGAGCCTGGCGCCTCTAAGGCACTACCTGAGCAGAGTCGACGGCCTGGAAGGGCGAGTCCGCGGCAGAAACGGCACCCCGTGATAAAGTCTCATCAGGCTGTCGTCTTTGTCTCCCAGCCGACAGAAAAAAGGACCACTTTGCGTCAGTCATTAAGAAACAGTTAGAGGAAGCCAAGGGTTGTTCATCTTGTCTTATCTGAGGACGTCTCTCCGTGTTTCAGATGCAATATCCTTTCCTGTCAGGCTCTTTGAGCCCGTATATTAAAAAGAGGCGACAATAATAAAATATTCAGAGGTACATAAATATACAAGGTGAGCGAGTCTTCCTATAACACGGTAAAGATACTGCATTTTAGCGGGACAGCACGTGACAAACAGGACAGTAAGAAAATCGACATGACAACAAAAGCAGCATTGGGAAGAACAGATGAAGCAGGTCGTGCTCAAATCAGCCTGCGCCTTCGTGTTTCCGTAAAGCCTGCGGGATCTGAACATATTCGGTAAGGCAAGAGCTATAAAATTGCTAATTTCACTTTCAACGTTGGCTTGAAAAAATATTTTAAGGTACTCAATTCCTGGAAAAGAGAACAAGAGCGTTGAACCAGCACATTCACTGACATCACACAGAAGAAAACCCAGGTACTGTACCTGCATCACATATGTCTTTAGCAAAAGGGCAGTTATTTTCGGACAAGGAAAGAAAGTATGGTGGATGCAGGAAGGGATGGTGCTGATGGGTTAGGGTCTTTTGCTGTAGCCAGTCACTGGGGCACGGCCTCTTTGACTGACGTGCTGGCACCCGGTCCAGCAGGGGGCGATGTCACTCACCCGAGTGCATAGCTCAAATCCGCTGCAGAAGTTTGGCACATAAGCCTGGTCGGTTCGCCGGTAGTGCCCAGCTTGTGATAACTCCAGCAGTGTGCATCATGTTGAATTTCAATGTAAAGATAAACCAGTAACAGAAATTTATTTGGTCAAACGTTAAACATCGTGCATGGTTGGATCTATCTACCTTTTCCTACAATGCATTCTGTAGTAAACATTATCAGGTATTACTTTTATAAAAGTTAGCAGTAAATTAGTCAAATTCTTATCAGTATTAGTCTCAACTTGCACAGCATGAGAAATAAACTTACATTGTAAACTTCTAAAGGTTTGAAGAGACCAGAAACATTGACCCAGGTTGTCCAGATGTGCCAGAGACAGAACAGCTGAAGAGTGAATATAATCCAGAGGTGGAGTTCTGATAACGGGAAACTTCCAGAAGTGCACAGTAGTCAGGTTTTTCGTGCTGGTGAAAAGAACTGTTTGTGTGGTATTTCTGCAACCCGCACAGTCTGAGAGGATGTGAAATGCACAGAATAGCTAAGTAAATAGAATTGACACATTTACGCAAAGACCTTCACGAAAATACACAGAATTAAGGTAAAAGTCAGTGGCTGTTTTCTGAGAGAAAATGTCCGATGGACTATACTTCATGCGGAACACAGGCCGTGACTTTGGTCTAAATGATCGCTGCTTTAACAATATAAGCTGCAGAACAAAGACAGCAAAATTCCAACTAAATGAGGCAAAATTACTAGGACAAAAGTAAGGGAAAGCAGGAGAGATGGAGAGATGGAGAGAATGCTGTCAGTGTGTTCACTAGCATGTAAGGAGCAGACGGGATTCTTCCGGGGAAGCAGCAGAAGGAAGAGAGCGCTTTCTCACCGGGTTAGGATTAGAAACACAGAGGTCTTTCTTCTTCCCATACCAACGGAGGTCAGAGCACATGTCAGTACCTACAAATATGAGCCCGCAGGAAATGCTGCGCTATGTGAATCCTTGGTTTACATGGCCTGCTGTTACCTAGAAAGCTTAAAGGAGGCAATATCCTTCACCCTCTGCTGGACCTCCAACGCTAAACGTAAGACTGCAGGTCGCATGGCAGGACGTGAGTGCTCACCTTTGTCGCAGAAGCGGCCGATGTATCCCGTGTTGGTGCAATCACAGACCATCTCCCTTTCCACCACGGAGCAGATCCCTCCATTGATGCAAGGGCTCTCCGCGCAAAGGCCTTCCATGTCCAAGCGCACCCTATGACTGTTGATGAGTTTGGGCTTCGCCTTGTCGTACTTCAGATCCGTGATAATCCCACGAAACGGCGGCTGTTCCTTGATCTGGGGTTGCGTGAGTATGGCTGTCCGGATGTCCAGCGGCACGCCCCCCAGGAAGAGGTCGCTGATTATCTTCATGAATTTCCGCTGAGGCCTGACCTCGTCCGTCTTGATCTCGCTGTCTAGCCGCAGAGAGGTCCTCAGGTTGTGTCTGCTGATCGTGGCGAAGTGCCAGTTGCTGTCGTTGACCCTGCGGACCGTCGTAATGGTGGTCTCCGCACAGTCGATGCTGAACCGCAGCTGCAGCTTCCCCTCTGCCACCATCAGGTGCAGGAAGTCACAATAGCCTCCGTCGTCAAAGTAGAGGAGCATAGCGTTGGACGCGTCTGTCTTGAACTGGAAGCTGAGGTCGCTCCTGGTGCTGGCATCCCAGCGCACGTAGCGGGCCCATTGCCCCGGGGCCCCTGGGAACTCCAGGCCCACGTACAGACCCAGCAAAGTACTGATAATGAACTGAACCTGGAACAAGAAACCAATGGGATTCATTGTAAAGCACGAGGCCAAGGTGAGGGAGGGGAGGGCAGGTCCTTAACAGCACGAAACCATTGACTTTGCTTTGGCTCAAAGGGTGTTATATCCAAAATATATCCCACAGTGTCCACACAGCATATGTTGGTCACAATATAGAATCCCCTTTGCAGGACCGGAGGGGTGTAGCAACATCGGGAGACCAAACTGAGGCCATCGAAATCCCAAAAAAGATCCAGTCACAGGGAAACGGCCCAGGGGCTTTATTTTCCAACAAGAAATCAGTGAGAAGAGAATGGGGTCGAAAGTCCACCAGTCAGCAGACCTCAATCCCTAGTCTTCTCTGTTGACGCTCCACAGGCAGATCCGACAGGCTTGCATTGAGACGTCTCTCTGCACGTTCCGGGTTAGCAAAGAGTCACTCATGTCGGCTTCGGTGTACTCTGAACTCCGAGATATGCTTGTCCGCTCCAAGACTGCCCAATTGCCATCGCTGTCAAAGACAGACAAAATAATCATTATTACCGGAGCACAAAATAACATTCGCCAACTCAAGGCGTGTGCTGGATATAGCATAACTGATATTTTCGCACAAAAATGCTAGCGCAAAGTTTTTTGCCATTTAACTGCAAACTTTACTGACATTTCTTTATATACTGATTGTTCTTTAGTTGGAAATAAAAAAGAATTCAGTATTCAAATGTATGAAGAAGCCTCCTGATATTGCCGTATTGTCGGTAGTTTTCACAACTTAGCCACATTAATACTTCGGCAATTAAAGTCTGTCAGTCAGCCACGCGGCTCCTTTATGTGTCTGACAGCGGAATAAGAGCTTGTATTGGAAATCAAACTGAAAAAGAGCATCACAATCAGCAAATGCCCACCTACTCCTCTCCCGCCATTGAGCGCAGCTCCACCGCCACTTATTTACTGATGCGCTTTGTTCTTACCGCTCTTCTGTTTATATGACTCATTTATAGATTGCGCTGGTCAAATGTGAAAAACGTTCAATTGCAAATCTCTTACTTTTTCACTAGGGTTAAAAAACTGAATAAAGCTTGTAGATTTGCCCTTCAATAGAATATTGAGAGATTATTACAAAATATGTAATGCAGAAAAGACTGCATGTGCTTTAGCTGCATTTTCTCACCTGTGCCCTTCTCCGCACAGGATTCAAACCTTCCAATGCCAAAGGCAGTTCCTTAACTATAGTGCCATCTGTTCAGCTACTAATTTGCTAGCCACTTCACGTTTGCATTTCAGTGTCCAAACTATTTGAAAGAAGATTTGGTAATGCTCTACATGCACTGCACCTACATAATGCTTTTATACTGGATTCACAAAACGTTCAGTACACCTTCATAATGTATTCATTAAGTATTCATAAAACATTCATAAACATCATGTATGTAAACTTTAACATCCAAACATGCCTTAACAGCTGTAATATACATTAATAACAAACATTATACAATAATAACAAACATTAGAATTGTATAATCATGAGTTTGTTGTTAATGGATATTAAAGCTGTTATGGGATGCTAGGATGTTAAAGTGTACTTGCATGCTGCTTATGAATGTTCTATGAATGCATTATGAAGGTGCACTGAATGTTATATGAATGCATAATGAATGCATTACGAAGGTGCAGTTAATGTAAAGCGTTACCGAAGATTTTAACAGGCTTATCATCATCTGAGCACTTAAACTGTTGCCACGTGTAAGAAACATTGTCTTTTCTCCCATTTTTTCTGGACATAATACAGCCATTAAACAGGATGTGGCAAGCATTGATGTTGTTATTATCTTGTTATTATATTATCCTATCATCTTAGCTTAGCAAATGCGCTTGCGGGGACACTTTCTGAGCAGGAAGAAAGTATCGGAGGCAATTCAGGTTAAGAGGCTTGCCCAGAGAATGGGAGTGAGGCTATACTGTACTACGGATCCACACTTGAGGAGTTTGACCAGGAGGCCCCCATTTTACCACCATCTGCCTGAGGAGAATATAAATAATAACCTTGCGAGTACTCTCACGGAGCTGAGAGGGCGCTGAGGACAAAGCCAGAAGCCGGAGCCACCCGGCTTGACCAGCTGACGTAAATTAAGCAGGGAGCTATTCAGTTCTGTAAATTGATATCCATGTCAGTCTCCCTGTCCGGCTCCTCTCTCTGCGACCGTGGTGAGGAAGAACCGGCCAGGGAAGCTACACACCCTGAGGCATGCCCCGTGATTGCCCCCAGTCGCTCCAGACAAAACACGCCTTTCCATGATCCCAGTCAAGGTGCGTAATTTTGCCGATGGCATTCCGCTTTTGGATTTCCCCCCCACCCCCCGAGCAGAATACCCAACAGAGAAATATGAGACCCATGTCAGATATTACTGTAAGCAGACGCCAGCCCGCTCTGTAGCATAACGCAGCCTCAGACTGCAAGAGGGACTAATCTTTTGAGTTATTAAGGTACACATCAGGCAGGAAACAAAAGCGGCCAACGACGTGAGCTGCCGGAAGCGACGTGAGGCGATGCTCTCTCCGTACGTCCCTGCTGCCATAGATTGGGCCGCCTTGACAGAAAACCACAGCTACCGTCATGGCATTTTCAACATGGCCGCCCTGGTACGCTGCCCACCATGTCAGCCTCGCTGCGATCACATGACCTGCCGGACAGCCCCTTTTCTCCGGACCGATAACCACGGAACCTGCTTCTTCTTCTATTTAGACAATGTGACTCGTATAGACAGGACTGGCAATCAATTTGTCACAGTAGGGAAAAAAAAAAAGATCACACAGCTGATCCTCTTAGAATGGTGAGATCAAAGGAATATATTCATTAAAATATTCCCATTAGTAAACATTAAGTTCTCAGGTTTCAAGGAAAAGTCGGTAGATGCCTAGTGCATTTAAACGGGCAAAGGTTTATGAAGCATGTGATTGTCTTTGTACATTATACATTTGACACAGGTGGGTCTTTGGCATTCACGCTGGCAATAGCAGGTCATGTGACATGCAGCTACACACAAAATCCACCATTATCTTCTTTTTAATGCAGCTCTGTTATACCGCAGGCTTTACGCTCACATGAACATATAAATGACTCTCTGTTGGGTTTGTTCTTTGCACTAAACCTGTCAATGAACAATTAGGTCTATGCATGACCTGAGCAATAGTTCTACTGGTCCCGGTTTTTTGCCATAAAGCTGTAAATTTAATCTCAATAGCGTGTGCATTGCTGTTAGATCTTATTTTGAGCCAAAGGGTGCATAACAGATTTAACGTCATTATGCAAAGCGTGGGTTTTGCAATAAAGGCCTGTAAGTGTATTCATTACAGTAAATTAGATACATGTTACATCTATACTGTAAGAGAAGCTCTGCATGCATGTGTACACCAAACTGCTAAACACGTGTCACATCCACAAGTGAATCGCATGCATGTTCACTAGCACTAAAATTGTAGCATAAAACAAAAACAATTGCCAAAAAAAAGGAAACTGCTGACCAAAACTTACAAATAATATAGTGTATTACTTGCTTCTTTTCATCACTGGCACAGGTATGGTTGGCGTTCCATGACATCACAGCCCAGGATATGTACGGATAAATCAACCCCGGATGTTGTCATGTTAGGAATCCCTACAGCAGATTCACATATTTACGCTCTTTACTTTGGTATTTACTTTGTTTTGTAATCTTCTAGCCCTAACACCTGCATATGAACAAAATAAATCCTCTCAATTTTTCAGGTTTTACTTGTCTAATTATCTTCTCTTACTTTAATTTTTAAACCGTCAAAATAATGTAATATAAAAAAATATATAATTATATATGAAATGTATTTTAACAACTTCAGCCTACTGACAAACTCATATTATATATAGTATTATATATAGGAATAAGACAATAATCAATATAGCTGCAAATCAATGAGTAGGGCAAAACTTAATGATCCAAATCTTAAAATAATTTCAAAATAAATCATGAAAGGGAAATTATTTTACATATTCCTGTAACAAATGTGTAATTCAGGGCAAAAATAGTTCATTCTGTCTTTCGGAATGTTGTAGCTACTAAAGCACAGCACAACGACTACAAAGTAGGCAAGTCTGTCAATTCACGACGGTCACGGAAAGCCACACTGACGTGTCATCGATTCCTTTAAAGGCTTCCATGCTGAAATTGAATAAACCGATAAATACTTAAATACAATCATTAACAACAATTAAATGAGATAATACCAACAGTAATCGGGCACAGCTTAGGCCCATGTTTGTAGTGTACGTTTCGAGAACTGCATGTTTTTTTAACTAATTTTATGTCATTGACATTTTCACTAATCATTACCCAATAATTACAATTACGACATTGTAAATGTGGCCTGTTTTCACCAGATGGCTGCAAACCCTTTATTCGTAGGCTACTAATGATGTGAGAACTCGTAAAATACCGGCAATATCTCAATATCTTTAACAAAGTCCGGTTTTCAGTTACATACTACTTGAAAAATTCCGAGGCGGTGTATAAAAACGTACTTGTGCTCGGGTGTGCAGTAAATACACAGTGGTTATGGATAACAAAATCGGTTTTATTGCTGTTAATTTATTGATGCCATCTTTTGGTTTGGTCACTCTGGGAGTCTTTGATAAACTGTTCTTGCCTCCTACAGAGACGCTCTCATCCCATTACACCGGGATCGAATTGTCTCCGACCGAAGAGGGCACTTTCATTTTTACGTCAAGTGGCAAGATGCACGATTTTAATGGGGTGCATCGCTGGACTGCTTACGATACCGGGGATGTCAACTTTCCCGTCTGATCTCGGCTGGGCGGCACGTCCTGACCACAAGGAGACGCGAAATGTACCTTGCTTGGAAAAACATATTTATCTTTTTTTTGTCCCGTTTAAGCGACTCAATGAATACAAGTAAACCAGGCACGTTTCATACATCCGCGCATCGTTTTCGATAAATTTCCGAAAATTAAAGTGTAGCTGAAACAGCTTATTATATTCCGTATTCCTTTGCCTTCCGTGCGAGGTTTTCAACACGCGGTGTTCAGGAGCGTAACAGGAGCCCCTTTATCCCTGCAATAAAACCCCTCCCGTATTTTACCAACGCCGTAATAAAAAGCGTGTGAGGTGTTTTATACTGGAAAAAATAAACAATAACATTAAAAATAAAGACATCGGACAAAGCAGGCTGGGCTGGCTTACTTTTAACGCTCCAGTGGTTACTTGACATGAGCCTCCCGTACCCCTCCGCTCCTGCTGGCTGTGCGCAGACACGGGACGGTTTAGGCTTAATAACGAGCTTCCCCATGACTAAAAACGAAAAAGGCGTGTATGTGTGCGTTTTTTTGTGAAGTGTCCACCGTGCGTGTTGCATCTTTTCACAAGTGGCCACCATGTGTGCCTGAGGTGTATAAGTGTTTATCTATAAAGTGTCCGCTTTGTGTCTGAGCGTGGGTATGAGTGTTTTAATGTTTTTTTCACCCCAAATTTCCCCAAAGCGAATTATCTATGCAGTCTTTATCCGATCAGCCGTATACACACCCCAAAAAATCTGCCCCACTTTTTATTACCGATGGTTAACGTGAGGGTACAAAGGAAGAACTGTCTTTGACTTGAAATCCGGCAGGCTTTAAGAAACTGTTTCACTTTTAACATCTTAAGTCATCTCAGGGAATTGCAGGAGTATGCATCTTTTTTTCTTTTTGCTAGAGACGAATCATTAGATGTACCAGCCGATCCTCACTCTTTTTACATACAGACATGGTAATTTAACCATTCAAGGTAACACTAGAAATAGACGGTTGTCCCAGTAGCTGTGGCTACACCATAGCAAATGCATTGCATATATATCGTTAAAACATGTGATGAAAAGTTAAAATATAACATAATTAACTATTATTAGTTAAATGCAGTTGTTTTATGAGGTCATATATAACATATCTTCCAATAAAATAACTCCTTACCTGAGTTGCTGCTACAAAATCCAAAGCAATGAAAGATTAATCCAGAATAAAAACTGGTGGCAAAGGGATCTCAAAGTGCTGGCTTGAATCCGGTGTGGTGAATGATGCGGGCTGAGGCTATCCAGCTGCCCCCGTCCCCGCTACAGAGCATCACAGGGCTGCGTTCGTTCTCCGCCGCAGCCGAAAGGTGATCACAAGCGCTCCGCGCAAACACTCACTATGGGCCCGCCTTTTATAGCAGGACACGCCTTTTATACCACGTCCGGGGCTCGCCTCCGAGTGACGAGGAGGTCGGAGCAACGCCTTTTAAATGGCGAGCCGGAGACTGCACGAATCGCGAAATGCACGACCGATCTCTCCTCATAATTAGCGGACTAATAGAAAATCATTTGAATGCTTGCGTATCGTTAATGACTCACGAAGACAGTGAACGCAATACCTTTGAGGGAAGTCTTCATTTTGTGCGTAAAGGTAAGGTGTAATTTGCTCCCGAATCAAGAACTTTTAAAATAGTTGATTCAGCACCATGGACAGGCACGACGCTGTACGCCCACGAAAACCGGTGACTCCTCTTCGCCAAAACATGACGCAGCAGCCATAAACTTAAATGTGACAAGCCTAAACGTAAGATTTACTTTTCCTGAGCTGTTAATTAAAAAAATGTCTCCTGGGAATCTCACTGTACCCACTGTGTTCAATGACAAGAATGATATTCTGTTCTATCGACCAGGGTGTCTCCTGTCCGGCCTCCTGATTCCTAGGAGATGCTCCAGGCTCACTGTAACTCCCTAGAAGAAAATACTACCCCTAGTATTTAGAGACTATATAAAAATTAAGCAGCACTAACCCTCGGAGTTACCTCTGTGTGTTTCTCAATGTCAATGCTGGCGTAAAGAGTAATGTGGAGCAACAGCCAGTCAGCCTCACAAGGCTCAGGTTTACTGTCCCGGACAGGCCACTTAACCCGAATGGATTCAGTAAAAACTCAACAGGAAGACTATAAATGGGAGATGTGTTAGACCTGGGATGCTTATATGATAAGGGTGAGGACATTTGCCAGGCTGATAAATAATGTAACGTAATACTGGATGCAGCCATTTACTTTTCACAGGACATGGCGCCTTCTCAGAGTAGCAGCGATGGAGTCGCAGAGCCAATTAACCTGCTCTCGGCCAGCTAAAAAACAATGACGGCTCTTCCCAAGGCTGCCTGGCTGCTTCTCACAGGCAGATTAGAGTTGTGGTGTGCAAAGGTAACGTGACCCTTCCCTCAAAGGGCTCTGCTGCCTTTTTTTTTTTAAATCCCCAGCCTGCTCTTCTGAGTGCAGGGTTCTTCATGTCCTGCACAATTAATTCATTTTATGGTCAGTTGCATTCTTTGCCAAGGTCATAACTTTCAATGAAATAACATAACAAAGATAATAAAAATGATAAAATGCATAAGCATTCTGAGGCATTCTGGGTAGTACTGTAGCCTCTCACTTTGATGGTTATCAGTTTCATTCCTGCCCCTGCTTCTGGGTATTTGAGTTCACACATGGGTTTCCCCTGGCACCTCCCACAGCCCAAAAACATGTGGTTAGGTGAAATCTTGGCTCTAAATTACCCACAGCATCCTGCTTAGAGTATTTTCATCCTCCAGGCCTGCACTTGGTATGATAGGAACCAGGCTCATCAGAAACATGCACTGGATTTGCCCAGGGGAACTTAGATGGACAGATAAAGATTTATTTCATAACGCAGTGGCATTTTTTTATCAAGACAACAGGAACATGGTTGTCTTTAAAACACATAAATAAAAAGGTTGATTTGTCAGTTACTCCACTACATTGACAAATGAAACTTTAGACTCCCACCGCGACACAACAGAGAAGCTGCTTCTCTAGGTTTCCACCATAAAATAAGATGGATTCTGTGTCTTACTGGCTGGTTGGGGGAAGATCAAAGCTGACCTTGGGGAGAACACATGAGGTGGGTTAAAGGGCTAATTAAACTGGAAGCTTATGGTAAGATGAGGGACTCTGCTAATGAGAGTGCGGATCACTGCCAGGACGGAACACAAAAATAAAAGTATGAGAAAGTGGATGCTGCAGAGTGGATCGGTGGATGGGTTAGTGAGCTCCCCAAGTCGTGGTCAGTTTTAGTGAATGCTTTCATACTCCTTTAATTTGAATGTTAATTTAAATATGAATTTGAATTGGAAAAGGTTGTGGGGTACATGATTCAAATGTGAAATAAAGGCGCAATTCATTTTAGGGAAGTTCAATGAAATCTGAAGGCCTATTTTCTATCACATAAATGTTAGGTATTAATGTAAATTACATTTTTCAATATCAATGACCTGTTGCTCCAGGAACAAAGTAAAATATTTCAGAAACATATCTGAAACATTTCACTTAAAAACAATCATACTTTGTGTCCTGCCCTGATCGTCCACTCCTTCTGTGTGCCACGCCCCCTCGCTAACCTCATGTGGATTCCCCTTGTTTACCAGGTGTTTCTTGCTGTTGTCATTAGTCCAGTGTATTTAAGTCCGCAGTTAAGTATGTTTCCCCAGTCTGATCATTAATGTTGTGGTGTTGTAGCGTGTTCCTGGGTCTGTGTACTTTGATTAAACCCCGTATTCCCTGATTTTCCATGTCCCTGCTCCTGCTTCCCTGGTTATTATGCGACACTTTGTATAAGTAAAAACGGAAACTCAGAGATCCAAATGCAGCCAATGGGGGTTTATTAGAGGGAACAAGTAAACTGACAGGGAATCGAATGGCTGAACTCGTCATGGTTCACGGGTCACAGAGGCACAGAAGTCCAAAATCCAAGGAGTCACTCCAGACACAGAGACCAGTGTCATGTGGGATGTGACAGTATATACAACAAAATAAAATGAAGTACATATTCTGACAACAGTGAACAGAATAAGATTTTAGAAGATGTAAGATTTATGTTATTACATTAAAGACTTGATTTAGAGTATGCAAACTATTTAACTGGTGTGATATTTTTGAGTTATTAATAGCGATAAAATTATTTCTTAAGATAAACAGTTGAAAATAGAATGTTCCTGACTTGGTCTAATTACAGTATTATTTGAATTATTGTTATTGCTGCAGTTTTAAATGGCACGATTTTGGAATCTCAAAGGGTTTTTCTTCTCTTATTAATCTGTAGAATTTCTTTGCATTTCTTGCAGTTAGATTCAGTCCTCTGTAATCATCACCTTCCTCAATTATTTAGCTTTCGATAATAAAACAAGCTACAGGTAAACTGGTACTTTTGCTAAAATAATACTGTGATTTTATTTGCTTTTCCTAATTTTTCATTCTCTGCTGACGGCATGCAGTTTACCAACATTGATACAATTGAAAAGTATTACACAAACATTCATTACATTTATTTTCTTGCTTAATCAGCAGGTTTCCCTCTGTTGGTCTTAAACAGCGACCTGCCGGCCACCATCATAACCAGCCAATTAAGCAGGTCCTAAGGACGCCGGCGGTGGAGCGTGTACCCATGCTGTTCCTCTGCGTCGTCTGTTCCTCCTCCCTGTGTCATGCCCGTTTAAATGGGCTCTGGTATGACCTGCCAATGACTCATTGCCAGTTGGGTGGCCAAAGATTTGGGCAGCCAATGGCATCTGCTTTACCTTTATTCTAGGCAGATGTTGTGTTTCTGTTAAAAGCAAAGTATACTACGGCATTTAAATCTAATTTTATCCTTCACTTATGTTCAAGGCCATAAAAACTCTTTTCGATTCCATTATTTTCACATTTCATGAAACACCTATTACACTAAAGAAATGGACAGTATTGCTTTTTGTGCAATTAAATATGTTTAGGTTTTTCCACAATAAATCAATTTTCCATTCTGACTGGATAGTCTGTAATAGCACTAACTTATGAAGTCGATATTGAATCCTCCTTTTTGGTTTATTTTATGCTTTTATCGGAGACCGTCTGGGTCTGAATCACTCCAGGCAGGATGCAAAGAGAGACATGTGATGGGAGGAAGGAGCAGGGGACTTATTTGAGGGCGGGGGGGTAAAGTGAGCTTAATTAAGTCAACAGGGGAGCAAAACAGGAAGGACGCCATGGTGATGTGAGGAACAGGAGCACACAAGAAAGCTGAAAAGACACTGAATCCCAGACGAGCAGCAGTGTGGAACAGGGGTTGAATTTGGGGTCTGTATGGGATTGTGGGGTCTGACAGAACATACATCTGGGTTTGTCATTGGGAACAGAAATATGTCACCCCCCCCATCCCTCTGATTGGCAGGCAGCAGACAGACCCTAAAACCTTCACAGCCCTGCAAAGGCCCTGATCCCTGATCAGTCCGGGCCGCTTCTCCCGCAGCCCGTGGCCCTAACCTTTCTCCCAGCGTCCAGCTGCTCCAGCTGGGAAAGAAGGTCACAGCCAGTCGTGTTTAAAGTACATTTCTACACGAAAGTCCACGTGTGTACAGAACTTCCAAAGCAGCCTGACTCAGTGTGTCATTTCCACTGCGTGTACATCAGCAGTATGCAGATCCCACAGCGACGCACCGGACCCCCTACAAAGACACGCCACAGCCCTGTGGACACCCAGCGACATATTTGCACCCATCTGACGTCACACGGGAAATTTCGGCATGCCAGCTGTCCTTCCCCCATCACCTGCTTCCCACCGATCTGTTTTCTTCAATATAAAACCCAGCAGGGTGTTGCTCCCACCCCCAGCCACCCGAACAACGGCACTGAACAGTATCAGGCGGCAGCTGCAAAACAACACAGAACCCGAGCCAGTGGCCTCGCCACCTTACTACTGCATGGCGAAAGCCCCCATGGACGACCCTCATGCCACTACTGCCACTGCCGGCTTCGGCGCCACTGGATCAAACCGATCCGTCTCCGGCGGACTCATTCTGAGCTCAGATTGGGTGTAATTAACAGAATACCATGACAGCAAATAATCCTCATGAAGTTATAAACAGTTTTAAATGGCATAATTATATTTATTTTTCAAGGAAGTGGTGAATGGTGCTGTTTCAGGGCTGGACTGGCCATCTGGTACACCGGGCAATTTTCCAGTGGGCCGATGGGTGAGAGGGCTGGCAAATGTTATTGTGAGGGACCCCAAAGTCCAGGGCAAAAATCGCAGTCCAACCCCAGATTATCATTCTTTGGTGCTGAGGAATGAATACATGTTAAAATTCCAAACGGGCATCATCCAGGGCTTGTCCAATAAGGTGTCACAGCTAGGTTAAAAAAAAGAGTAAAAAGCTGAAACGGCTTTGCTAATCCTTTAGCTAAGTTTAGCCCCATTAAAGTCAGATGGAATCAGCCCATGACGGGCGTGATTTCGGGACGGTCATCCCCTAAGGTGCTGAGTCACCATCTCTCCCAGTTCCTAGCGGACATGACTCGCCACGCAGTGCCAGCTTCTGGGTTATGGAAGCGTGTCCTCCTCACGCCTCATTACCGAGGATATCCATCGGCTGTGCGTGCTGTCCCCGCGGCTTCCCCCAGCGTACCCCTGCCCGATCCGCTCTTCGCCTGAACGGTGTACTAATCCACGATCCTCGCTTGCTCTGCGGCTGCACCCCACTTCCGGGCGCCCCCTTGTATATATATATATATATTTGCCTGCTATCAAGAGGAGTGGTGTGTAAACATGGGCGCTCTATAAAGTCCCTGAATTACATTCATAGCCATTAAAATGTGGGGCTGCTCGTTATCGCAGACGTGTACTGTCAGACCGTGACAGATTGCTGACATCGGAGGTAAAAAGTGCCGACGAGTGGGGGAAAAAATGGCAGATTATTAGTATTCTTATGGATTCAGATAAAACAGCAATGATAAAACATAGAAAACATTAAAATGCAAGTTAGTAAGGTTTGGTCAGCTCTATTCATATTTTATTCATATTTCTTGCTGTTTGCTTTTACACCTGAAGCAATCCAGCTCTTCTCGCTCTTATGTCACCATTGAGAGGCCTAGATTTTGTTATAAAATGGTTCCTTCATATACATTTTGAATTAATGCAACAGCAGGTTCAGGCGGAAGAATTAATTTGCCAGTTTAGTTGAGTGCCTGGCTGTCTGACTTCAGGCTTGCTGGGCACGGTAGGCTGCTGCCAGGGGGGCAGTCACCATTAGCCCCCACCTCTGACATTAAATTCATTTTCAGCCGCTCCCTTCCAGCTGAAGAAAGTCGCATGTTGCAAAAGTGTGCCCCCCCCCCCCCCCCTCCACCTGCAGGACCCCGGAATGATCTGCAAGGATTGAACGTGCAACTGCTGACAAATCGCAGGCGTGCACCTCCCCTCTGATCTAAGGGTCAGGGCGGTCTGTGTTTTCATCTCGCTCTGACATGGTTTTCTAAAGCACTTCTAGACCGTGCCTCCAGGAGGTGCAATGCTCAGAATCCAAATATATAAAGAAGAAGGAGGCGAAAATGAGCTATTAAATAGATAATATTTAATTTCACATGGAGTGGAAGCCTCTGATGATCCTTGTGTCGCCACAGGGGTGGATTTGTAAGGCAGTCTGCCCAATCAGATTAGAGATGAAACCATCAGCGACGGGAGGGTCAAGCATGACGTCCAGCTGCGGTCAATAATTCATCAGTATACATAATGTCAGTGCTAATTTTACTGCATAATCCCTGTTAAAGAATGTCAGGCACTTAGAAACTGCAAAATGATTATTGCCGGTTTTGTTTAATTACGTTCGAGAGGCTCACGGTTAAAAGTGACCTTCATAGGAGATAAATTGGTCAGTGGCTCTCTGGGGACAGGTGTCGGGTTAAGTCATGGAAGCATGAATGTTTGGGGTCGAGAGCACCTAGAAATGTCCCGAGTGGTCAGTGGCTCACTGCTCTGAATACACTTTGTTTACAGAGTTTTCTCATTCATGATACAGAAGGTCATTTTGGGTGCAGCCCTTGTCTACACATGGATCACTACGCTCTCCTGTATTACGAGTTGCTGACGCAAGTTAGAAGGATAAAGCAGAATTTTTATTCCTGGTCATCTTGGCCTGTAAGCCCGGGGCAGTATCATGGCATGCTTACAATGCATGCAACTAATTGAAAAGCAATACTAAACTTAGTGATTTTGTCCGTGCAGATGTCCCGGAGAAGCATTCTATCACATAACATTTTCTGAATTTTCATGATGGACTGGAGTTCCACTTAGGTTGTGCCCCCGCCTTGTTCCCCACGCTGCCTGGGACAGGCTCCAGGCCCCCGGCCCCGGGCCCCCAGCCGCTGAGAGACCCTCAGCAGGATAAGTGGCTGGAAATTGGATGGATTTTTCAGGACATTAGTTGTGCCAAAACTCTTCTGAGTTAATTGTATCTGACTTTGAGCTTTACTAGAGCTGGGGTTATCAAACATAATTGCCCAAAAAAATAAAATGAAAAAAAAAAAAGACAGAAAAAGATAAAATGGTCTTTGTATGTGTGTCACTGTAGGCATGTGGTAAATACCAAGTCTACATTGAACTGGAATAAACAAGATTCCCTAAAGAATTATTCCACAAATTACTCCACTCCATATGTTTCTGAGTAAATATACCAAAACACAAAGCCAAATTAATGAATGAGAATTAATACTCAGCTCCAGAAATTCACACTTCACAGGCGGAATAATGCCGACATCAGGACCGCCGGAACAAGTGAGGTGTAAAAATCACCTTGGCCTTTTACGAAAGGCTAATCAGTGATCGTTATCCTCAGAACCTTTACAATAGACGGTATTGTTGGGCAGCCACGCTGCCTTGGGAGCTGTGAAGCATTCAGCGACCCTGCTAGTCTTACAGAGGGTTCAGGGGCATGCACATGCAGTATCCAGGCCTGGCAGAGAAGGCACACTGTTTTTTCCCAAGACGGTGCTTTCTTTATCACAGAGCCGGCTGAGGAGCCTGTCAAAATGACACCATTGTTCTGAGGCAAATTGCAGCTGAATAACCATCTGAATAAAAGTCTGTGTAACAAAAGGGGAACAGGACGAATAGGGGAGAGAGGAGAGGTACAGAGAGAAATATGAAAAATAAACAAAACGAAGACATAGCGAGGAGGAACATCCTGAGCAGGATGGAGGAAGCACAGAAGGGCTGGTGTTCGTCACCTCACTGATGGCCCTCTGTCCCATTGCATCTTCGGCCTCCCTTTATGGTCTCTGGACCTACAGCTCTGCCCGCTAAAGTTTAGTGTTGCTGACAGAGGTGGACTTCTCAGGTCCAGAATGTAAAAATCCAGACCAAGATTTTGTTTCAACCAACCAGTTGAGTATAATAAGTCCCAGTCAGAGAATGCTCAACTGGTTGGTTGAAACAAAATCTTGGTCTGGATTTTTAATTTCTGGACCTGGAATGCCTACCTCTGGTTGTTGACGGTGATTCGTAACACTTGTTTGTTCATGGGCAAAATATGGTGCACTGTAGCTTGTGTCATAATTCAGGAACAATTAAGGGATTGAGTGGCTCTGAACTGCACTGGTAAATAAACGGCTAAAACATGAAATATATTTCTGATTATGGCTGTCACCAACTGCTTAAAAGGCACCAACCATGGTCATCTAACTTTGTGGCGATGGGGGACTTTTCAAAAGTCTTGAGGCCATGTTGCACGTGTTCCTCTGTTCTCACATGGAGACAGCAATAGCTTTTATGCTCTGCAGCCAGGCCAGTCACATTTGAAAGTGAGGAAGTAATAAACCTTAATCCCATCACATACGTAAGGCAAAAAAACGTGTATTTGCTCTTTCAATGGTATTAAAAGGGAAATTATAATAAAGGTTTGCCAGTGGTGGCAGAAGGGAAACACCCACTCGTAAGTGCATATTTCTATTCTTTCCCGAGGATATCTGGTTCTATATTTGACGTACCCGACACATGTTCGTCAGATCTCCGGCCCACAGCAAATCAGCTCGCGCCGCGGAGAAGGGCAGGCTGCCAGCTACCGGCGTCAGCGTGACGAACGGAGTTTCTGAGACTTACTGAAACCCGCCATTGCTCGGCGAGCATTGCTGCTCGCACTCGAACCTCTGTCCAAGAAGCCCAGAAGGGGACCTTAGCTGAGCGAGCCGCTGAGAATGGCTGCGGGGCTGTCCTTTAAACGCCGATCACAAGCCGGCCGTAGCTGGTTTCTCCTGTGCCACCCATCAGCCGGCGAGTTGGTGAGGGGGTAAGATGCTGGAAGCACTGAAGGCGCTCTCAGCATCATCGCAAAATGGCTGGCGGACACCGTGACGGGTCCCTGCCGGGCTGCTGGCTGGCTCTCTGAGAGCGGGGGGCATGTCAGGATGCCGGTGCTGGATGGATTTGCACACAGCTTGTCGTCTTTCTGCCAGGAAAGCTCTCAGTTCTAACTTAAAATGGATTCTTACTCACAGTTATTGCAAGCAATTAAAATTTATGACAGCAGGCCTAAATTATCATGCATGGAACAATATAAAGCACAACTATTTTAGGCAGCAGTGAAGGAGGCTTCACAGATGAATGCGCATACAGACTTACAGCTTAATACACAGAAAACGCTATCCCGTATAAAGCTGAAATTGACCAGGGAGTAGTGAATATCAGTTAGCATGTGCAGAGGTCAGTCCCCTAGGCATTCTGGGAGAACGGACATGAGGTAGTGTAGTGGGTAAGCGGCATCACTCTAGCCTAATACCTACAGGGTTTCTGGGGGGGGGAAGCTGTAGTTTCTAAATTGCTTAGTATAGTGAGTATGTGTGTGTGTGTATGTGTGTGTGGATGCCCTTCTATAGACTGGCATCCTGTCCTGGGATGTCCCTGGCCTTCTGTGCTGTGCTCACTGCGCCCCTCTACTGGATAAATGGGTTACGGTCTCCCCGTCACCTGCCACCGAGTGCCAGAAACTCATCATGACAGCTCCAGTTTCAATGTCACCTGCAGCTAATGATTCACAGTATTGCTGATGTTTCGCAGTGTCACCGGCTTCAGCTGAGATGTATTCCTGCTGCAAACACCAGAGGGAGATTTCTTTTATTTCTTTTTTTTTTCTCCTTTCAAGGTATTTATTATCGTCTCACTGCTAATGGTTTCGTGACGTTAAACCAAACTGGAATGTCACGGCTAATTGTACCTCTAAGACTCTAAAAATACTGTAATCTACCAAAAAAGGCCGGTCAGCCAGTGATTTCAGCTTCCTCTGTGGACAGAGTAGGTGCATGTTTGAAGGGTGGGTGTACAGGTAATCCTCACTCAACACTGTTGCAATATGTATAGTCTGTGTGCTGAGTCACTGCCTACCAGAAACAGGAACATGCTGCCAGCAGACTCCTTGTGCATTGTCACTGGGGTTTCTGGGCTTTTCATGAGAGAGAAACATTCTGATTGGCCAGTTCTGAGCATGTGACACATTTTAACCCTGCGCAACGGACAGTGAATGGTGCTGGTGCCTTACAATGTATTTTACCAGAACAAGGCCCTCACGTAAGTGGTGGTGAATCCGAGCGTCTTCCTTCCAGGCTGCACGGCGACTTTCACTTAAACCTCAGGCAGCCGGCTCTGACAGCTTAGCTTAGCGGCTCTCGGAGTGCTCAGGCATGGGGAGTTTGAAATTCAAGTCATTCCCAGATTGCCTAAAGCCGACGTGGCTTTGAAGTTTACCATCGATACTATCTTGCACTCCATCAAAATGCCCTCCAGAACACCGAACGCCATTCAAATCAACAGTCGGCTTTAGGCAACATTTAATATCCACATGAGACGAATGCAGGAAATTCAATAATTATCCATCACTGAGACGCCAAGTACCAGCACGCGATTTTGTCACCTTGACCTTATTTCTTATGTTCGGTACAGCAAATAATGG
>JABFEB020000039.1:13277662-13296400 GCA_019775895.2 Stomatorhinus ivindoensis
CCACCTTTCACTGTGGTATACACCACAAAATTTTTACCGAAGGCTTTTTCATGTAGGGGGTTCAACACCCACATGACCTTCTGAAGAGGCTGTGGGGAGTTTTCCTGCTTTTGTGGGACAGGGTCTGTCTGCATCCCAGCAAGTAATAGTAACAACAACAATAATAATAATAATAATAATAATAATAACAGCAATACAAGGAAGACAAGGCAGATATAAATAGTTATAGATATAAAAGATATGAAACAAGAACAGAGGATCAGTAGCAGTATTTTTTTAAGGAAAAAAAACATGACAAAAGGAACATAGAGGCCTGAAGCAGAGAGCTTCTGTAGGTAAACGCAGGCCTCTGACTGTAGGTAAATGCAGGCCTCTGACTGCAGCAGCAGTACGCCTGAGGAAATGCCACCGGCCCCGCTGTCGGAAACAGCAGCCCAACTCACTCTCCCCACTACACGACCGCTGCGTCGCCCGAGCCCCCCCCCACCCGCCGCCTTCCCAAAGTGCCGCTCAGGACAGCTCTCAGGCCAAAGCCAGTGCTTCCGGCTCTCACAGCCTTTGTACGACCTCCCTGGGCCCGTGGCCGATCTCAGATGATACCAATAGTAATCAAGTATTGGGCACATGTGAATCTACGGTGATACGGGGGACACTAACAGCGCAGCCGCACATAGTGCGAAAGCAGAAATAAAAAACGGCCGCAGCTTTAGAAGCACAAGCAGTAAAAATAACCTGTGTTCTTCACACCATGATGGAGATAAAGACTTTCACGACGGACACCCTTCACAGCGGAGCGCTGCCCCTGGGGAGCGTCAGCAGAGGAACTGCTAGCAGGAAGCCATTAGATGGTCACCAGAAGCTGTAACTGCATTAGCGAGCAGGAAATAAATGCGCTTTTGGCCGTTAGCGCTGGCTTTGTCCTGGTGTCGAGGTGTAATGTCAGGGACGGCATACTGAGGACATTCTCACCACCTCTGGCTTGATAATGAAGTTAAAAATCTGTAAATATTACCAAAATGTCCCAGTAAATACTCCCAGTGCTCTGCCCTCCTTCTGCACTAAAATTTAAATAAAAGAAAGTGACATTCAGTTGTGAACCTATTTTTGCCACCATTTTGAGTTACAGCTTTGAATGTGGGTCATCTTGGTCATTTGGAGCAGTGCTGCATGGTTTCTGCTGCCTGCTATTTGCTGCAAGCATGCTTTCATGTAACTTCCATATAATGCGACAGCAGATTGAATGGTTAATCCCATATAATCACGAAAAAAGGCTATTATGTTGCCATAGAAACAGGACGAGATTAAGATGACCCTGCTAGGCAGAATATCTGACATAGCAAAGTAGGGCAGTGAAATGTGGCTGACAAATGTGTCACCATTTGACATTTAAAAAATCTTTTTTCTTATGTAACATGAAATACATATATATATATATATGTGTGTGTGTGTGTGTGTGCGCGCGCGAACAGGTATACCTATCCTTATGGGGACACAATGTCCCCATAACGTGATAAATATACGTTTTTTTTCCCTTATGGGGACCGGTTTGCATTTTTACTGCGAAATGCTAATCCCAACATTACGACTTTAAGACCTACCCAGCCTTAATCTTAACTATAAGTAACCAATGCAAGACTTTTGGAAATTTTTGTTTTCTGATTGCATTCACAGATCTTTGTGGGGACCTGAAAAACAGTCCCCACAACATCACAATAACAGGCTTTTATCACATTGTGGGGAACATTTGATCCCCAGAATGTAAATGAACCTAATCCACATACACACTCTGTATATACGTATATGCTAATTGCATCGAGCTTCCTTATGCAATTTCTAATCAAATCTCCTCTTTTTATTGGATTATTTCGCACCAATGATCTACTTGAGGCTTAGCCTCAAGGCGTGGCATGTGCCTGGCACGTATTAAAATGAAGTCCATGATTCACACGGCCACCCTTGTTTACTCTAAAGGTGTCTTGCCATATTTTTTGCTCATAGCCACTAAGGTATCACATAATTTGTGGTGTTATCTAGCTTGCCATCAATTGATTACTGGAGATGTGGACTGTTTAATAAGCAAAACCTGCATGCTAATTTATAGACATGAGACAAAAAGAGTAGCCTTGCAATTGATTTCATTTTTAAGCTTTTACTAATGCATGCACTTTTATCCCAACTGGAGTTGCCATATTTGGTGAGACAAAATGTGTCCAGAAATCAGAATATTAATGAGTTTTCACAATCACTGGCCAATCAGGCAGTGCATCTCATGAATATTAATGAGCGTACTCTAACTACCCTGAAAAACTTAAATGCGCATGCAGGGAAACCTGGACGTATGGTACCCTTACAGTCAACTCTTGTTTTACAATCTACACAGTTGACACAATATACATGTATGTAATTCTTTTTCAACAAAAGAAACACAAAACGACTAGCTAAAATTAAACTTCAAGCAAACAACGCGATTCACTGTTCACACAAAAACAAAAATATGTCCAAGTGCCAATGGTTTCCAGAAATTGATCTCACTCATGAGCAGCGTGACACATAGGGATGCTTATAATGAATATTGTTTAATAAACAATTAGTAAACATGTGCACAAACCTTGTACATGCTTTGTGGTGATACTGAGTGGCTGCTGTAAATTGAAATCTGGTGCGTTTTCCTTCACTTATCACTCCACTGTACTTTGTAACATTGCATTATATGGGTTACACCGCTAAACCCGGACAAACCGCAGATTCTTGAAAAACTGCCCAGACAAGGCTCCAAAAAGAAGATGTTCCGGGAAACCCGGACGTATGGTGACCCTAATCCCAATTTAATACCCGGTCCAAGTGATTCAGGAATAGTTAACAGGCTCTCTTTCCAGTTTTGTGTGCTACCTCTAGCCCTTAGTAACAATGCCACTTACTGACCAAGTCCAATCCAGGTTTCATACCACGGAACACCTCTGTCGACCATGAGGGGTGGGGCTCCCCTCTTTTATGCTGCTCATTTTACCTCAATGAAAAATACGTGAAGGATCTTATGACAGACCATTTAACTAAGGTCCTCCGGTCCTTGTTGACTCAAATCAATACACTCCTGGGCATGTTCTCATTAGAATCATCAGTGAGAAAATTAAGAGCCAGAAGTATAGTGCAGGTCTCTTCTGAGGACTGTGACCTTAGTATGATGGAAGGGTTTTTGTACTAAAGTGAGTAACAGAGCCTATCTGGAGTTTGGGCTCCCGAAAAAGCCCCCCATTGGCAAACATTTGGTTCCTGGTCAATAATCCTAGCAGAGGTGGTTCAGGTATCTTCTAAGGATGCCACTTGTTTGGCTCCTATGAGAGCTGATCCAAGAATGTCGTGATGGCCAATGGCCCTAGGGCACCCTCATGATACATAAGGGGAGTTACATACCCCCCCCCAGAATGAGGTAGAGTTTATGATTGTCATTTTGAAAGCAGGAAACAGAACAAAAACATTGAGTCTAATCGAGGAACAACAACAGTGTGTGAACACCTTCAATACAACTGAGTAGGCAAACAGACACTCAAAGCTCATTTATTTCACTAAACATTATACCTATAAAAAGTGAGTAAACATATAAAAAGTGAATCAGTATTGAAGAATATGAGCTAATGGAATGGAACATATTGAGTGAGGTTACGTTTCACTTAAGCCTTATAGACTGGTATTTCAGGATCTTCCACAATCTTATTAACAAGATATCTGGATATATTATCAGTGGATCTCACTTTCTGAGTCTCTTTTTAGGAAAATGGGTAAGTGGGATTCTCACCAGTCTCCAACTGACCTAGCGATTGAAATTATGGGCTATAATGGCCAGCGTATTTTAAAATGATTTTTTAGTCTGAACATGTAATTTCTAAACAGTTGCACATACATAATGTATACCTTTCATATCACTGGCAGCAGACATAATGCATAAGTCATCAACTGGTTCATTTATTGTATGAATCAATGGAGAGCAAAGCTTTCATAAAGAGATTTTGGAATGATACAGACATCATTCCACATTTTATGTGGGCTTTAAAGTATCCTTTTTTTAGTAGAAGTAACAGTATTAATGTTATTGTTTCAAGTCTGCACGACTAATAATTTAATAAATCTATATAGCTAAATATTTTATTAATGTAATTCACGTTAAGTAGCTAGCTGACGGGAATAACAGCAGGTTCCCTTCTGGCATATGAATCAGCAGTCATTCAGAGGTAGGTCCGTGTCCCTCTCCATGAGGCTGTGGGCTGCCTGCTGTTATACTGAAGGCTGCATTTGTCCAGTCACATGATCTTTGTCGTCCTTAAAAAGCAAATGGCGCATGAAGGGACGTCATTCCCACTCTGGCATTTCGCGTCACACATCTTATGCTGATCACCGACCCGCAACCCCCCCACCATTGATTCGGAACCACAGAAAAAAAAGTCACGGGCATTGAATCAATAGCAATCTCACCTTGAGAGAGTGGGGGCCTCAGGAAACACAGCAAAGCCAGTCGTTTGGGGGCAGAGGCACAGAGGGACATTCATTCTGTATGAACACTTATGTACTGCTGGCAGATTAACATTTATTTATTTTTTTTAAAAACACGTACACATCTGTACAGCGAGCATCAGGATGGATTAAATAACCATCTGCTCACAAATTGCGTATATTGTCTTTGACCCACAAAGTCATCATTTTTATGAAGCAGAAATTCTGTTTGAACGATTTGAGGCTACATATCTCCCTCTTTTTTCGTTATTTCTGAAATGCTTGTGAAATCTTATGAGTGAAAGGGTCATAAATAGAGGTGGACAAATGACAAGATGAACTATTGTGTCCTGAAAGTTTGTTAATATTTGCTCTTGTGAAATATTCAGGCTGGCTAGCAGCTAGAGTTTATCACATATAATTCGAACCCTAACCCTGGCACTGCTACACTGCCGCTGTAAATGCCGTTTGATTACACTTCAAGTCTGTGGCATCCTGTAATCAAAGAATCAATTATTTTGCATAACAACCAGTCCAAATTAGACTTGGCTCCAGCTCAAATTGGTTTAGCCGGCCCGTTCGCTTCTTTTAGCGCCGTACGTGAGCTGTAATAATAGCGTCACCAGCTGCGGCATGGGACCCGTAGGTGTTTTGACACCAGTGTGGCTGCTGCTTCTGTTCCTTGCTCCATCATCTATCCTGGTACAGAGGACCATTGTACATAGAACCAATTGCCCCCACTGGCGGATACAGTACCATGCAAGTAAGAACCAGTGTGATGGTCTTTCGTTCACAATCCTTTTATTTCCACCCACGTCCTGATGTAAGTTCATCTTCCCTGATGGTTAGAAGTTCTAGGGCCAGATTTACTAAGCATAGCAAATTAACATGAGGATGCAATCAAGGAAAAAAGTACCAGTGGGAGTGGTCAGTTCTGCGGGTGATCTCCTTTGTGCAAATTTATGAACACTGACGCAGTCAGTTCATTTGAATGATGACTGACCCAAACTAACACGGGCAGCACAAAATAAGTTATGCTTTTTTCAGCATTAAATAATGGCACAATTTGTAGTAAACTGCCTACCGCAAATACTAGTAAAACATGTAGCATGATTAATTTAAATACTCTCTTCCCCCCAATTCCGTGCTCTGAAAGGGATGCCCTAACCCTAACCCTAACCCCTAACCCTAACCCTAACCCTGTCGCTTCCTGCATCGTGGTGCAAGATTTTCAAGGGATGTCTTGTCACGACATAAGGTGAGTGCTGGGATCGACCTGGACTCAACATCAGCTATATGGATGCTCTTGTTTAACTTGCAGTCCTGTTCTCCCCCAACAGAGTGACCTGACAGTCAGAAACCAGATAGCAGAAGGTGGCTTCACGCCTTCTGAATGCAGCTTGGGCTTGCATTGTGAAAACTGCTCTGCAGTGGCAGTGGAACGAAAAAAAAATGCAGCACACGATCGCCACCTGACTTTGCGTCCTGATTTTCAGGTTGTGGGCCAAGCTTTTTACATGGGTCAGGGAGGCTTTCTTCAGCCATGCAGAAACATTCATGGCATCTGTGTAACCAGGGAAATGAAGAGATGTGTGAAACTCAGAAAGGACATGCAAATGCCTAGATAGCCAGTCAGGAGAAGACTGAAACCCCAGAATCTCAAGGCTTCAGCAAAATCCTGCTGAGCCACAACACAACGCAGCCTACCTAAACAGAAAAAAATGATTATGCAATGCACTCTTTCATATTCATTTATATTAGAAAACAATAAATTTAATGGTGGTACCAGGTGGTATATCTGCCAGCCTCATCCCTCTTGCAGCTATCATGACAACAGGGTCGAGTTAAAGAAGATAACCTTGTCAACAAGGTATATAGATACAGCAAAAAGTTGAGGTGGCTAAGAACTCAGGTACTGAGTTCGAATGGATATTCTCAACTCTAGAATTAAGCAAGGCTGGGCGATCAGCACAGAGGAACCAAAATGCTAAGTCAAAACCAAAATCCGGAGAGCAAATCAGAATCTCAGAACAGATTTGGGAAGCAGAGAACAGAATCAAAACCAGGAAGCTAGACCAGAATTGACTGCCAACACTGAGTAGGAATAACTGAAAGATGCAAGATGCATTAATCAGAGGGAGTTAAATAGCTGGATTTATTGTCTGCAGGTGTGGGTGAGAACAAATTGAAACCATCTGGAGGTGGGTGTAGTCATGAAGGATGAGCAAGTCTGCAGCAGATAACTCGTGAAATGAATTCTGGATTGGATGTGACAGAATCCCCTTGAATGGATGGTTCCTGATGGCCCAGATGCAGGAACTTTCGATGCAGCCAATGGGAAAATGCCCGCCATATGTTAGATGTAAACTGGGGATCCGTGTCTATCACTTGCGAAATGCCAAAAAACTGGACAACCCAATAGAAAACTGTCTCTTTACTCTTTGGCAGAGGGTAGTTTCAGCAGGGATATAAATTTAATTATGTTAGAAAAATAATGACGATTGTTGTATGCCGTTAGACCCTGGTAGGTCACTAATGAAGTCAATGGAGAGGGAGGACTAGGAACACCAGGTCTTAGGCACTGGAGAACATGGAGCCATGTACTGTAAAATGTGGACAGTCAAATGTTAGCTAGAACAAACATTAGGCAGGTAGGTGTCTCAGGTGGACGCACTGTGTCCAGATTGGCCTTCTGAATCAGAATCAGTTTTATTAGCTAATTATGTGTGCGTACAAAGAATCTGACATGGCGTGTTCACTCCTAACAAACACAAAACTAATACAAACAAGTAATGCTAAACTAAACGAAAACAAAAAAGGCCAAGGATAATGTTATAAAATATAACCATAGAAAATTATGTATTATAAATAAGTAAAAATATAGAGTGAAGTGCTGCGATGCAATAGGCCAAAGGTAGGGTGCAGTTCAGGTGTTGAGTTGTGCAAATACCCATGAGAAGAAGTTATTCTTGTGTCTTGTTGTACCAGTTTTGATGGATCAGCATTGACTTCTGGACTCATGTCACAACCTCAGTCTCAATAGGAGCAACAAAGACAGTCAAGTACCAAACACAGGTCTCCCTGTTCCTTATAGCATACATTATATAAAAGCGCATCAGCTTTAAAATTCTTAAATCCCAGATAATATCTGAAAAAACAAGGTCAATGTGTCTCTCATGAAATCAAAAACTCGAAGCAAAGGTACTCAAGGCTCTTAAGATTAATTATAACCATAGATGGAAACTTGAATGTTGCTTCAGTGCTAATTTGACATCTAGCAGCTTTTGGTTACTAAAATTATTCTTCTGTTCTGTGAAAGACAGCTGATGTGAGGACAAGGCAAATGGGCAGAGAGTATCAGCAACCCCTTTTTTGCAATACTGCACCCCTCCCACAATACTGCACCCTCTCCCACAATACTGCACCCCTTCCACAATACTGCACCCTCTCCCACAATACTGCACCCACTCCCACAATACTGCACCCCTTCCACAATACTGCACCCACTCCCACAATACTGCACCCCTCCCACAATACTGCACCCACTCCCACAATACTGCACCCCTCCCACAATACTGCACCCACTCTGCATCCACATGAAAGGGGAAGTAAGGCATGTGGAGCTTCTCTCATCAATTTAAGCATATCCCAGAGAACATCAGTGAAAAACGTCAGGAACATGAACTGAACATTTGCTATGCCAGATAGTACAACCAGATACTCACAGTGCCATATTGTTGTAGAGAAAGCTGTTTTCTACTTATCCCGTATTCTGATTAGGCTGTACACTATGCAAAGATCCAAACTGGCGAAGATATAACGTAAGGAACCTCTCAATAGATGACACACAGAGACTAAGGATTGTATGGAATTTGGGATGGCTGGTCCTATTCCTCCCTAATCATAGTCCCCTTACAACTCCTTACAACCCCTTACAAGTTTTAGCCGACCAGAACAGCCAGATATCCAATCTCTGCAACAAATACATAAATAAATAAACAAACAAACAAACAAAGCCCTTCAGTCAAGAGATATTGCTATATTGCAGCTCTAGATCAGACGCGATTGTCTTGACTTTGAGGTGCAGTGGAATAAAGACCCTGCAGTGCTGGAGAGGCTAAGTGGACATACTACTCCATGTAAGTTGAACGTATAGTCTCCGAAATTATAGCTCAATTAAATATCTTTCCCGAGCCCTTTCACCCTGACAGTCAAGCTTTTTTTGAATTCATTAAATATCTCATGATAATAGACTGTGATCAAGGTCTGCTCATTCGAGCCATGGTTGCTGCATGTACACAAAAGTTAATTTAAGAGGCAGTAGGAAGGCTGCTACCCTGTCACAGCTGGAAAAACCAAGAACTGCAAGCTGCCCGGACATGGCGTGATCAAACGTCACACTAAAATGCCACCGAAAGGTCTGCAGTTCTTCCAAGCTCTTGCCCAGCCTAAGACACATCCCATTTATAAGTAAGTATCAGCAAGTCAAGTGACATGCTGAGTGACAGACTCAGAGATCTTCTACAACAAGTAATTCTGGAAACTGAACACTAACCTCTGCTTGGCTAGTAGAGTTATAAGATGTTTAAACCAATACCATTCTTAAGGCTTAGCCTTCTGTCACAACACTGGGATAGAGTTAAAGAATGTCTGGTAGTGCTTTATATTAAGTGCACCTTCATAATGCATTCATTATGCATTCATAGAACATTCAGTGTACTTTCATAATGCATTCATAGAACATTGATAAGCAGCATGCAAGTACACTTTAACATCCTAACATCCCATAGCTTAAATATACATTAATAACAAAAATTACATGATTATACAATTATAACATTTGATATTATTATGTGATGCTTGTTATTAATGTATATTTCAGCTGTTAATTAAGGGATGTTAGGATGTTAAGGTATACATGCATGATGTTTTGGAATGATTTCTGAATACTTAATGAATACATTATGAAGGTGTACTGAATATTTTCTGAAACTGCATTTATGCTGCATTGTGAAGCGTTACTGAATATTTATTAACAAGGTGCATCAACAAACCCAAAAGGTCCCACCCCAAACTGCACACACCCATGTAACCTGGTCTTCTGCGTATACAACTTTTCCTCTCCATCAAATCACCTTCTATGTATTCAGTGCTGACAAGACTGAGGTTGCTGCCTGCAGGGTACATGCAGGGTACAAAGCAGGAGTTACACGATGAGTTTCAATAAGCATCCTGAAAGACAAGGCCATGGGATTGAACAAGGTTGGGCCATCCATACTACTAACCTAAAACCAAAAACCAAAGATCAAATCAAGCAAATACAAATTGCAGAACTGAATAGAACCAGAGTACCAACAGATCAGAAACATATTTGGAACAAGTTGATCAGAGAACTGGCCACCAACAATGATCTGGAATCATGCAAACCCAAAGCTGAGCTAGATGCATTAATCAGAGGCAGGTGTGGGTGATTACAGGCTGAAACCATCTGGAGGTGAGTACAGCCAAAATGGATGACCATACCAGTGGCGACTCCAAATTCCTTTCTGGGAGGGAGCATGAGAGTGGCACAGGAGGGCAACAGTAAAACCGGGAAGGGGGGCAGCTGACGAGGAAAAATGAAGGCGGTCACTGACTTCTTTCTGTTAAGTGCACGAAACAGAAAAACACCTCATGTTTTTAAATTACACTATGACGGTGTCTGCGATTCATATATATTCATGCAATTCTGCAAACTAAAATTATACTTCATTATGCGTCACACTGTATATGCATTTGGAAAAACTGCATTCTGCTCTCTATGATCAAAATCTCTCAGAGCTGACGAAAACAGGGGGACACCCACACTGTCCCCACACTGGCTCGTACGATGGACAGTGCTTAGGGGCAGGTAGCTTGTGCAATGGATTTCGATGGATTCCATAGAGGCCTATGACTTGTCCATAATGGGTGAATTAATATTTTGTAACGATAGGGAGCCTCCTGATTAATCATTTTTACCCTCACCTCAGATAAGTCGGATAATGCATGATTCCGGAAGTGGGATTGCTGCGTCTGAGCCCCTTGAGTCGCCCTCAAGCTCGGGGTAGAGGCAGTGGTTTGCTTGGCTGGCACAGAGAGCACGTTAGCTACGCTGCCAAAGCACGGTGGCGTTAGCGCGGAGATAAACGCGAAGCACGGGCTCGGCGTGTAACTGAAACGGTGCAAGAAATAATTATAGATAAGGAAGATAACAGAACGGCAGGGATAAATCAAGGTATGGACTAGCTGTGTGCCACAGCAAGAGAGATTGGGCTTTCAGCTGGGCAGTGTCGCTCTTTTAGCCTTTGTGTACCGTTTTGCCAGAATGCAGCTTAAACAATATTCTACCTTAAAGTGTAGACCCCGACCCTAGAAGGACGGCGGTGCTGTATAAACATTGCTTAATGAGCCATTGCCTATGGAGTTCCTGTCTGATAACATATTGCCTGGCCTTGTTTGGCAGGGATTCTGACAATAATTAAAATACTTCTGCTCACTAATGCTAACCAGCATGAGAATTTGCATGATTATGTTGCATGACTATAAGTGCATTTGTATTAACACACATGGTATTTATGGTAGAGATGTTGGTTCCTGGAGGCAGGGTGGCGTAGTCGATAACACTGTTGCCTCGCAGCTTGTGGATCAGGGTTCAAGACTCCATATATGTATGTTTGCATGTGTGTTGCCATGGGGGGGTCCTCCAGTTTCCCTCACAGTCCATAAATATGCTGAGGAGCATTGGAGATACCAGATTGCCTGTAGGTATGAGGGTGGTCTACTGGTGCCCCATCCTGGGTTCTTCCCTGGCTTGTGCCTGTAGCCTCTGGGACCGGCCCCGGACTCCCGTGACCTTTAATAGGACAGGTGGTTCCAGAAAATGGATGGATGGATGTTGGTTCCCAGGGTGGCTCAGCAGGGAGCACTTCTGAGTCACAGCTCCATTGCTGGGAGCTACAATTCCATACAAGTCACTCTGCCGTCTCCCCATTATCGTACATGATGCTACTCTGGTTTCCTCCTGCAACCCAAAGACATACAGTTAGTCTGAAAGTTGGCAGCTGTAAACTCACCAAATTCCAATTGTGTGCTTGAATGTGTTATTGAGTGCAAGTATGTGCATGCATGCGCCCTGTGACAGACTGTCACCCATCATGTCATACCTGGTATGGGCTCCCCTCATGACCTTGTCCCCAAGAGCAACGCTGGGTAGAAAATCGATTGGGATCGGTTCTTCTCTGCTGTGCTTGAAGAGCCCAACTACAGCGGCCTTCTCAGCAGTGGCGTAGCGCATGATGAGAGTGTACTTTGGCATCATGCTTTTCGAGTTTCGAGATTGACAACATGCCTTAAGCAGTCTGACCCAGCCAGACTGCTCTCAGTCCCGTGACAGGAAAAATATCTCCGGGGGTGTCAGACTCTCCCAGGCAAGAGTGGCTGCCTTCCATCCTGTCTGGAGGGTGCCACTGATGCAGACTGGCACCACCGCATTCGAGCTTAGCATGGAACCGCTCCCAACTGGCATTCAAGCGTCCATATGAATCTGTTATCTCAGGAGCTGTCGGGGGTTAATAAAAACGCACTGGCCACCTACAGGACAATGAGGAGTATTGACCTTTGCTTAGGGATTCAGCAGCAAAACAAATCAGGTTTATTCTTTCCAAGGCAGATTAACATGCAGGTGTGCATCTTTGCCTGCTTAAAAAATTGAGGCTGTTTTATAGCAACATGTCAAGAATGACACTCAGAGGAAGGTGGATTCTATTAGACTCGGCCTGGCACACTGAATTTATGCATCTCTTCTGGCACTCCACATTGCCAGGGAGTGAGGGACTTTGGCCCGGTCCCTCTGTAATGAGGCATGCCTGCCTACTCTGTTCACTCCTTATTGATGCCTCTACGCTTTCCCTTTAAATACAACAGTCCGCCGTGGCTGGCTAACCAGGCTGAGGATGACCCGACTGCAACGGGGATTCGGCTCAGCGCACAGCCTGCAAGATCGATACCGGCTTCTCCTCCCCAGCATGTTCCAGTTGCATTGCGTCGGCTAACAAACGGCAGCCGAGAGCAATGAGAAATTCGGTTATCGCTAAGTGAGATACGTCAGTGTAGGGAGGGCTGGGGTTAGAATTAATGGTGTTTGGAAGCTAACGCAAGGATGTCAAGAATGTGTTGTTTATGAGAGCGGGCAGGCGGAGGAATCTGGTTGGAGGGAAATGGGAGGAAAGAGGGAGGTGAGGTCTCTATTCATCTGGGGAACTGGGTCATGTGACCAAAATGACTTGATTTGGTCCCTCATTCCCTTTAGGATATTGTGCTGTGGTCTGTTTGGTTTTGCCCCAGTGACCCAGACCGGAGACCCACTGAGAAAACTGTTTGTGCAGAGTTTGTCACTTTTGCCTGCCTGCCAAATGGCAATTTTTGCATTTCCCTGCCTTGAAGGACTTTCGTTGTCCCAGTGGCACCATGCCCATACTCGTCCCCAAACAGAGCAATCTGCTCAGTCCATGTGTCATGTGACTCTCCTATTCACACTCCTTTGTCTTTTTCTCCAGGGCCCGTGTCATCCCAAAACTTGTTTTGTGGCTGTGGGGGGCTCGCCAGGATAGCTCCAATCCCATGGAATTCATGCTGCCCCCAGATATACAGCCTCAGACACGTTTCCCAGTGACTGTGAGTCTTTATGCCCCAGATTCTCATGGAAACCTTTAGGCTCAGTGTCTTATTCTATTTCTGAATCTGATCTATGCATCATGTCTTTACTGTCCTCACGCTGAATGGATCTGAGTCAGCTTGATTAATCTCTCCCATCAGCGGAGCCAATTAAGAGATGACGACAGGGGCCGTGACAAACGGCAACTGCAACGACGAATCAGGGATGGCCGCTACAGCCAGACTGCAATCGCATTCAATCTTTAATGCCAGTCAATCAAAGCTGGGAATTTTGAGCAATTTGGAGCGATACATTGTGATATGATGGGTGGGGAGTTAGCGACTCTCCATGAATGCAAATAAACATGACATGAAGAGACTCTGGAATAATCAGGGAGACAGGCTGTCGGTGCACAACAACACACACACGTTTTAATTCATGTCTTTGTGGGGACCATCCATTCAGTTCTATGGGAAAAATCCTAGTCCCAACAATAGCAACCTTTACCCCTACCCAGCCTTTACCTTAACCATAAGTAACCAAAGATAATACGAGACTTTTGCCATTTTTAGTTTATTGATTTCATTCACAGATCTTTGTGGGGACCTGAAAAATGATCCCAACAATGTCCAAACAACAGGTTCTTATCACATTGTGCGGGACATTTTGGCTCCACAATGTAATATAAGCATAATCCATCCACACACACACACACACACACAGAGGCGCTGCCCTTTCCCAACACACCACACCCCATCACCTTCTTCCCTTTAAAAATCTAAATGCCTCGGAACCCTTTGACCTGAAAAAAATCCCGGACCAAGAATGAATGTGTGAGATCAATAAGGAACCTGAAAGATTTTTTTTTACTACTCAGTTGAATAGACTTGATAAGTGCAACTGGCTGTGAAATCTATTTTCATAAAAGTATAACATGGGGGAGTACGTTCAGAACACTTACCCTGCGTTTTTATTTTTTTTGTAGGGGAATTGTGCATTGTCAACTTCCCTAGTGGGGCCCCTGTCCATTTAAGGAGGAGGCAAACTTCTGACCCCTGTCTCTGAGGCCATATCTAAGAAATGACAGCTGCATCCTTCAATAAAAGCTATTTAAACATAACACATCTGTATATGCTCCACTACATAAATGGGCAAAAATATGGTTAAAAAGTATTTAGTTGAAGTAACTGAGCAAACATAAGGAAGTGACAGATTGAACCCATTACTTTGGAATGCTTGGGGATTTATGTTATACTTTTTAACCTCCATAATCAATATTAAACCTACCCTTTTTTAATATCTAGTTTGGTTGCATTCAGCTGAAACAGACCTGTAATGCACACAATCTTCTCAGCTGTGTGGATCTGCAGTCCACGCTTAGAAAACAACATGTTTTATCAAGATGGTGGCGCAGGAGGTAGCACTATTGTTCGGCAACTGTAGGGTTGCAGGTTCGAGTCCTGGTTCCTCCTGACCCCATCAAAGTGTCCTTGAGCAAGACACTGAACCCCCGACTGCTCCCGGTATGCAGGTTGGCACCTTGTATGGCAGCCTCCGCTACCGGTGTGTGAGTGTGTGTGTGGATGGGTGAATGTGAGGCATAATGTAAAGCGCTTTGAGTACTCGTAGGAGTAGAAAAAAAGCGATATATAAATGCAGTCCATTTACCATCAATGCTCAGTCCGGAAGATACCAATCCAGACAAAGATTTTGTTTCTACCAACCAGTTCAATTCTCTGTGACCGTGACTCTTTATGCTCAACTGGTTGGTTGAAACAAAATCTTGGTCTGGATTTGTAGCTTCTGGACCTGAAACGTCTAACACTGTCTGCTAACCTTTAGCAGATGGGTGTTGCAGGTAAACATCGGTGACGAAGAACAATTCATGTAAGACAATGCAGCCTCTGTGTGTCCTAGTGTTTCTGAAATTCGTGTATGCAGCCAAGAAGGCACTGGTGAATCTACTTATTCCAAGTCTCCAGTAATACGGAGTTGACAGTCAATAAACAAATGGAAAAAAAAAAAAAAAACGAAAATTACAAACAACAAAAAACAAGCCTGCTCACATTTAACCACGACTTATCTCAAGCTGCCCTTTCGATTTCCCGTGCTTCGTGCTAATGACATCTTGGAAACACTCCACTCTTATTGTAAATTAATGGGATGTCTGGTCCCGCCACATTCTGACCTTTTTGTTTACCTGATGTTCTGATAAGAATCGACAGATAGCAAAACATTCCTGCAGAAAATTCACTTTCCAGGTACAATTAGACATCGGTGGAGGAAGTAGCTATGCAGACCAACTTATATGTTATGAATGCTAAGCAGCTGTATTTATACAAAACTCCAAAATGCTTTATAATGCAACATTGCTGCTAACTTTCACTCGTTACTGGTCATTCACTGGAAGCTCAGCCTCGCTACACGTGCACCCAAGTTTGCTCCTTGACAGCAATATGTTTGCATGCTGCTAAATAAATCAATGCTAAATGTAATGTATAACTTTTTAGGTTAATATATTTACCCTAGATGATAGAGCAACTGTGCCTCTCTTTGAAGCTAATCCCTCAATGTCTTTTGTGAGACGTCCCCTTCCAAAAGTACCACAGAACACACTGAGTTTCCTGAGCAGGTTTACTGCCGCAATGAAAGATTTGTGTTGTTGATGCATTTGTTGCTATTTTGGGCCTGTTAGTCATTGGCCAAGGGGAACATGACAGCGAGAAGACAGAACACAACTTTACCGTAACCCTGTGCAGGGACGAAAGGTTGACTTTGAGGTTTGTGAATTCTGGGAATGTGAATGAGACCGGAGCTGTACGTGCCCATTTTGACAGATTTAGCAACTTTAGGCGGTGTGTAACTCAGTAAGTATGTTGGGGTCAGCATGATGAAGTCTGAATCCAGTAATCTGGGTCCTAATCCCTTGGGGGCAGTGCGTGGTTAGCGGTTTAGAACATTACCTGATGGGATGGTCACTGTTTCCACTCGCAAGCTCAGTGGAGCAATGTCACATTTCAGCCCTTGAGCAAGACCCTTAACCCCTAACAGCTCCAGGGACTGGCTGACCCTACTATTTCGAAATATACGTTGCTTTGGAAAGAATAATAAAAGCGTTTTCTGAATAAATTAAATGTAAGTTAGTGATCTGTGTTTTGAAAGCCATACATGTAGGTTCAAATTCTTAATCACTTCAGCATTGGGGCATTCAGCGAGGTTTTGCCCCTGCTGCTGTAAGGGCCTGCATACTGGGTCACCCTGCGCTCTGACCCTAGACGTTTCTCACTTGTGCATCACTTTAGTTGTTAAATAAACAGTTAATTAATCGAATAGATGAAACTTGATTGTAGATTATGTGCCATAAGGCAGCATCAGAGTTGCTCACACCGTGTTCCCTTTCTGCTATATTGACTTTGGCAGTGGGCTATAACACCGCAGGCCCCTGGAACCAGGCACCGCATCAGTGTAGATAAGCGGTGGGGGACTTAATGCTTGAGCACCCTGAAACAATCTGGTTCAGGGACCATGGAATAATTATTTTGGCTCTTAACCCTCCCCCTCCAAATCTTCACCAAATCTTCACCCAATAAGGATTTTAGGAGCTACCAGTCTATTTTCTGGAGTGCATGATGACTCAGTTTCAATCTCCAGCAGAAAAATGTTCTCCTGTGTGACTTGTTAAATCACCGGAGTACTAATGTACTCCTATAAACATTTCACGGCACACCATCTGTGCAGGTGAGTTTATTTTTTTAAGTTTACTTATGGCTTTCAAAATAATGGCAATAAGTTTATGGGCTGTTTAATTTTTTTAATATATATATTTTAAAATCTCTCTCCTTCCAAAAATTGTTTTAAGTGTTATTCTTTTTAAAGAAAAAAATAAGCATGCATTCATAGCAACCTAAAAAGAGCATGGAAATAAAAATTAAAACAGGCCTGTAGCCTGTACTACGAAGCGGGGTTACTGGCTTATCGGGGTAACTTTGCGAGTAACTCGATGACGTGTGGTGTAACTTCGCGATTAACCCGTACCACGAAAGGTGGGTAGGTTTTAGTCGAGGCATGCTGCCATGGCAATTTAATCGGGAAATTAATCGGTGTGCATCGATGTCTGTGTACTGGACATTACAATTCTGCCATTAAAAACGGCCCACCTTACTTCAGTAAAGTTATTAAAGCCAGAAAACTGAATATGGAATATGAGGCTAACTTAACCGCGGTGACAGGTTCCTAGTCGTTTTCTCACTACACATATGCTTCTGTTTTGTCCAGTTGTAAATCATTTAATTGTTTGTTAAACAATGGCTCACCTTCTATTAAGTGTCATATGAACAGACACCTTTTTCTTATTAGCTGTAAAGCATAGAAACACGCTATTAAGTGGAGGCTAGACACAACTAATATTTCATAATGAGTAGAAATATAAATACAAAGTCCTACCACTTGACAGGATGTTTTTATATTTCATCTTGACTTGCTGCCACGTACGCTTTCCACTACTATTGCATTTGAAATTGGATCAATTATTGTTAACATTAGGTTTACATTATAAGTTACATTACAGTAATGGAACTTCAGGGATCATTACATTACTTAGCAGCATATAATAGGTGACTTATGAATTGTGTCGCATCTGTAATTATTAACAGTATTTAAATTCTTTTCAGAAAACATTTGTCTAATACTTGGTTGATGTCACGGTACGGATCGCAGAAAAGGCGCAGGAAGCCAGGAATCGGGGAACACAGGGTTTAATCACACAAAAGGCAAGCAATAACAGACTGACAATACAATGACCAGACTGGGGAAAGAAACGGAAATGCGGACTAAATACAATGGATTAATGACAACGATCAGGAACAGCTGGTAAACACAGGGAATCCACACAGGGTTAACGAGGGGGTGTGGCACGCGGAAGGAGTAGACGATCTGGGCATGACAGTCGTGCGATATTTTAGACCACGTTTTAAGACCATGAAAATGTACACATGGACTTTCTCTGTCGGCAATACGTTGCCACCAAGCCTGCCTGCTTTTGTTGGCTGCTGTGGTATTGGACTTTCTTTACAGCGTTGATTTAAACTCCTCATAACCCTGCATAATTAGCATGCGGTCTTCCTCCGTGAAACATGGAAATCGCGCTATGAGTCAAACAGTGCCTTGCGCTGCCGAACGCGCTCCATTTATGTGAACGCGCAAAAACTCCAATGCAGTTAACACCGAATTAACAAATCAACTTCTTAACTGGCATCGCGTTCGTAAATTACCTCCAGCTTAAGTCTGATTTGGTTAAACCCCATTTGTAGTACAGGCCACCAGAAACACAAACAAACAAACAAACAAACAAAAAAACAAACAAATGCAATTGATCATCCATCTGTCCATGCCCTGCTTAGAGTATGAAGGCTTCAGTGAAATTCACGAGTCAACATAATCATGATGACTGAATTGGTGCATGATGGGACTTTTATCAATGAAGCACAAGTTAGAGTCATCAAAATGACTCAAAAATGATGCCATGGGCAGGAGAAGGCAGAATGTGATGGGTGAGGAACATGCTGTACTTCTCTTCCCCC
>JABFEB020000039.1:13296500-13312157 GCA_019775895.2 Stomatorhinus ivindoensis
CCCACCCCAGAGCATGCCTGGCCAGAGGGTACTGCCACCTCCCATCTGTACTGCCGGTGACCTCGGAGCTGGACCCGGCCTCTTGGAAAAGGAGCTCGTCTTCCTGCCTCGACTGACCAACACCCCCACCTCTCCTGCCCTGGATGGTTTCCCCCACCTTTCCTGCACCTTCAGGGGTTTCCCTACACCTTTGCCTCCTGAGCGCCTTTGCTCGCCACACTGGACACGAGGTCTTTACCTTGATGTATTACGTAACAGTGTATGCACCTCAAAACAGCAAGCAGTATGACAACAGGCACTGAATCATGGATGCTGAAGTATATGTATAAGAACTGGGGCATGAGAGGAGGGGGGGCTGTTTATCACAGAGTGGGGAGTCAGGTGACTGTCATTTTTCAGGCTGATTATATCTGTTCCTTATTCCCAACATGCCTATATTGTAACAGATTTCACTTTAGATTTGCCAGTAACCTGCAAGGACAGTAATTCATCATTATGCTATACCTGAATATTCATGCTAGGAAGCATCTGCACATTTGGGCTTCATCCTTCCTTGCTGAAATGGTTCCCCTGAAAAGGGAATTCCTTTGTAAGAAACTTGCCTGCTACAGTCACCTAGTGTCACATGTTGTTCATTCAGCCAGTCCAGCTTTCACGTATTTGCTGAATACGCTATAGATGGTGTGGCTCAGCTAACAGCTGAGGACCCTTTGGAAGTGACTTAAACCTGCCAGCAATTCCTTGGACTTTTTCATAAACCTGATGATAATCTTTTAGAACTTCCTGAAATTCAGGAGGATCTTCTGAAAAAAAAGGCCATCTATAGTCTCATCATCAGACGGTCCTTACATCTAGTTCCAGAACCTATATGTGTGGTACGTCTGTCTTAGGAGGTGCTTAACAAGTCAATAGTGCTGTATAATTAAAGTAATCATGTTGGTTACTCTTTTAACAGCTCTCCTACTTCATGTCTTCCATAAACCTGATAATTGCTTTGATAGTGCATGCAGTAAAGCATGTAAATAGTAATGTAATCAGCATTTCTGTGTTATTGATCAAACAGAGATTTGCAGCAAATGATGATGGACCCAGTTAAATGTATTATGCATAAACAAACGTCGGTTTCAGCCGACAAGCCAAATCATGCATGCAGAATAACAGGAACCTGATCTGATGCACACTAAAACAAGACACAAATGCTTAATGATTTTAGTTATTCAAAAAACCTGAACAATAATTAAGAACCGAGCACGATAACCACACCCCCACCAAGGAAGCAAGCGTGATAACCACACCCCCACCGAGGAAGCAAGCATGATAACCACATCCCCACCGAGGAAGCAAGCATGATAACCACACCCCCACCAAGGAACCAAGCACGATAACCACACCCCTACCAAGGAATCAAGCACGATAACCACACCCCCACCAAAGAACCAAGCACGATAACCACACCCCTACCAAGGAATCAAGCACGATAACCACACCTCCAACAAGAAACCAAGCACGATAACCACACCCCCACCAAGGAACAAAGCACGATAACCACACTCCCACCAAGGAATCAAGCACGATAACCACACCCCCACCAATGAACCAAGCATGATAGCCACATCCCCACCAAGGAACCAAGCACGATAACCACACACCCACCAAAGAACCAAGCACGATAACCACACCCCCACCAAGGAACCAAGCACGATAAGGAAAACAGACCATTTAAAACAAGTGTATGAATCTGATGGTAAAGATTTTTTGCTTGTTTATTAATATTGTTGTCGTTCTTATTATTATTGTTGTTTTTATTCTTGTTTTTGTCATTGTTATTATTATTGTTGTTGATACTGGATGTCTTTAGACAGTGTGTGATTGTAAGCCTGTGCACAAGCATAAGGACAGTGTCCCGCATGACACTAGCATCCTCACGATGAGCTCTGAGCTCCCTGAGTTAATCCCCAGACCCCCAGTGACCCTGTCCAGCACAGCCATTAAGAGGATGGATGAATAATTTTACCAGTTTTTTTCTCAGATGCATGCTTTCCACTATTGCATCTTACAAAATACCATCCAAACTCACAATGCCTTGTTAGGTGGGGTGTGTGTGTGTGTGTGTGTGTGTGTGGCTTTTTATTTTTTTGAATATCAGATGTAATCAAAACAAAGACCATTTTTTTACTGAACGACCAAATTGATGTTTCATTTCACTTTTCAATGACATTTCAGAAAACACAGAAGGACCGTCACGTTACCATCCTTAATGGGTCTTTCGGCTGCCGTCGCTTAAGCGCGATGGCCAGGCATCAGCTGTGATCAATCACCTGGAGCTTAAATGCAAATGCGGCGAGCAGTGCGTGGGCAGCACTCCATTCGCAGCACATGGGCAGCCGCGTGCCCCCGCTAACCTCCAGCAACCTCCAGCGCCGGTTCCGGCCTTCGACTTACCCGGCAGGTGGAGTTCACCATTATTTAGGTGATTAGGTTTGGCAGCGGCGAGCCGCCGCTTGGATGAAGACGAATGGATTTTCCATCCCGCCCGACCTCACATCCATATTGCCTTTGGAGGTCGTCGCTGATGGAAATGGAGAGATTACAGCCGGGTGCTGCGTGGCCAGTGATACCAACAGCACCAGCGCTGACACCGTGAAGCCTCCACCACGTAAAACAGTGTGACTAATGTTCTGTGATAATAACACTAATATCTTTATTTACCCATCCGTTTGCTCTTCCACCTCGCTGTGGTTCAGTGATAATAATGAAATCTATAATGCCAGCACTCATTCTGTTTAATGTCTATAGTTAAAACCTATTAAAATATTAAATAATGCAGATTATAGAATATATTTGTTCTGTCGTGCTACTTCCCGCACATTATTGGACAAGAATTTGATAAATGTTGCATAAATGTATGCAGATCCAACTAGAGCTGAAATGTATCATAACGTCGAATAATCAATAACGATGTAAACACAGCAAGGATATGGATAAACTGCTGGTAGTCAGTTGGCTTGGCTGGGCTGGGCTGGGCTGGGCTGGGAGTTGGAGTCACTGGAAGTGCGCAGAGCAGCAGCTTAACGGGCCTTTCGCTGGTGGAGCTTCGGGAACGGAGCCACGCATAATGCGACGCAGGTGCCGCTAACGACCCCCTGCCGGTGGAGGCGGCAGACCGGAGGGCTGTCAGGAATCTGCATAAACGTGTAAAGTGTCAGACTGTGTGAGTCAGTACCCGGGAAAGGGAACAAGAAAGAAGAAAATGCTATTCTCATCTGCCATGAAAAGGCATCAAACCACAAGGGGTTTTGGGATGGACTAAGTGGTTAAACCTGAAATTAACATCATTTTAAGCTTGTGTCCGTGACGCAGTGGAGCCAGCGGGGTGGCGATAACGTGATGTGACATGGTGGGCTAAAGGCTTATTTTAAATTCAGTTTATTTAATAATGAGCCAGTGACTCTGGTCCTTATCTGGAAGGTGGAAGGAGCAGTTTTTCTCCAACACATCACCATTGTTGGCAACTATCTAAGAAGTTAAAAGAAATATTATGAGCAGGGCATGGCTCTCTGATTTCAGCCAGTGCCTGCTTATGGAGAACTGATCTCCCTCACACCACGGCCCACATCTCCATTTCCTACACATCCTCAGTCTGTGAAACGGTGGGACATCAGCCTTTTCACAGTTCTTCAGTGACCAGCCGCTACAAATAAAACAGATAAATAACCATGTACTGTATGTACTGTAACACCTGATGTAGTTAAATTTTGTGATTGAATGTTCTGGAGGTTTTACATACTTATACCATCAACTTTGGTAGAGAATGTAAAATAACACAATACTTAAACATTTCTAACTATCGTAATCCCTGTTGTGCATCACCATCAGATGCATCCGTAAGCCCCAGTGTGAAGTGATCAGGGCCACTTTCCTCAGCGGTAGACACTTGGGGTACGTTCACACTAAGGAAGCTAAAAAACACAATGAAAAGCACAATGCATTGTACTGCATTTTTATATATTTTATGGATTTTTCTGCGTTTTCATCTTTGTTTTTAATGTTGCATTGTATTAGCCATTACTACGATTGTACATGATTGTCCCTAATGTTTGTGGGGAAAAAGAGGTAGTCAAAAATGCATAAAGACGCTTGGGAATATCTTTGTATTCATTTTTCATTGTCATCAATAGGAGTGCGAAGTGCAGAGAAAAGCATGCAGCTTACTAATGGGAACATCATGCATTGCTTTCTATGCAATGAATGATGTTCTAGCGAATCGCAGAACGTGCAGTGCAACACGCATAGTGGGAACGAGCCCTTACCCAGAATGCATGGGCAGCTCCTCCCGGGTCATCCTCCCCCCTGCACCCAGATGTTGTGCAGAGACCATGGACATGGCCCCAACTCTCTTTGAAGACTTTTTATTATTGCAGACGGCTAGCAGCTCCTGTTTTTGTGCATAGGGAAGTTTGCAGAGTTGTCTGGCCTGGAGATTTATGTACCGGCGTCTCCTGTTCCTCCTGCTCAACAGCAGATATATAAAGCTGTGTCTGTAAGCTCCGCCCCTTACAGTTCATATGCCGTTGTTTTGGAGCACCTTTACCAGTGCTTTGACTAACAGTCTGCTCCCACTGGAGTGCAGCAATGAGCACACCTCAAACTTTCGGTTATACTCGCATGTTCACACCTTTTGGCTATGTTCTCTGCCACTTTTTAGTCTATTCTTGAATCTCCCTTGCATGTACGGTCATGTCCCCTTTAGTGCATCCCCTCTTATGAATGATACTGTAGTGCTCAGTTGGTGCACCACCCTCTAAGTCGTCCTTCACAAGTCCTTGCACCTAATGTCCATGAAGTATCATGATCACACAGTACCCAGTGGATTCCTGCAGAACTTTATGATAAGAAAATAGCGGGAAGGGCAGCCAAAAGTCTGAGTCTGCTCCTTGAAAAACGTCCATGGAATAGTCTTGAGGGGAGGTTGAAACCCTTCTGGTCTGGTGGTAACAGAGTGGGGTTAATCTCCAACAGATGGCACAGTTGGTTTAGATATCTCATCAGGAAATTAGGGCCCTCTTTTGGAAAGGTTTTTCTGGGTGTCCTGATTTGGATGAACATTTGTAATACAACAGTTGCAGTTTGTATAGCCTCGACTTGCCTTAGTGGGTAGGCCTTGAGCTCCCTATAGACATTATGGCATGTTGGATGACATTCCTGCACATCTGTGATGGCCAGCATCTGGCACACTTATCCCGGCCTGGGTCATAAAGGAATGCACATGCTATGGGTAATTCAGAGATAGCAGCTTCAGGAGTAAGCCCACAAAACGTGGAGAACATGTATGCTTCACACATAGGGCATGAGGCAGCGGAGCAATCCAATGAGCCACCAAACCACCCTCTTCCTTTTGATAATGTAGAAATTCATTCTGTCTACAGGAAATTCCTTTTTGAAGGCTTTGGTTTTGTCCACACTTCTAATATATGGGTGACCTCAGACTTCCATCAACCCTCTGACACTCTACTAAGTTGCTCCCTTCCTCTAGCTTTGGCTGCTCACTTTGGTCTCCTTTCTGCAGCACATCTTTTAGTGCCCCTTGTCCATTCCCTCCGACACTTAGCCACGGTACCCTGGCAGATATAAAATTGAAGTACGCTTTGGATGTAACCTCAGTGACTTTTTTTTTTTTTTTTTTTTTTTGCAACGTTGCTGCCATGTGGGAAACTAATCAAGGAAACGGACAGTAGGCAACAACCAATCGGAGAAGAGCAAATCCATTGCAGGGAGAGGGACACCGGGATAATAGATGCTGAAGCTCCAAAACGGTCACTTGGTTGGCTGCTAGCATTGGAAGATCTCAAAAAGTTGCCCACTGAGATCAAAATTGCCCATATGGAAATTTGCTGTCTATTCTCAGTGATAAAGTGCCTGAGCAACGGTGGCTGGCAACGTTGCTCAGAAAGTTGCCTTGTGTTTCACCACCTTCTGCATCTACTCTATGCCCTCTCCAGAGTTCAGAGCTTTTTGGCCAGAGGTTAGGCTATGAGGCCATTCGTAGCTAGGCAGCTGTAGTTCATGTATCCTTCACCACAAAAAGGTAATGAATGACTATAGTCTTCTGGCGTGTGGATGGTGAGGTTCATGGAAGCCAGCAGTAAAAACAAAGGACCTTCTTTACTCCCCTGTCATAAAGTCATAGCCCATTGTCTTTTTGAGCTGTCAGAGTTCTTGCTCACTGGGCTGCCTGTTACATGGTGGCCGGATCGACCTGCGTTTGTGGATCAAGTTACTCATTTCTGGGTTGACCATACTTAGGTGTCCTTATTTGTTTATAGTTGAAAATGTTCCTCCTGTCCTCCGCTGCGTCAGCACTCCAGGCCATCCTGTCAGCAGCTATGCCAGACACCCAGTCTGCTGTCAGTTGCTGGTATGTGGCTGCCACTGGCTCAAATGGCGCCAGGATGCATACGTATGGTCAGCTTGGGCTTCTGTCTTTGTTTCAGGCCTGATTAACATAGAATGCCTGGGCCTGCACATCCTCTTGGTCGTCTACACTCTCCTACAGACCAGCATCTGGACCTGGTGTCATGAGGTTCTCCTACTCCTCTTCCTCCTCCTCTGCTGATACCGAGGCTCATGCCTTCGTCTGAGGTGTCCCGCCGTTCTCCAGGTCCACTTTCATTTCGAACACAGCCTTGTCAGTGGGAAGTAGAAGCTTCCGCTGCAACTCGGTCATGGAAAGACCTGCCGCTGCCAGCTCTCGCCGCCTCTCCCGGCCATTTGTTCCGTGAGGTCACACCGAGTGTGACACGGCCTGATGGACAGAGCGTGATCTATGGTGACACCGGTGCATGCCAGCGCGCTCGTCAAGGACTGACCAACTTCTAAAGTTAGACAAAGCTTCTCATAACGCTTAACTGATTTCACTATGATGTCATTATGATGTTATTTCATTAGTCGACAAAAAATAACTGCAGAAGCCATGTGGGTAAAAGTGCACCTTTATTGCTTCCACAGGAATTCGGGAAGTTAGCATCCAGATGTTGTTACATTCAATCAAGTTCGTTTTTATATAGCGCCTTTTTGGGGGTGGCATGGTGGTGCAGTGGTTAGCACAGTTGCCTCACACCTCTGGGACCTGGGTTCATGTCTCCACCTGGATTCCACGTGTGTGGAGCTTGCATGTTCTGGCTGTGTCATTTTGGGGTTTCCTCCCATGGTCCAAAAACATATTGAGGTTAATTGGAGTTGCCAAATAGCCCATAAGTGTGCATGTATGAGTAAATGGTGTGTGAGTGTGCCCTGTGATGGGTCGGTGCCCTATCCTGGGTTGTTTCCTGCCTTGTGCTAGTAGCTTGCTTTAATCATTGCAATTTTTAAAATCCTGCTCAATCACTCCTGTCATCCTCGTCAGCGTACAATTCATTGCATTGTTCCAGTTGTCGCTGTGTTCCTTTCTCTCTTGCTTGATTGCATTGTCTTAATGAGCTGTGGCCTGCGCAGATCTTCATGCAGATCATTGCCGTATTACAGCTTCTTTTGAATTTGAACCTGGAAAGTGTCACATGTTCCTCGACTACTCCACCCCCCAGTGGGCACAAGGTGCAGTTGCATCTGTACCGTGTCATGTGAATTCCCCCCCAATCCTTTTTCCCCAAGTGTAAGCTGAGCTGCTTCACATAAGGCGTGCGGTTCTGCAGATGCTCGCTGTAGAGAAGAGCCGACCGTCACTATTCAAAGGCACCGAGGAAAAGCAATACGACTGTGGTTAAGGGTCACCTCCTGCAGCATGCACTGCAGAGGTTGGGGGTGTACCAAAGTGGCAGGAGAGGAGAGCAAAAATCTGACAGTAGCAGTACAGGTCAGGGAGAAACGGCAAGGCTACGAGGCAAGGGACTCCATGAATGGGATGCATTACCTGAGCAATTAGATAATACAAGTCAAAAGCCTTATTTACTACACCAGGGGAACCTTATTGGTTAAGGACTCAGCAGTTGCTGTTTGAAGTCCTGGGAAATCGCTCCCTTAAAATAACCAGCTTTATACATTTGTGTAAATAATGTTTGCTGAGTCACATATTCTAAATGGTAGCAGCTTTATTCAGTCAAAATGCACTGCTTCTGCCTGTAATAGTGAGGTCTTGGTGCTGACATGGGGCTGTGTTTAGGGAGGATTCTATGTGTGTGTGTGTGTGTGTCCCTTTCTGGACTCAGCGCTCACTTGTTTATGGACCCAAACTGCTGTCATAAACACATCCAGCCATAAAAATACGGAAGCTGTCAGCCACTGAGCTGCATGCTGCTTCCATAAATGACCCCGCTTAGCAATTAAAGTCCTGCTATTGATGGAAACACTGGCCTGATACACATGTTTCTGTTTTTATTACTGCAAAGAGTGTCGTTGCTGCAGTCACTGCACCTTCTGATCACAGTTAGATCTGGACTCGTGCTACTGTCATGTTTAGCTGAGTCAGCTGACTTTTAAAAAGTAACTAGAGACTTTTTTGTTTAAGCAGGCATTTGAATAGGGTTATGAGGTCTTTTGTGAGTTCCATCCATCCATCCATTTCCTATACCCGCTTATCCTACTGGGTCGCGGGGGGTCCGGAGCCTATCCCGGAAGCACTGGGCATGAGGCAGGGAACAACCCTGGACGGGGGGCCAGCCCATCGCAGGTTTCGTGAGTTGTTTTTTATTATTATTATTATTACAGTTCATTCCTTGTTTTATTTTGACAGTACTGTTTAAGTGTTTTAGCATTATACAGCACTAAGTAACCCCTTGTATAAAAAAAAATACTTATTTACTTTACTGATACTACTCCTACTGCCAACCAGTGCTATAACTGTTACTGCCATTTCTATTCATAGTAATTCCTATTCAGATGCGGGGGGAGTGACCATTCTGGGGCACAGTCAAGGGGGGAGCACATTCATTGCACCTGTGCCTCATTGATCGAAGGACATCAGGGTTCTCTCTCTCTCTCTCTCTCTCTCTCTCTCTCTCTCTCTCTCTCTCTCTCTCTCTCTCTGTGTGAAGGTTTTGGGAAAAACCTTGGTCTAGGACTGTTATGATGCATGGGGATGGTTAAAACATCTGAGGTTTGTTCTGATTCATACTAGGCTTTAGCCACTGATTTCCTGGACTTGTGACGTGTGTGGCATTGTTCTGGTTTCCCTCTAGCACGGCACACCCCAATGCCCGATCCTGTTAGTTTGCACATGTACTGCACTGGAAAGGACACTTCTGATTTTAGTCCACCCTAGAGTTTTTGTTAAACCCGCCTCTATTCCCACGCTCAAATAAATCCCCAATTCCTCCCTTGGGTCCTGTTGTAATGTAGTTCTCAGCTGGAGTGAGTCACACAGCGATGTTAATGTTCTTTTCACCATTGCTCTTTTTCACCATCGATAAAGATGACACAGGTGTGTGATTATTCTCTTCATCCGAACATTTTTTTTCGGCGGAGAGCAGAGAATGTTTGCTACATTCCCACACAGGAAAAAATGAAATCCTCGCTGGTTTTGTCAGCATGAAAATTAAAATTAACAAAGCAATAAATTAACAGAGCAAATTATAAATGAGCGGAAGAGCTCATGCTGGCGATAAAACCTGTCCTTTTTCCGGACGGTGGTTTTTCTGTCTTGGCTGGAGCTCTGTTACATTTCCCTGCTCCACCTGGGATCTTCGCAAAAGGAGAGAACAGATAATTATAAAAGCGACACGTGGCCCTGCTCTCATTAATGTAGCCGTGGTCGATCATCAACAGCCTCCACTAGCAGCACACACAGGCTGCGTGCAAGCGTACCTAAAATGCGATATTAATTACACGTAATTAGTGCACATTCATGAGAATTACATCCTGGTTGCTTTACTTTGGTGGCTCGCACTAGACATTGTGCACCAAGCCAGCCCGTCTGAACTTCACAAACACAGTTCTGTAAAACCAGCACCGTGTTCTGCGTCCCAGACTCCCGTAATACACTCTGCTCCAGTCACACGGAGCTATATACCACACAATATCACTCATACCGCTGCTTCATGAATACAATACCTGGAGGGGGAGGGGAGCCTCTCATTACCAACCCTTTGCCCACTGGAGAGAGGACAAAAACATGTGGACACACAAAAATCCCCCCTCCCCCCGGACAAGGATACACGCCTTCACTAAGACTGTGACATCTGATATGGAGCTTCTCAACAGAAACTGACAAATGGACAGACTGAGATGCCCACAGATGGAAACCACCTCCATTCCCACAAACCCATGGCTTTCTGGGACGCCTTTACCACATACTCACTGGCTTCTTTATTCGATGGCTAATAAACAAGAAGTTAATTTTGGGCAGGTAGTATGTGACGGCTGTGGGTACTGAGCCTATCAGCCTATGCTGTTTTGTTTGTTGCTTTTCCCTTGTTTTCCCACTAATTGCTTGCAGGTAGGGTTGTGGAGGTAGAGTGCAGGTAGGGTTGTGGAGGTAGAGTGTTTTCCCACTAATTGCTTGCAGGTAGGGTTGTGGAAATAGAGTGCAGGTAGGGTTGTGAAGGCAGAGTGCAGGTACGGTTGTGAAGGCAGAGTGCAGGTAGGGTTGTGAAGGCAGAGTGCAGATAGGGTTGTGGACGTCTCACTCACTGGAGTGGCCTGTTTAACCCTCTGGGGACGAGCACATTGTCGGTGATGCTGCGTATTTTTTGCGTCCATCTCAGTTTATATCTTGCTTAAATCTTTATGTAAAAATTGCATTTTGCAATGTCTATACTTTGATGTCAGGTTGCAAACTTAACACGACGTCTGACATATTTCCAATACACATTAAAATTAAGACAAGTGTAGTGCCAAAACAAATAAAGAAATAATTTATTTTCCATGAATTAAGTTTATGATATTGAATGAAATGCGTGACCATGTTAGTGACAGTCTTCCCTACCGCTAGACCCCAGGCAGTAACAGGCTGCTGAGAAGGGAAACAAAAGGGGGGCCTTGGGAGAGATGGATAAGGGGGGGGGGTTTGCTCTGGCCACCTACTGATTTGCCATCATACTTTCGTTTTATCTCATACTACTGACCTCTATGTGACATAGGATTACATTAAAAACATAAACTAGTCACTGGTCCACAGTTCAGACATTATCAGCCACCATCCAAGCTGCTCCCCGCCACACCCGTCATTCTATATGCGCTCCAGCAGGCGTGTAGCATTCTGGCTGCGTGTTATAAATCAGCATCTATTGATCTGAAGCTGAAATGCGGTGGTGACCTTTACTTTGTGCCGGGGAAGGGAGAGGGGGCGAGGCGACCACCCCCGGGCGGGTAACACTTACCAGATGCAGTCCGCACCCGTGTGTAAGTAATCGATGAATGGAAGGCGGTTCTGGTCGCGAGACCAACATGAGGTAGAAAACATCATGCCGATGTTCAGCCAGGGGACGGTCACCCCTGCGAATAGAGGGGGGGGGCAGCTGAGTGGAGGTTCAGCAGAAGTAGGTTTAGGCCAGATGGAGGCATGGGGTGATTTTGGTGCTGCAGACCCAGAGTGAGAAGCTGTCCCCAGGTAGGGGTCCCAGAGGATGAGTTATGCAGTCCCCCCCCGCAGCCCTCTGGGAGAGCAGCACTGGTCCTGCACCATCTACACCATACTATCACACTCAGTCACCCCCCACCACTGGCTGGATCCTCATGCAGTCCCTATGCTCAAAGGGCCAGTGATTATGCTGGGAAAGCCCCCCCCCCATTGGCCCCTGGCGCATTATGCAGAGCGAGGTTTCAGAATGGGGGGGTGGGGTGAGCGGCTAAGGGCCAGCTGTGCACGGCGACCCTTACCAGGCAGAGCACCAAGGTAACGCAGGATGGACCCAGAGTTGTGGGGCAGGATTGTGAGGTTCCATCCATGCCTGCGGGGACAGAGGCCAGGTTAGTGAGCTCCGCGGTCAGACGGCACACGCGGAACACGCGGCGAGGCAGGAGCAGGCCGGGAGAGCGGGTGAGAAGAGAAGGCGAGCGGCGCTCCTCACTTGGAGAAGGGCTCCGACTTGGCCACGGGGAAGCCACTCCCATGCGTGCTGGTGTCCACCTTCCCGCTGTGGACGGCCACATGGCAGTCCTTCTGCTCCACGATGCGCCAGTACTCTTGCTGTTGGGGGGGGGGGGGGTTAGATACAGGGAGGCCAAAAGGAAAGGCATCCATTTAGAAGCGTACGGAGGCCGGGATGCCGTGCTCCTCTTCGGCTGAGTCACACTGGAGGGTTTAATGGCTTATTAGCAGGCGCGGGGCAGAATGCCGCCGGCACATGCAGCCATACCATACCTCCACTTCGGCGGCCGTGGGCTCCTTGTTGAAGCACATGTTCATAGTGTTCCTGGCTGTCCGGTAGAAGGTGGTCAAGGAAACAGAACGGCCCTGGGGGGGAGGGGGGGGGACAGACAAGCGAATCAGGGGGCCGTGGGCATGGTCCGGGGAACCCCGTCGGCGGGTTGTGGCAGCACTGACATGGCAGGCTGTGGCAGCACTGACACAGCGGGCAGCAGCCAAATGCTACGTTTCACCAGAGTGACACTGTAAATGAATGTGGATCCTGTCTGCTGCTGAAATGAGGACAGTCTGCTGACCAGAAAGCCTGGAGAGATGACTGGATCTTTTTGCTGACCTACATTACATCCTGGTCTCTCTGACAGACACCAGAGCAAACACACACATGGAGGGGCCCAGGAGGAACCTCACCGCTCACTGCTTCTCAAAAGAGACCACGGTTCAAGATTGCAGGCCTTTTTTGTTCTTTGTCATATATATAGATCATATTTGGATGCTTCTGGAGCACAGAAATGCATTGTGGGAAACACGCAAGTGTACACACACATGCACAATGATGGTTGGCTTCTGGGCTGCTCATGGAACTTTCTAGAAACTCACAACTTCTCCAAAAGAAGCACCACAGTTCAACATGCATGTTTTTTTTATTGTCATTCGTGCAGTTCTTGCATGCGTGCCTCCGCGGTGAGAAATGCATTATGGGAAGCAGGAGGAACATGGAGTGTGCTCACCTTGTAAATACACTTGTGCTGGTCGCTGAGGATGCCGCGGTCCTCCTGCTCCTCAGCCTTCCTCTCCTGAGCGAATAGCTGGCGCCGGCCCATCTTGAGGGCATCTACGGCGTCCTTGAGTCGGCCACGGAGGCCATCCTTGTGCACCATGCCGTTGACCAGGCCGTTCTTGGGCTCATAGCGCGGCAGCGCCAGCGAGCGATGTGCATTCTCCGAGTGCCCCTCCAGGGGCCCCCGCCGACGCTCTAGGTTCTCCTTCTCGGCCAGCACCTCCCGCTCCAGCCTCCGGCGCTCCTCGGCTGACAGCGAGTCGTAGGACAGCAGGTACTGGCAGTAGGCCTCCTGCAGTTTGGCCAGCCGGTCCTGGGCGGAGCGTGGCACCCGCAGTAGGTCCGCCAGCTTGCTCCACTTCTTGAGGTCTGTTACCTGCTGCATTCCGCCCATGTCGTTGATGAGCTGAAAGAAGCGGGCCAGGTCCAGCTCGCAGCCCCCTGTGGCAGGAAATGGGGGACTGAGATCATGCATGTGAAGGCAGGGCAGGGGGCAGACTGTCCCGTGGCACGCATTCACCTCCCCAGCTGTGTAAGCGGTGAGAAGACACCGATAAATCCCCTCCCACCAAGTGTGTATCGAATGACAGAACGAACCCACGGGATCATGTGGTGCTGGCTGGATCACATGTCAGTCTTGAAAGGCAGCTTGACCCGAGGGGGCAGCCAAATTTAATGGTTTGTTAAATGCAAGGACCCCCCCCCCCAAGCCCCAAACGATCCCTTTTCCCCCAGACTACCCGCTGGGGCCTTTGAAGTCAACACGGAGACACACCCTGTCCATCACAGATTGTAACGAGCGAATCCATCACTCAGAGTGAGCCAGGAGGGGGTTCTGGGGCGAAGGGGTGCCAGGGTCAGGGGACACACGTGGACAGAAACACACGCACACGCATACTCAACAGGCCCTGGATAACAGTATAGATTCCCTCAGAACAGGGAGGAAAATGAATTTGCTGTAAGGGGAACCTTGATTACTGACTTACCCTGCTGGAGAATATTCATACATCCTGCTCCTTGTCCAGTATCTACAGACAGACGCAGATAGACAGACGTAGATAGAGAGACAGACAGAGAGAGACAGACAGACGCAGATAGACAGACAGAGACAGACGCAGATAGACAGAGAGACAGATGCAGATAGACAGACAGAGAGAGACAGACAGAGACAGACAGATGCAGATAGACAGATAGAGAGAGAGACAGACGCAGAGAGAGAGAGACAGACGCAGAGAGACAGAGAGAGAGAGACAGACAGAGACAGACAGATGCAGATAGACAGATAGAGAGAGAGACAGACGCAGAGAGAGAGAGACAGACGCAGAGAGACAGAGAGAGAGAGAGAGAGAGAGAGAGAGAAACAGACAGAGAGAGACAGACGCTTCTAAGGAAAATGCTTCCCACTCTCGGATTTCAGCTTCCTTCCTGGAAGCACAGGGCATTTCCCCACACAGGACACCACCACGGGAGGCAGAAGAAGCCCAGACCGGATCCCGGGTGTGCTCGCAGCCCGGCCTCGCGGAAGGTGCCGGCACTCACCGATGAGGGGCGGCTCATCCATGGTTATGCCCTGAGAACGCAGGTGCTTCCTGATGCAGGCCAGCTGCTGCACGTTGGCGCCCCAGCGCCGGCCCAGCTTGTGCACGTGCTGCACTTGCGTGACGAAGCGCATGTCCTCGTTCAGCTTGCACTCAGGCCGCCACTCGGGCGGGGGGACGATGCGGCAAAGCCCGTAGGGCTCGGCCTGCTCGCGCACCGAGTCCAGGTACGACAGCGGGTCCTGGAACTCGGTGGAATTGGGCCGCAGCACCAGCACATCCATAATGGGGGGGCAGCCGGCCTTGGCACGGGGCTCTGCCTGCTTGTGCTGGGGGTGGGGCGGCTCCTGGGCTGAGGTAGGGGAGCGGTTGGGGGCGGCCTGCGGCGGCGGCGGCGGCCCCATGCTGGAGATCTGCGAGTGCCGGCCGAACATGAGTCGCCCTGCGGTGGAGCGCCTGGGCCGCTGGCGTTCCGGGCTGGGCCCGCGCGTCTCCGTGGCGACATGCCCGTTCAGCACGGCCGCCTCGCCGGGAGCCTCGGGGGCGGGGGCCGGAGGCTTCGCTTTCTTGGATCTCTCCAGAAGCAGCTGGACTGTGGCCCCCGCCGCCGCCAGCCGTCTCTTGGAGTTGCGAAGGCCCTCCCGGCCCTGGGGGGTGCCGTCTTTGGGTGGCAGCTGCCCGTTGAGGCGTGTGGTGCCCTCAGTGGCCAGCTTGTGCGCCCCGTTGGACAATAGCACCTGTTTGCGCGTTTTTGCATTGCTACCTTGGGTTTTTCCTGAGTTGGAGTGGGGCAGTCCGTTGCCGGGGTGGTAGTGGTTCCTTGGGGGCGGTCTGTGGAGCGTGGTGTGTTTGCTGTGCTTCAGTCTGGACCTCCTGACCAGCGCCCCCTTGGCTTTGGTGTGCGTTACGCGGGCTTTGCTCGCAGCCTGCGTGCACTTCACAGTTTTGGGCGGCAGACGGAAGTCCTTCGTTTTTTTGGCACTGGCTGTGTGCGTGACGGCAGGGGGTCCCCGCGTGAGTCCATTCACCTTGGAAACCTGCCG
>JABFEB020000039.1:13341927-13358825 GCA_019775895.2 Stomatorhinus ivindoensis
TTATGGTTAGGGCTGGGTGGGGGTTAAGGTTGTCATAGTTAGCATTAGCATTTTTCAGATAGAAATGAATGAGCGGTGCCCATAAGGATATGTTTACCCTACACGTGCGTGTGTGTGTCTGTGTGCGTGTGTGTGTGTGTGTGTGTGTCTTCCTTTCTGGACTGTGGGCAATACACAAGAAAAAGAAACTTGAACTGGCAGGTCTTCTGCACTGTCAGAAAATTGGGTGCAGCCCTGGTACAGTTTTGTTCCCCAAGGTACAAATAACATTAATGTACCCCAATGGTACATTTCAATACCATAAATTAGACTAAAGGGTACAGTTACTTACAGCTTGGGTAAAACTGGCAGACCCTTCAAGTTACAGCCTCAGTGACAACAGTGCCCTCAAAGGCACAAGACGGTCCTTTTTTCTGACAGTGTGAGTAAATTTTCAGTAGTAAAAACACACTTTTGACAACTTGGAAAACAGGGAGTGAAAACATTTGCATCAGTTTCAGAATTTTGCTGACATTGGGGTCCGGGATCTTTTACTACCTGGGTAAGAGTCACTTCAGCAAACCAAAAGCTCTGCCGCATGAATATTAATTTGAAATAATATGTATAACAATGTTATAATAATAAAACATATTTCTCCACATAATTATCACTGTGGCTGACTTAAAAAGGTTCATAGTCTGTACGAACATCTTTCATTAGTTTATAACTCCATACTTATATATATATACCTAACAAGTCTAATAGATTTTTTTGAAACTGCATTAACAACAAACACAGAATATTTAATATTCTGCACCATAACTTGCAGATTTGTTGCAGATTTGCTTCAGATACAAAAACATATCTGCTGGGAAATATGAATTTGTTGCATAATGCATATGTCTCTAAAGACATTTTCATGAACATTTTAACGCTTGCGTTATCATTGCAATAATTGTCTCATTTATCTTTTACAGTTTAATGCCAGAGGGCTAAAGATCTGTGGGACGGAAAATTGGCAAAACTGATTGATGTGTCAGAAAGTATTCATCTCATCCTCCTGTACTTTATTGTCTGATGTTAAAACATTGTAGCAATATTTTCATTTCCTGTGATAGTTTTAGATGATGTCATAGATGCACATATGCACCTTAATCGTTGCATTACAATATGCAGACTGAACGTCCATAGATGTACACAAAGAGGGGGTTTTCCTCACCTTGTTAAAATTTGATTCCTTTCTCTCTGTCCTGCATGCCAGCGCTTACTATAAACCTGGCTGACCTATCCCACGCTGCTCTGGGATTCCCTGCTGTGAGGATGGTACAGCTACCGGCAATGACAGGCTCGGGCATGGCTGGCTGGACAGCTTATCGATTTGCAGAGGGCAGGCCCTGAGCTCATCCACCGGAAAGCATTTTGTTTACCAAAACCGAATGAGTTACACAGCCCGCGACAGTCATTTTCGTAGCATCTCTGCTAAAGGTTTAGCGGTGGGTGAAGCCTCGACTGCACACATCGCACATAATCCTACCTCCGCCTGGGCCGCGCTAAGCCCGCCCACAGTGGCATGTCCAGGGCAAGCACACCTCGGAGGCCTGCTGAGGGTTCCCCCGTCCTGAGGATTCCCCGTCCTGAGGATTCCCCGTCCTGAGGATTCCCCGTCCTGAGGATTCCCTGCTGACTGCGCCTTTTTCTCTGCCTGCTCACACCATTATTAGACAGCAATGAGTAGCTGTGAATTAAATACTGATCATCATGAGTTATGATGAGTAGCATCTGTCTTCTTTCATCATTATATATGCTGGACACCATATACTACATTTATCACACTATACTGTATATAAATATGCATTATATGGACAAAAGTATTTGGACACACCATTGAATTCTGGTGTTTCATTCAGACCCATTGTCACCTGAGCATAAAATCAAGCACCTCACCATGCAGGCAGGTTTACAAACATTTGTGAAAGAAAGGGCCTTTCTGAAGAGCTCAAGTGAATTCAAGCCACCTTTGCAAGTCAGTTTGTAAAATTTCTTCCCTGCTTGATGTTCCACGGTCAAACGTAAGTGGAACTGTTGCAAAGCGGAAGCATTTAGGAATAACAAACTCATTCAGGAAGCGACAGACCACGAAAAGTAACAGAGCAGGGTTGCTGAGGGCTGAGGCTCATAGTGCGTAAAAGTCATCAATGCTCTGTTTGCTCGATAACTGCAGAGTTCCAAGCTTCCTCTGGCATTAACCCCAGCACAAAAACTATGAGCCAGGAGCTTCATGCAATGGGCTTCCATGGCCGAGCAGCTGAAGGCAAGCCTCACGTCACTAAGCCCAATGCCAAGTGTCGGATGGAGTGGTGCAAAGCACGCCGCCACTGGACTCCCGAGTAGTGGAAGCATGTTCTCTGAAGTCTGGCAGTCTTGTGTGTGTTGTGTGTGTCTGTATATACACTCTGCATATTAGATTCATTTTATACTGTATATACTAGCTGATCAAAGTGAATATTACGTGCGCTGTTCTTTGGGGCATACAGAAAGTCGTTTTTATGACCGGAGAACCACAACTCATAACTCTTACTCCCCATGTACTCATTCTGGCCTCCTTACATTGCATATATACAGTGACGGTCAAAAGTCTCAATACACCTACTGAAAATCATTTGTTTTTGACCTATAGCACACCTTGAGAAATGTGAACAAGGAAAGAAGCAGTGATGTATTACCTCCAAACCCCTCAGCTAAAGCCTGTAGAGCTGCTTTGCGATGAGCAGGATTGAGGAATAAGAACAAGCTAGTCAACTTGTGCCCAGAACTTGTGGAAACTCCTTCAGGACTGCCGAAGACGCATTCCAGGTACTTGTTCTCTCTCTGTCTGTGTATATGAGTACACATTCTCTCTGTGTATGTGTATATGAGTATACATTCTCTCTAAGTATGTGTATGAGTACATGTTCTCTCTCTCTAAGTGTGTTTCTATACATTTTCTCTCTCTGTATGTGTGTACTGTATGAGTACACATTCTCTTTCTGTATGTGTATATGAGTACATATTCTCTCTCTGTATGTGTGTATGAGTACACATTCTCTCTCTCTCTGTATGTGTATATGAGTGCATATTCTCTCTCTGTATGTGTGTATGAGTACATATTCTCTCTCTGCATGTGTGTATGAGTACACATTCTCTCTCTGTATTTGTGTATGAGTACACATTCTCTCTCTGTATTTGTGTATGAGTACACATTTTCTCTCTTTATGTGTGTATGAGTACATGTTCTCTCTAAGTGTGCTTCAATACATATTCTCTTTGTGTATGTGTATATGAGTATATGAGTATGAGTACATGTTCTCTCTGTATATGTGTGTTTGAATACATTTTCTCTTTGTGTATGTGTGTATGAGTACATTTTTTCTCTGTATATGTGTGTTTGAATACATATTCTCTTTGTGTATGTGTGTATGAGTACATTTTTTCTCTGTATATGTGTGTTTGAATACATTTTCTCTTTGTGTATGTGTGCATGAGTACATTTTTTTTCTCTGTATATGTGTATGAGTACTTTTTCTCTTTGTGTATATCTGTATGAGTACACATTCTCTCTGTGTATGTGTGTATGAGTACTTGCTCTCTATGTGTATATGCATATAGGTACATGATTTCTCTTTCCTCAACTAGTTCCAAATGCATGCATTAGGCTTACCTTAGGCTATGTATCAAGCAATTAAAAGTTGGATATTTCTTAAATTACTACACTTAGATTCATGAACTCATCTATTAGCAACATTTTCATATACCCATATAGAAAAGTTTTTTCTTTTAAATAACACCTGACTCATATATTTTACCCAAATCATATAGGCTCTTTATACTCATTCAGAATAAATGTACAATCCAACGTTGTTCTTCAGTCAATCCATTCACTTTGTGTTCTGAGAACATAACAGGAATTTTCTCATGTCTAATTGAATCAACTGAACGAGAGATCATGAATTAGAACAATATAAAAGCAATATAAAATTGTATTAAGAAACAACAAGCCATAAACATGTATTTCCCGCTAAAGCCCCATGTAATTACGTATGGAAAAATTTGAAGTTCCTCTAAAAGTTTTATATTTTCCCCACAGGCTTTTCCCTTGAGTGGCTCACACGTCAAGCATGTCTTTGGTATGAAGGTGGCCATAATCAAACTTATCCCATACCAGCACTCTTATTAGTGGATTGATTAGTTACTTTGCTATGGAAATAATAAAATGATTCTATGCAGTTTCCTACCTGCAAAGTGCTGTAGTTGTCCTGTGAGACCCGTTACTGTTCCCTTATGCTTCAGCAAGTCTCATGACCATGAAATTACTTTCTCTCAAGTTTGCTAAAAGCACAACACTTTCGATGACTTTGTATACCCCCCCCCCCCCACTCACCTCTTACTTTATTACTTATTTGTGTTCTGTTTGACAGGTATGTAGTTTATTGTTCATAATTTATGTTTATTATTATTATAACTAAAGTTACGCCCATATAAACAGAGTACACAGGCTAAGAAGCCACATTGTCTTTTCTCGTTCTGCATTCTTAAATTATACCTAGATCCTAAAATATACACGCGCTTTGAGCGGTTTTGAAAACTGTGACCGTAACTAAAGCTTTGCTCCATTACCGCATGCCTTTGTTTCGGCAGATGTTTAGATGTCGCTCTTATTGTAATGATTGCATCATGCTGGCATTAGACTTAAGCATCGCTGTGACAACCATCAAATGCAGTTATTGGCTTTCAGAGACTCCCTGGGCACTTCAGACAGCAGCATTTCTTCAGTGAGTGCTCCTCTGGGGAGAATTCGAGAAGACAAAAGCTTCCTGGGCTGAGAATGTCCCATCTATCAACAGGCTGCTGCCCCCACTCAGACCCTGCACACTGATCTTTCTTCGAGAGCCTGTGCAACATTATGACTGCCCTTGTTTTCTGGCTGGAGTCAAATGAGGCCACTTCAGCCCTCTAGGTTAATAACAAAAGCAGGAATCCTCTAACTTGTGCTCTAACTAAATGAATAAAAGCTGCAATTGTAGCATAGCGGGCTAACATCACTATAGAAGCAGCTACATTCACGTTTGACTCTACACTTGATTTTTCTTCCCTTAAGCTTAGTTCTTAGGCTAGCCTCACTTATCTGGATGGAACAGTGCCCCCTTTAGGTAAGTAGTGACATCACCGCGGTTCAAAACATAAGTCGACAGAGGCACTCCCTCCAGAGTACACTTAATACCCTGTAAATATATAGCTATATATTTTCCAAACTGTAATCTCACCCTTGGGGCCCTTCCGAGTCAGGTTGTTTCCTTGTGATGGTCTCGCTAATAGACGACAGAGCTGGCTGCCACAGCTGGAATAAGAGCAATAAGAGAGAACACGTACGGGAAATCTGTGGAACGATTTCTAAGCCCACCGTGTCTCCGAAAAAATTGAAGAAGGTCTCGTCTGGAGTGCCATATTCGGCTTGCTGCATTTCCCAGATAAGTATAGACCAGGTATTTAGAAGTCAAACAACCATCATTACTTCATTCTCACCTATCAGGTTTTATTTGATTTTTACTTAATAGTAATTAATAGGTGAGATGGGTACGTTTATATTAAAATTACAGTTTTTTTGTTGTGTATTCATGAAATACCTGCTTCATTTGCCATTTATTTCACAGATAATCATTGGCTAATCCCGCCAGTTTAGTCTGGGAAGTGGTTTGTAATGAACACCGGCAAACTGAGACTCGACACAGGTTCTAGCATAACAAGTGAAGTGAACAAGCATGCTCACCCTTTCAGGCACACCTCCAGTTCTCCATTTAGTTTGGTATGTTTTTTGGAGAGGCACACACCATCCTGACAGTTTTTCTCCGCGGCTATGGATATATCTGCAGAGGCGATCTGTCACGTTACTTTTACGACACACACACACATAGACTTAATTGCCCTCTTGTAGATACAGGTGTTATGCATGCTGTTAAAAGGGAAACAGTGTACTGGACACTTTGTAAAGCGCCGCTAATGACTAGCCACAGACTGACATCCGAAACACGTCGTGATAAGAAGGGAATGTCAAAGCTGTTATCCTCTGCCTTTACAGAGTTAGTCATACCCTTTGAAACGATTTCGATCTCCCACCACCCCACCAAGCTGGGAGAACAAAGCTTTTTGGCTGCAAATTAAAATGGTCAAGATTTACGTGAGCGGAGGGTAAGTATGTAAACGTAAGAGGTGGGTCAAAGGGTCACGTTGGCTACATCAATGCGCCATATTTCAGCTTCTGTGGAAATAAGAAATGTCCAAAAACATCACAATGAACAGAACTGCAGGCCCCAGCGCTGATTAGAATTCACTGCCAGTACTGTAATATAGTGCCTGGTTTTCTTAAAATCCTCCCTTTGAATGGGAAGCAATTTCCTGAAGTCTGTGTGATTGATATATGTATGTCTGTATAGAGCGGGGAGTTCGCATTGAGCTCCGGTCTCACACGGACTCTGATGTATTGGAATGGAGTCCGAGGGGCTCCGGAATCGGCCATTGAGCCGCGCTCCGCGGCTCCTCTCTCACCGATAAGCAATCGGGTGATTTCCCAGCATGACATCACTTTTGTGCAAAAGGACGTGGATTTTTGTCTCGAGCAGAGGAGACATGGATGGGATTAAATCGGGTAGAATGGAGCGGAGACAGTGGTGAGACTAACCTGAAAGGGAATGTGCGGAAAAGGACGAGTGTTATTAAATGAGTACCAGAGGTGGGGGGGGGGAGGGGCACACGGCCCGCTCACACACTGTCACCCCAGGAGAGATAGTGGCGATGTGAGCTGTCTCCATGATGGCCTGCCATCTCCTCGCTAATTTAAATTAGCTTCGATCTGGAGCCTTTAAATAAACGTTTGACAAAAACTGTCTACCATCTACCTCGGGCCAAAAGCCAGACCTGGCAGCAGCTCCTCGGGCGACAGCTGTGAGGCCAACGGCGTCATTATATCACACGTAATGAGCACATAAATAACAATCAACCAGAAAGGTCTCACTGGAGGTGACTGGGATCCAGCCTCCCAATAATCGTCACAATCGTAGGAGGAGAAGCTTCGGGTGTTTAAGCCTGTGTTGATGACAAACACATCCATGCCTCATGTAATGCTTCTTGCTATAGTCTATTTAGTGCTGCTATTTGTTAACAAGAGATGTTTTAAATTACTGCTGAGTGAAGTATTTTAATTATTTTGCAAGCAAATAGATTAACATAAAATATGCATAAAAATTCTTTCTGCTAAGACAATTAAAAATGCAGTGGGTCATACATTGTTTATTGCATGAAAAAAATTACATAATTACATGAGGTGTGTGAATGTAGTTTGCACATTCTCACGGTGTCTTCCCATATTGTGTGTGTGTGTGTGTAGGTGTGTGTGTGTGTGTGTGTGGCATCCCATCTAGGGTGTACCCCTTCCTTGTGCATTTCACTTGCCTCTCATTCCAGCCCTTGTGTAATGCCCTCCAGCTGCCTCTCGTTCTGCCCCTTGTTAGTCTTTGTACAGAGGTACTTCCCATTCCTCTGTTCCCCAGTCCTGACATTAACATTGTCACTCCTGTGAGCTCTGCATCCTGTTTGCCCTTCTTTCTTGTTTGATCCCACATAGTCCAGTTTGTTTCTGTTCAGTTTTAGTTAATAAAACATTGTTTTATTACAGAAACCTGGATGGGTGGATGTTTTTTTTTCCATCCATGGAGTATGAAACAACTTCAGCTCCAAATTACACTGCTCTCCATTTATAATGTGCAATATCACCAAGAACGGTATCTTTAAGTGGGATCAATGCCTAAGAAACAGGGGAAAAAAACCATAGCAGTGACTTTTTTTGCACTTAGCTGAGTCAGATGAAGAAATTGCAGTGAAGGTGGAAAGCATGCGAATTGTCTGCATTGCCCGGCCCTCACGGCACTGCAGTTTGACACTGCATTTGTGTTTATGACGATACAGTCAGACATGGCGACGCTTACCCACTTTTACTGAGTAATCAGGATTCTTCTCTATACACCATTACTGTAGCTATGAATGTTTATATACTTTTTGAATTGCGTTAAGTGTATTTTCTTTGAACTATACTGCATTACAGTTTTCCTAGCTCTAGACAGATTAAAAACCTGGTTAAAAACCATTAACCCCCAAAGCCAGAGTCATTTTTCCTTAATAGAAAATAAACATTGGCAAATCCCTGTTTGTAGAGGATTTTCTCAGCAATCACCTTTGACAGCACTGCTTTACATATTTCCATGCATATAACAGGGTCAGAAGCACTCGAGCTGAAGACCACTTCCTGTGGCACTTCATGTATGAGGTGCTACTGAATGAATATTGCTGAGGGGGGAGACCCATTACGCCCCCCATGTACTCACTGGCTGTGTGCAAATGTAATTGGCAGGAACCTGAAAGCCATGTGAGTCTCGAACAGCTGACAGGCAGTGCATCCACTGCTTCTGCCCAGCACTGCTCATCTCCGAGTGCCTGAGGGACAAACTCTCTTCTCATTTCTGTCACAGTGCCCCCTCTCCCCCCATAATCACAAACTCTCTTCTCATTTTTGTCACAGTGCCCCCCCATTGTCACAACCTTTCTTCTCATCTTTGCCACAGTGCCCCCCCCCCCCATCGTCACAAACTCTCTTCTTTCTTGCCACAGTTCACCCCCCCCTGCAGTCCTTGGGAATCCCATGGGGCAGAGTCCAGGAGCGGTCATTCAGTAAGTGATTGCATTACAATGCAATGGGAGCGATGAAACACTGAGGAGTTGGGCATGGGGACCGGAGTACCCCTGTGGAATCTAGTAGCTGAATCTGCTCCATTTTGTCAAAGTGAGAGACAGCTCTGCCCTCCCTTTACACCACCACCTGTAGATAAGTAACCTTACCGATGCACAAAATGGCACTTTCCCTACTTCCGATCTGGCCTAATCTCTGGCATATCAAAATACCAATGCACTGAAATTCAGTCATTTTACAGGGTCGCAGTGAACCTGAAAGCTGCTCCTGAAAGCACCGGGAAGCAGCTATCCGTCGCATGGTTCACTGTGAGCCATTTACAGACTTCAGCTGACATAATCACACATTTATTTGGGCTGTGGCAGGAACAGAAACTCATACAAATGCAAGGACATGCTACCTCCAGACACAGCGCCAACAGCAGGACTCACACCTACAATCAAGGAGTTTTCAAGCTTCAGGATTCCCCACTGAGCCGCTGTGAAGGGCTGAAATGCTTGGGACAAATGTGCTTTTTATGTTTTTGGTTTTTTTTAAGATCCAAAAATTTTTAAGCTATTTGTGCCATTGGTTTTGACTAAGTGACTAAGGTTCAACATAATTAAAAATCTGCCTTATTTATGATGACTGTAATGGAATGCAGCTCATACTCAATGGAACCCCTCTGAGTGACCCTGCATGTCCAAATAGACAGACTTCAAGTTACGTACGTCACACTACTGTATGCGCATATTCCTGCCCTGTCCTCTATGTCATCTGCTCAAACATCAATAGAGTGCAAGAAAAGTTTACTTGATTCATGACATAAAAAAAGAAATCGCTCAAATGAAATTTAACACATAGTGCCCTATTTTAACAACCTGAATGAAGCAGACGGTCTGAAGAGCAGAGAGCTCTTTCAGGGTGTGGCCAGCTCACTTTTGATAGTTTAGTACCAGAAAAAACTGTCGTTGTACCAGGCACATGGTCCAAAAGGGCTATACTTGCTCTCCTAATTAGTAATATTTGGGCTGTATTATGATATAAACCGATCAATGTCGCCACCCGTTCCTCCATTAATTTTAAGACACACTCATGAGTGCTCAGTTGGACTGGCGTACATTCACTATTTAAGCAACATGGGCGCTACATGGAAAAATGACAACCAAGTTGAAATTACACTAGCAGTGACACCAGCGTCATGCTGAGTGTACAGTAGGACCAATGGTGATGCCTTCAAGGTCAACAGTAGGTCCTCCAGTATAGTAGGAGGCTAGGTTTGGCTATCGTTATCATAACCATTATCATTCTCCATGGGGAAGCTGCGACCAGTTAAGCAATTCCATTACTGGGGAATTCCCGGTATTTGTTATGTTCAGTATCTATTTACCCGTCCTTGCGGAATTCCAAGGGGACATTTTTCTGATGAAGTACTCCTACTGGATATCACGAAGAATATAGCTGAAATTTCAGCTGAGGACCTGGGTCACGATCTGTGAACACTACGGCATGCCTTTGAGACTAACTACATACATTCATGCGCATATATAGATACATAATAGATACATTTATATTAAATAGTTAACTTACCACAAATCAAAGGGATTTCCTTTTATCTTTTCATTTTCTTTGTTCCCTTTTCATGAGAGATCAAAAATATTAGTTGGATAAATCATGTGTATCTTGTCACCATCATCAAAGTTCCTCAATATAAAAATGTCAAGCCAAATACATAATATATATCATGTCTTCACTCAATATTCATGGCTCTCCACTGCATATAGGGGAGACCAGGTAACACATTTTTTGCTTCAACACCTGTAACATACTGAATATTTCAGATAAGAGTTGTAAAACTTTTATACAAAGTACCTACAGTATACTTGTTTACTCCAAATGCCACAAATTCAAATCTTTGCAAGAATATCACAGACCTTGTGAATTGATGCCAAATACATGGTGCTCCTTTGTTACAACCTACCCCACTACCAGCGTAAGTTGTAACACAGGCTGGAGTAAGTTGTAACAATTACATTAAAGAAACAAAATCAGAGGCCACATCATTGAAAAAGAGGTTTACTGAAATAAAAGAAATACAATCCAGAACAATGTCTCTCTCTCTCTCTGTGACAAAACATAACACAAATGCATTTCTCTATAACTCAGGAGTGTATATGTGCATGTAATCTTAATTAGTACTGAAATACATCTTGTGGTGCAACCTGGACACATCTTCAGTGATGTAACCAGGGTCATGGGGTGTTTCGGGTCTTACATCAGACACCCTCACCCACGTGACCTAGCCGGGGGTAATCAGTCCCTGACTTGTGTCCAGGTAGTCAAGCGGAACCAGTCAGTCACTTTTCTTTTCCTCAAGACAAAGGACCTGGATTTTGCAGTCTTGAAGTTTTTTCTTGCCCATTTAATGAACTATTCAAGACCTTGGAGAAGCCATCAGCATCTGGCCACTGATGTTGTAGTTACAGTGAGATCGTCCATATATTCGTCCATATGTTCTTATTGGCTGTTGGGTGTCAGATCTTGACAATGGACCTCTGCACTCAACTTCTGCTGACTTCATGAGCATATTCATGGAAATGCAAACAGGGACACAGAGATTGTGCAGCCAGTGATGATGCCCTTCTGTAGACGATGCCACCCCGATGTTGAGGTCCTGGAGTTGATATACTAGTCAAAGATGAGATTCCATATATTCTCTGGGACATGGGATCTGCTCAGGGCTAACTCCACCAGCTTGCGTGCTCAATTCACCCCGGGATGCCTGGAACTCCTCCCTTCTGCACTGAGATGACAATGTAAGTGCTCTCCAGGAGAGATCCCATGAAGTGATGAGCAACGATCTTGAAGAAGGTCTTGCACTCAACACTAAGATTGTGCTGATGTTGCTAGCCTTCTCCTCCTTGGGAATCCACACGCCTTCTCTGTATTTCCACTGCTGAGGTACCTTCCCTTTCCTCCAGATAACTCTGTAGCTCTTCCAAAGATGTTCCATGACCCTGGGGCAGTTCTTGAAGACCTTATATGGTACTCCACTGGGGCCTGGTGCTGATGTTGTTCTGGCAGATTTGATGACCTCTCTGACTACTTTGAGGGTGGGTTCATTGATGTTAAACAGGATGCTGGGTTCAGGTGGACATTTGAGAGCTATGCAGTGGCCAAGGTCTTGCTCTATCATACCGTCGCTGTAGGTGTCACAGAGGTAGTGGTTGATGTCCTCTTCTGGACATGTGAGTTGACCACTGCATTTCTCTCTCTGAAATTTCTTTGTAGTTAAGATGGTGACAAAAAAATGTTGGTAACCTTAGAGTGCAGGCTTGGTAGGTCCATTTTACCCAAAATTCCTTTGACTTTGAATTGAGTGCTGGCTAGTAAATTTTCTTTGTGGGTTTTTTTCTCTTTTGTTTGTTTTTATTCTTTCATAGGATACTGCTTCTTACATTTTTGCTCCCTCTTCCCTGTTCCTTTTCCATCAATGCTTACTTCATTGGTGTATTGGTATTTCAGTCTGCCTCCTCTTCCTGGTCTTACTACTTGTTTTGCTTGGCTTTACTTTTGCACATAACTGAACTCCTGGCCTGGGAACAACCCTGAGGTGCCTGGCTCATCTGAGGAAGTGTTCTTAGTTCTATTTAAGTAGTTGGTTGTTATAACCCCCCCCCCTCCACACACACACACACACACACACGCACACACACACACTTTTATCAGACATTGTTTAGCTAGCTGTATTAAGATAGTGGGTTGATATTCACAGGGAAAAAAGCATAATATTTTGCCTGAGAAATTGCAGTTTAATCTAAGTTATGTGATAGCATCTGCGATAGTATTAGCACTAAACCAGTATAGTTTTGGTCAAGAAAATTTGCTTCCTTACGTCAAATTCTGATTCTTCTCTGCATGCACCTCTTTCCAGCCTTGACAACCACCACGTGGGATCAGGGAAGAGAAGTTGGTAAACACTAAAATGATCACATGATTCCTATCTTATCCCTGATTGGTGGAATTGGCTGACATTACAACTCTTCCTGTGATACAATCATACCCGATCTCTCCTGCTCAGCTCTCCATTGCATATACATGGCCATTCTCTGCATGTGTATATTTGTCTGCTGCAAGGTTCTTCACTGCATTATCGCATAAAGGAATCTACACATTCTTGCCTCATATACAATAAAATCTTGGATTGCCAGTAACTAGGTCTGTGCGTGTTTTGCAAGACGAACACACATTTTAAATAAATTTTACTTGAAAAACAGGCGAGGTCTTGCAATGTGTGTATTATGTATATAATTTGTCTGCCTAGCGTTACGTAATCATAACTGAGCCGATGGTTCTTCTCTCTCTCACTGCAGGATTGTGGGTAATCGTCTCCCATGCTCGGTCTATATAGTCAAAATGTAGCAGACAAGCACCACAGGAATAAGGGCGTAGCAGTGCGAGCGATGAATCTGTTTAACTACAATGCAATGTCACATTTCCGAGAAATCGAAAAGGAGACAAAAGCAGCTGTCATTGGATAGGTTCCTTGTTAAAGTCACACAAAAAGAAAAAGATTCCAGTGAGCCAACAGATAGCAGTGATTCCGTTAGTTATAGTGAACGTCGTCCTACAGAATAACCCTCCTCTTCTCCTCTCTCTCATCTCCCTCACACCATCCACCATTATTTTCAAAGGTAAAGTGCAGGTTAATTTGTGTTATGTATTTCTACTTTATATTTTGTATCAGTCATATTTCTATGAATATTTTTCGGTTGTGGAACCAATCATCTGAGTTTCCATTATTTTTTATGGGAAAATTCGCTTTGATATACGAGTGCTTTGGAGTACAAGTGCGTTTCCGGAACAAATTATGCTCGCAAACCAAGGTACCACTGTATGTCATAAAACTAATCAACACGGGCTTGAATGAGAGGGTTGAGGATTCAGTAAAACTGGAGGGCTCAAATTAAATCAAAACGTCCATGAAATTTCCTAAAGAAGTGTCACACTACTTTCAGTATTAATTGTGGCTTTCAGTCCCTTAAGTGTTAGAAGCTGTGATTTTAAATCATACTCTTACACACCACTCTCCTGATAATTCACATTATATTAAATTATTGATCCATTTATGCTCTTATATTGGGAAAAAATCTTTACTTCAAAACTTTAATGGTTAATCCTACACTTTGATGACATACTGCATTTAATTACAGAATTTAAAAATATATACACACATTTCTTACACCATTTATTATAATGCATTATACTGTATTCAAAAAACACAAAATAAAAAAATGATTTATACTGCTTATAAATGTTTTGCATGTATTATGAAGTGCTGAAATAACGATGCTTGGAAAGCTACTATAAAAATAAAGGGTATACAGTCCTTTAAGAAGGAAGGAAAACATCACAGAAGTTCGGCCAAATTGGGCGATTTGAGCGGAGATGTAAGGTGATGAAACTGAAAGTGAGACTCTGCACGGTTGTGGTAACATCCGCCCGCAACAGACCCCAGGGTAGAATTAATCCCAGTCTTTTGCAAAAGGGGACAGCAATATGGTTTGGATCCGTACATGATGACATTGGAAAATAATTCCTTTCCCCCCCAGAATACAATACCTCTGCGGTTAGTAATCAGCACTTGCTACTGGCTTTTGGAGACACATTTTTCAGCACATTACTTATAATGATGGCAAATCTGATGAAGTTGTAACAAAGTAAATACAAAGCTACACAAAATAACAGTTATTACTATACATCCCCTTTTCAAATTAGAACATTGATGCATCGGAAATCCTGTATTACTTCTCAGATTATATTGTTGTTATCTAAATATAATTAATAAATTTTTAGTTCATCTGTGGTTTTCACAGGCTTCTTTGTATGAAACCAAATTCACCAAAAAAAGGAAAGAAATTCCCCATAAAATGTCAGAGAAATTAATATTTAAGTAATAACTGACAACCTACTTTAACTGTAATAAAAAATGTCCCTGGTAGAGGGAATAAATGTGGTTCATCTTCTGTAACCAGAGCCTACAAAGTAATTCTAAATCCTGCTGCATATTTCAATGCTTGTCATCTCTATTTGCAAAGTCGCACTGAATGTAAACCAATGTGTCTTTCAGACTTCGAACGGATTATCTAAACTGTCACTTCCCAACTGTGAAAGCCCCTCCGCCCCTAGAGTGTGACATAATTAACTTTGTCTTTCCGTCCTATTAAAGTACGTTTCTGACTCTTCCTGATTAATGCAAAATCAGCAGAGGATGAGGTTTTGCCATACTGATCTTCGGAACACAGAACACTTCTGACTTCCCGTGATGCTTTGAAGCACAGTTTGGCTCCTTTCTGTCTCTTGATGCTTAGAGAAGCATGGGGCTCGATGTCGACGAATGAGCTGCTGAGCACATGCGAGGCTGAGACGCAGTTGTCACACCGATGATGTGTGCAAATGCGCAGACCAGTAAGGATCACCGGCTAGAAACCAATGGGAGATTTCCACAGTCTACTGGGGACCGTCATGAGAATTTCTCAGGCACAGATATTAACATAGCATGTTTTCAAGAAGCCATATACAAGGTAAAATCTTTTATTACATGTTGAAGGGCAGTTATAAAGCTAATAGAGGTTATTAAACATGGAGTCTACTCATCAACAAATCTGGGGGCAGTAGGCAGAGTGGATCACGTCCGACAGGAAATAAGTAGCTGTAAAAATGGTTAAGATTGCAGGCCACATAAGTGACCTTGCACAGATACCTCTGCAAAGCAACTGAAAGATAATTCCAGCTCTCCACTTATGGCTGCCTTTGTTATTTTATGCACTGTAACTCCACAATACCAGCAACACCAGATACACACTGGAGTCCTCTTCTAGATTAGTGACCGATTAATGCATGTGATGCTTCACCATGACATGGCCCGATTGATAATTATATATATATATATATATATATATGCATTCTGTATATTACACTCTCAGGTCATGTACAACTAAACTTTTCTGGGGATGCAATAGTACCAGAAGACAAGATAGTAGAGATGGTGAAATTCACCGATTTACATCTGTGCTCTGGCATAAAAGTGCATAATGTGACTCTTCCAATTAAAAAAGCGTGCAACAGAATACAATCTGGGATGAACTCAGAATACGTCATTTCTAACATCTTTGCTGTCACGCCCTCAGGGGCGGGTCCGAGCAGGTGCGCCGAAGATGCGACAGATCAGGCACCTGATATAAACCCCGCAACACGACCAGTTCACTGCGAAGTATTGCACTAATGATCAGAAGCTTTACCGAGCGTTTTCTTGTCCGCTGTCTGCCCGCTTGCCCGTACCTTGCCTGTCTGCCTTCTGTGTCGTCCCTAACTCTTGTCTTTACCTTCCCAGCCCAGGTCCCGCACCTGACCAGCCTCCTCTGCCTGCCCCGGCTGTGTTTGTCTTCCCCGCCCTCGTGTTCTCGTGTCCTATGCCTTTTTGTGGGATTGACTTCACCGGCAACCTACCCTGGGAACAAACCACGACTACGCCTCTCGCCTGTCCCGCTAACAACCGACGCCCGTCTCTCCCCTCTCGGGGACCTTTCGCCTGCCAGGGGCTGGAGCTCTCCTTCCCTGTCACCTCACTTCCCGTATACATCTAATCCTTGGTTGGCTCCATTAAACCCAGTTCTGAACCTGCAGGTCTGGATCCAGGTGTCTCTGTCAGCCCGAACACGACATTTGCATTGGTAAAATTCAATTTCTTAATAGAGAATAGTGAATTAAAATTGTTATTTTTAATTTCATATTATTTATTTAGTTCAAAACCGATGTTTAGAATGTCTTAAGGGTTCATCTTGCTTACAGGCCACAGGAGTGCACATAATTTATTGCAAAACTGCTTGTATTTATAAGCTGTTATGCACAAAAGCAAGATTTCTTTTGTGTCTGTGTTTGATAAGCTAAAATATGGCTCCTGGGTCATCTGAGTTTTAGGAGCATTAATTTAAGCCATCTGTCTTTTTATATGCTGAAGCATGTTTGATAATGAGCCAGGTGGAAGGTTATTTGGTATACTTAAAAGATTTTCTTTAAATTGAACATGTTTAGCAGTTTTCAAAATTGTGCATATATGCACACACACACACAAACACACACACATATATATATATATACTGTGTAT
>JABFEB020000039.1:13377895-13395483 GCA_019775895.2 Stomatorhinus ivindoensis
CTGTGGGTACCCTGGTTCCCTCCTGCGGTCCAGTGATTCCCGGGATAGGCTGTAGGCTCACTGTGTCCCTGCCCTGTGGGTACCCTGGTTCCCTCCTGCGGTCCAGTGATTCCCGGGATAGGCTGTAGGCTCACTGTGTCCCTGCCCTGTGGGTACCCTGGTTCCCTCCTGCGGTCCAGTGATTCCCGGGATAGGCTCTAGGCTCACTGTGTCCCTGACCTGGATAAGCAGTTTTGGAAAATGAATGGATAGAGTTATATTAAAAGCCCAGCAAGAATTCCTCAAAGTGGCCATTATTCTCTAATTAATAGCCTTTAATTAATAATTAAGTCTGTAATATTAATTGTTAATGATTTAATCATGATTACAGATTGCCTTCAGGGTAACTATTATGAAAGGCGCTATATAATTAATTGAATTGCATAAATTGATCATGATCAGCGGGCAGCACTGTGGCCCCACCTACAGCATGATCAGTTTCATTCCTATACTAGATAGTTATAGATAGTTTGTCCCACTCAAGCCCTGTTTTTGGTGGTTGTAGTGGATTTGCGTTTACTAAATTTAACATACTACGTGAGTGTGTGTGTATGTGTACCCTATCATAGAGTGGCATGGCATTTATGGTGTTTCACTGCGTCGTGCCTAACGATTCAGGCTCTAGGTGACCCTGTATGGGACAAATGGTACAGATCAGTGTTTCCCAATCCAGTCTTCAGGGACTGTCCATGTTTTTGCTTCCTCCGAGCTCCCACCAGAGCAAGAATGTGGACTGTCTGGCAGGGAGCTGGGTGGGAGCAAAAACATGGACCATCTGGCAGGGAGCTGGGAGGGAGCAAAAACATGGACTGTCTGGCAGGGAGCTGGGAGGGAGCAAAAACATGGACTGTCTGGCAAGGAGCTGGGAGGGAGCAAAAACATGGACTGTCTGGCAAGGAGCTGGGAGGGAGCAAAAACATGGACTGTCTGTGGGTCCCCAAGGACCGGGTTGGGAAGCACTGGTGTAGATGGATGAATGAAAACATTCAGATAAATATGATGGGCTTTTGTGAAGGTTTAAGTGTGTCTCAGGCCAGCAAAAGACACAAAAAGCATTTCCTCAAAATTAAAAAATAAAGTTTCCATGATCTGGGTGAATGCTCCCTGTCAGCACAGTCACCTCCCATTCCTGGGCAGCTGACGTTTTACAAGTATCGTGTAATTAGAATGAACGGCAGACATAATTGGGAGCTTTCTGGCAACAAGATGAAAATTGTATGGAAAGCATGTCCTCCCGGCGTCGTGCGTCTCTGCGAGGAGCCGCCAGCACGCTAATGGCGCTCACAGCTTGATGCTCTCCCGGCGTTCCCGCTTCGGCTCCTGTGTGCCGGCATTTCGTCTTTGTCTGTCCAGATGTGTGCGGTAACACCTGCTCTTTCCAGAGACTCGCCCCGTGCGATGCCAAGCTGCTGACGGCCTTGCTAATTACCGGATGTGCACCCCATCCTGAAGTTTTGGCTGCAACCAGAGCTACCAAACCCACATTGTTATGAGACTCCCCACATATTTATGCATGTATATGTACACTTGCTGAGTTTCATAACAAATCAGGCATCATAGATTTATAGATTTCTGTGTGAATTTTTAAATGTAATTTCCAGTGCATAAACAGGTTGGAGGGAGTTTGCACTTTATGAATCATCCTCTCAAACACGTTCATGCGTGGGAATCAAACGACAGGGGACTCCCCAAGGCTACGGGTCCACGAAGGACCAAAAAACCGACCTCTGACTATGACAGTCTCCCATAATCACTTGCTCTCATTTATACATCTTTGTATCACTGGGACGTGCAAAGCAGAAAAGCATTCTGGGAAATGCAAGAGGGTCACAGAGGTCATGTGATGTGCGCATATGCATCACGTCACAGCGAAGGTGTTTTGACATCTTTAACCCTTTCGCTCCCATCATCGTGAAAATTAATCGATGTAATTGTCAGTGGCAAGGTGACCTTGAGAGTCTATGTAAGAGTTTGACATTGAAAGGCGGACGATATTAATAGCAGTGAGTAATATTTAAATGTTAAACGGTAAGTTAACAAATGACACCATTTTCTAAAGGGCTTTAAATTTCTACTCCTCTTGATCCATTATTGCAAGACTGTTTATATTGACTTGGCTGTGCTGTTTATTTCATGTGCATGTGCAAATATCACACAAATATTTAAACAACAATTTAATTACTTAAAAATTATTAGTACACTAATATATGATATAAATTGTGAGCGGTACCTTTAACAAGTGGGTGCTGATGATGCTGAAACACAGTAGTGCCTCAAATTTTGTGTGATAAAGGATGTAAGTGTGTGAGGGAAAAGGAACGGCCAGATGATCGGGGATGTGGAATGTGTGTGGAGGTATTCCAGCATGGATACCACATTCACCCAGTAAAAGGAGATAAAGCACTAAAGGAAGACACTATTGTTTAAATAAGAGAACTAGGTCAGGCCTGATCATCCTCAACATCTAAATATCCTACGTACAGGTGGAAAGAGAGAGTCTCTTTTGATGCTCCTGGTGTTTTTAGCATTTATGCAAGGCTGCAGCATGTAAATATTGGTTGGGGGGTGGTTGGGAGGGGGGGTTACACTCTCCAAATTAACCTCCAGCTTGTATGGCAGCGAGGCTGGAGGCGGTGATTCACACATGTGGTGCTTATTTTTAGCTTTCTGACCTTGTGATTGCACTAGGGATGGTGGCCAAATGAAACACCAACGGGGTAGGTTGCTCCATTAGGGGTGTTTGGTCCCAAAACTGAAGCCTGCCGCCTGGATTGCGATGGATCCATATGCCGTGGAATCTGGCTGCATTGCGGATTTACATGCAAGTATGCATTCGTTTTAGGAATCGCCTATTACGTTGATCTTGCACTAATAGAGTCTTCCATGTCACTCTGCCTTTACATGGAAAAGGTTACCTAGTCTTTTTTTATTTTTCCATTAATGTCAGCTGGCATGCATATCCTTCTGCTAGCACCACATCATCTTCTCCCAACTATAATCCTGGTGGGCAGTCAAAGGAGAGCCCCATGCCACCACGACCAGAAAGCCCCTCTGCTGTCTCCAGATTGGTCGTGACCCAAAGTGAGTTTCACCGAGTCCAATCAGAAAGCAGTGGGTCGCTTCAAACCCTACCTGTACTCAATTCACTGTACGTGTTTCAGAATGTTACAGCCTGCTTCAGTGAAGATGGTGGCAGGGATGCGAGTTAACAAAGGGTTATACAGAACACAGGAACACAGTTTTTATAAGAACATGCACAACAACTACTGCAGAAACTCTAGTCAGCTGTGATTAACACACTGTATCCTTTCTGCAGGCTGTGAAGTTGAGCCTGTCAAATATACTTTAACAAATGGTGCTGCATCCGAACATACTACTCAGGAGAACAAATTAAATGTGATATATGGCCCTATCCTTCTGACTGCCATAGCTCAGAATCATTTCCATAAAGGAAATGCGGAGATAAAGATCACGTCTTTGCATTTGAAAAGTATTAGCTTCACGCTAACTCATGTTTTATTTATTATTATTGTTTTGGGTAAAATATGCAGTCGTCTGCTTCACACAGCGGTGGGGAGGTACGCCTGTGCAGGTCACAGATTGGGGGGAGTCATTAGCCTCTAAATGTTCACTTGAAACAGCATTAGCAGAACAGGAATGGCTTCAAAATGCTGCTCTTATGCGAGGCCTCTGAAGGACGATTAGCCGAAACGATGGACTCGCTCAACCGACAGCGGAGCTCAGGATCGGATCATTCGGCGTCCTCATCTACATCCGTTTGGCAGAATGTCTGTCTGCTCGCAGTACCACGGCCGTCTCCTCCCCTGCCTCCTATTCCATGCATGTCTTTGGCAAACTAGGCTGAGCGGCTGGAAGCTCTAGCTGCGCTCTGGCTCCGTGTGCAGCCGCTGTTGTCGTTGCTCTGAGACGCTGCATCGGGAGGCGAGAAAAGACGGGCTGACCCGCGATAAGAGAGAAGCGGCTGCTCTCTCTGGATCCACGTCACGTCAGCCGCAGACGTCCGGCTGTGACTGCTCCTCTCACCCCAATCCGTCCTTCGCTGGTAGATTAGAGCCATCCAAACGACACGCTTATCCAGCTGAGCCGCATGCCAAATTCGAGAGACTGTCCTTCGCTTCGCTCTGAACCCCTGATTGAGCTAGGTTGCCCCATTTTGGAATGAGGCCCGTATTTGTGGTAGGAAGGGACTGTACCTCTGGAGATCGGGATGCTAAACTGGGACCAGGTTCCAGGGATAGAGACCTTGGTCGTGGTGGGTCCAGGATGCGGACCTGAAGAGCATGTGATGCTCAGGGCTGTCTGTAGGAATGCGAGACATCGGTCTCAGTGCCTCTTTACCTGAGATGCAGTTTCTCGTAATTTCACGTGTTGCATCATCTCTTAACAAATTAAAGAACCGTGATCGTGCTTCTGGGTTCTCTTTGATGATAATATACAAATATGAGAGTGAATAATATATAAGAATCCTAGCACTAAGCAGACTTTGAATTTTGCTTTTAATTTAGTGAACCTCAAATGTTTTTACTAAACCCATTGCACCTCCAGCCACTTCACAGTGGGTTTAATACGCCAGAAATCCCTTTAGTAGATGTGCAAACATTTTCCCCTCTATCAGCATTTAATAAGTTGAGTGTTAAATGAAAGGACAAAGGAGGGAGATATTTTGCTGTATATGCTGTAAACACTATTTTTTTTTTAGCCATCACACGTTTGGACTTTTAAACAAAGTAGGGCAATTAAATTTGGCTATGACACTTTAGATGAAAAATAAGCAGCTAAATGTAAAATAAAGTAATCCTTGCATAATTTTTTCCCCCATTCAGAACATTTGCCCTTTGAGTAAAAATGAAAAAAAAAACTGAAGAGCACCTTGAAATGAGAAAAGCCAGGAGTAATTCGGCTGAAAATAGACAAACACTGGCCAGCGGCAAGTTATATGCTCTGTTCTTTTGAAAAGACAGGGCTTACTAAATTTGCACAGGATGTGGAGACTGCGCATAGGTTTTTGCAGATACCCTAAAAGCAGACGAGAAGGGTACTGCTGAGTCATGGGATGGTCTGCAGCAGCCAGACCATCAACACGCCCAGCCGTCTCTACCATACGCCCCAGAGGATTTACAGTGAGGAAATGAAGGCGGGGCCTACAAGGTTATGCCACACCCCTTTCCGCCAAGGGATGTGTCACGGGACGGCAAAGACCTTAAAATACCCACTGACCACTAAAAAAAGGTGTGCTGATGCATCATTTTGAGCAGTAAGGTTGGGGGCCAAGGAAAATGATGCAAGAGGGCGGCGATAGGAGTTAACATGGTGAGCTCATCTTACTGCGATGGCAGTGCAGAACTCCGCCCCCCCCATGATTGGCTGTTCGCAGTGACAAAGGAGGGTCAAATTGTACACATGTTAAAGTAACTTCCATTTACATTGCATTACAAACTGCAAATTTAAATTTCCATGAGCGTTATAGGATAAATGCATTTTCTTTAAGTGTATGCCCTTTGATTAGTCACAGGCAGACCCATTAAATAAAAAAAAAAACAGATTAGCAAATTATTGGCAGGAGTCTTGGTTACTCTGCTCAACAGCACCTCTGACTGTAACGATATTATTAAAAGGGGAGAGAGGATGGAGGACGGGATGAATTAATCACTCCTGCCCACACCAGAAACACACTATTTTTATCATCACAGTTAGGTTGTTCTGGTAAAAATAAGGATAAATCCCCAAGGGCATTAGTAGAAGAATTACAAGTGTTTGCATAATTCAGTTTATAAGCATATAGAGATATAATGGATCAGTGGCTCTACTATAGAAATGAAGCAATGCATGATGGGATTGCATTATGCAACTACTTTACACAATGTCAGTGAGACTGTTGATGGGAGACTTTGTTGAAAACTGATCTGAAAGCAGTTTGTGAAGGCAATGCTTTTTTTCCTGTTTCCAGAATTGAATGTTTTACATCTCTATCTAGACAACAAAGTGCTTTTTGATGTTAACATACCTTGGAATGTCACAGCACTCCAAAGCATGTTCATTTTATTTAATATGTAATTTTTTTCGTCTGTTTGTATAAAGAGTTTTAATTACTACTGTCGTCTGTATTTTCCCTAAGCGGGTGGTGGGTTGTTGGCCAACTTTCTCAGACCAAATTAACGAGTAGTTAACCTGCAACTGTTACCTTTCTAGCAGAAAGTCAGAGAGGGGAGACCAAAGTGATTCCGAAGCACTTTAGAGAAACAAAAGCTGGTGACAAGTTTAATAATAAGTGGAGGAATGAAAGATGGGGCCGGGAAGTTGGTGGTTGGTTCTATTTATGGCGAGATGATCAGCCGGTGGTTTAAGCGGCTGCTTTTCGCCGAGGTGCTGCATTATTTCAGCTCGATTGGTCTCTGCAAGTCAGAGGAGCGTGGTTTATTGGGCTGACATCACGCAGCTGCATTGCGGGCCAGGAACGTCACGACACGAAGCGAGGAGACCGGCATGGCCAATCGCGCACTGGCGAGGTGACATCCTGTAGGGGTCTCCACAGCATCAGAACCCAAGGCATGGCATTACTCTAAAACAGAGGCAAGCATGCAGTAACTGATGCACGAGGCATTAATTGCGTGCAGTGCAACCGATGTCAGTGTGTGACACGGGGCACAGTGAAAGGTGATGACACTCACACATAGCTTTGCAAATGACATTGTGCTAGTAAATAGCACAAGAGCACTCAGCCACAGTGCTTATATACCACAGAGTGCTAATGGATGACACGAAAAAAAAGGTTCCAGCATTTTCTTGGGCTAAATTATAGCTCGAAGCACATTTTCACCAAACTTTCTCTTGCTAATTGATGATGATCTCCGTCTTTAACAGGTTGTCTGTTACTCGTTACACTTGATTTGTGTTTTCTCTCTCCCTGGGAAGAGACACATTTTTTTTTCTCATCAGCTGAACATATGAGCACATGTATATATAATCCCCAATGTCGGTGGTACTCAGTCAATGCAGAGGAATACCCCAGTGCTGCCCCCTAGTGTTCCACACTTGTCTGTCGTTCCAACTTTTTGGCATATGACTTGCTGCGAGATTTTGAATTTGTCAGCCTTGTTGTCATTAAGCCCTACTCTAGGTTGTAACAGATTGACTGTTAGCAGATTGAATTTTATGCAGACAGCTGTTCTGTAATGTTTCATACATCTACAACTGTAACCAGAAACGACACAATCTAGCTGCTTTTGCATACCGACAGCATACGTTAGAGTAGCTAACTCTCCTAACCTGACGTTGCAGGTCTGGCTCAAATTCCAGTGCTCTCTTCATTTCACATGCTCCTATCGCCTGTAGCATGACCCACAGTTGTGGAAGCACTGCTTAATTTGAGGGCAGACCTTCATGGTGAATTCAGTCTGTGAGATAATAAGTGGGGAATGACACGACAGGACAGTGCGGGATTGAACTTTGTCCAGTGCTCCGAATCTGTGGTCACCGGTGCTGCTGATGTGCGGCGTAATCAGACGGCAGGGCTCATTGAGGGCTTGGCGATATCAGAAAGTCGATAGCCGGAAAGTGGGCTTTTGTGAGTGACACATTGAGATTGGAGCTTTGCTCCTTCGAAGCTGTGACAGGTCTGTGCGGTTCAGATATTTTAAGCATGCAATTTCAGATATTAAGCATAATTTGCCTGTGAATGATAACATATCTTTCACAAAAATTATGCAGAAAACCCTGTAATTCAAGTTTCTTGAAACAGTCCAAGCGCCTAGTCTGATAGACTCCCATCACACTTAATTGCAATGAGAAAAATGACAGAAATAAGCCTTTATAACATATGTACAGAAAAACAATGTATGGCCTTCAACTACCTAATTAAATTCAGAACTGCAGATGATGCTGTTAAGCAGCAGTGTTATAAAATAATCACAATAAACACAAGCTATCAAAACACAACCATTCCATTTTTCAAAAGTGTTCATTTGTTAAATCTTCTGACAGCACATGTATTATTCTGTTGTCCTTCCTAGAAGCAAAATTGTGGACGTTTTATATATTTTCCTTGCTTGCAGTTTAGGTATAGTGAAGGCCCTTCAGACACATGTCAGACTAACACGGCGCATGTTGTCTATTTCACTACAATATTCATTTGAATGTGACCGTATCTGCTTATCTGGGGGCACCTTGGTGTCGGATAATTGAGGAAATTGGAAGGAGGTTGGAAGAGCAGTTTTAATATATGAATTAAAATGTTTCACTGAGGCATGAAGGAGGTCAGAACGTGCTCCCCAGGGATGAAGGGGAGTGGAAGGAGTAGATATCTCTGCAGCTCCTGCATTGTAGAATTGGGAGTGCATGTTTCCAAAATGGAGTGTATCTGTGATGAAATTAAAAAGGAGGTGTTCTGGGTGAGGGACCGGTTAGAGGACCCCTCTATGCACTAATTGTGGATAGTTGAGAATATTGAGCAATGCTTCTTACTCAGAGCAGGTCAATGGTCACGGTCAAGTCATGTGCTAATTCTCAGTTGTCGGGACTATTTAAATCATTGCTTGATAGAGCTGAAACCAGAAAGATTGTTCCCTTAGTACGTTGTATCCTGAGAGTGCAGCGAAACTCACCATTACATCCTCCAGTCTTCCTGGTCACCACCCCACATTTGCAATTCTTACCATCTATACCAGGGGTGGGCCATCTTATCCACAGTGGGCCGGTGTGCATGTGGGTTTTTGCTGCAACTCCCAAATTAGATTACTAATTAGGGGACTGATTGGCTGAAGAGTCCTCACAATTGGGTTTGAGCAGCTGACCTAAAGGTTAACCCAGGAACCTGCATACACACTGGACCTTTGTGTATAAGATTGCTCACCCCTGATCTACACCATTTCCATCTATGAATAAGTAAAATGGATCCAACACAATGGAGATTCCAAACAGCAGTGAAGGTTAGCAAGTCAACCAACCATCAGAATGGTGTCTGTCAGGACACCACCATCAGTGATACATCTATATTATACTGATGTTAGTTCCTAAAGTGAAAAGTAGTTTCAGGAGGTCTCTAACCAACAGCATATAGGCAATAATAGTAAATGGGCTTCCAGCAACAGAAGTACCAACCAAAAGTCACTCATGGGAGTTTTGTTCACATAAAAATGTTCTGAGGGCAGCAGGATAGATGATTCAGAGAGAAAACCAATCAGATTGTAGAGGAGGCAGGTCCAAACAATTAGAAGAGGTGGGACCAGGAAACCTTAATAAGATCAGATTGGTTATCTCTCTGAATCAATCATTTTTAGTTCCGCCCTCAGTAAAACTTCAAAAGTCACACTCAGCCACCTCCTACCTGATGCCCTCTGATAGTAATTATACTGTTCATTCTTCAATAGAATGTTATTTTATCCAATGCGACTCAGATATCTTTTGCAGCCCAGCTTCCCCAGAAGTATGGAACTCTCCCCATGGGAAACATGAACAATTTGCCACAGATTCAGCTGTGTAAATTCCACGCCTGACAGACTTAGCATGCTAAGGTGAAGCACCTGAATGTTGACTGACAGCCATTGACAGAAATCAGCCATGGAAGGCTGAGCAACCTCCAATTACAGGAGAGGAGGTATTAGATGGGGGCACAGCTGTCATTAGGGCAGAAGCCTCTGCTGGGCTTCTGGAACTCCTCAAACCCAAGTCGCAGCACTCTGCACTTTTTTGACAGTTTAAAAACCAGAATCCAATGGGAGTGAATCGGACTAGAACCTGCACTCAGGGCTTGAGAATATAAGTCAACAAAAATGTCTTATTTTTGTACAAGACAGAAAAGGTACTTTTGTATACTTCAAATGTGCGTTTTTTTTCCTTTATTGTCCTAACTGAGTTTTGCTAAGTATAGCTTTTAGGGAAAAAAACATTCTTGACATTACAGCAATTTTATTTTTCATGGTTACAACAGTATGAGGAAGAAAAATCTTCAGATACATTTTTTTCTGTCGACTAGGACAGGATGTTTGACCGGTGAGGGCCACATCGACGCAGAGTCAATCCCAGCCACATATTGTATAAAGTGGGTCACACCCGGGATGGGATTTTGGTGTGATGCAGCAGCGCCAGGAAGACCTGCCACATATTCAGCTGGATAGCATGCATTCATGTTATGAGATAGTCAGCATATGCAAACCTGGAGAGCGGCAGATTCAAAACTGACAGCCCTGAAGATGAAGAGAAGCAGCTGTACTCTATGCACATCCATGCCATTATGCACGTCGTTAAAATATAATTTCATTAAATGCAAAATGCTTGTGATTATTCTCTGATAAGTAGCTTTTCTTGCAATCTGCATAGAGCGAAGGAAGGGATACTTTATATTATGTTCATCTTGAGAAAAATGAGCTGATCTGGTAAGGACATATGAGTCAGCTGGTGCAGCAAAGACCTGGATTGTGACCAAAAAGCTTTGCCAATTTAAATACTAGGCGGGGAACTATTCTTTGGTGGACAAAGTGGCAAATTGTTTCAGTAACTGTGCAGCTCTACAAATGACATGTGGAGTAATGGAACAGTTGTGAACTGTAGACCCTACTCTGAGTGTGCAGCTTCAAAATGAAGCACACAGAATTAATTCATACTGTGCTTCAATGTTTCAAGGTGAGATTATGGCAAAGTTACATATTCTTTGCTAGAAGAATACATATTCTTTGTAGGTCTTTCTGATAGAGGAGGAAACCCCTCGCAGCGTCACTGTGACCTGTACATGCTGGTCTGGGCTCTCTTAGCAGGTAGGTCGACACCAATGTGCTGTAGCACCACAGGTCACTCGTGTCACTATCGGACCGCTCAACATGTGGCATGCTGGATGTCTCCTACCTACAGCTATGTTCTGCTAGACCCTTTTATCCCACCTTTCGGGACTGGCAGTGGACACGTGCAAAGGCAGAGAAGAGCTATTCAGGATTATTTTCCTCGTTCCTCAAACCTTTATGGATAATTGCTACTTCTGTATCAAATCATTTACTATGAGCTGTAACAATAGCTTTATATTCAGTAAAGCACAATAGGTGAAGGAGAATAAACTTCAGCAATTTATTACATAAATTCCACCTTATGCTTGTTACTAATTATATGCAATTAATAGTATTTTGCATACGTACATGGGTTCATACCAAGCAGGCCTGTTCTCTTCAGGATTTATAAGCATTATTTTCGCAGCTGAAGTTCCTAAATTTAATACACATACAGAGTCACATACAAAGTCAACAGGCATGACTTCGGTTAGTCGCTTAGTATGAATTTGGAACATTTTAACGTATATTTTAATGTTTGTAAATATAATGTATATTTTACCCCATTTACATTGCTGTTTTATATATATATAGAAGTCCAGGTCCATAAATGCAGCAGTATGCACAGAATATAAAAATGGTTCATGCAGATTGTATAAAAACGGGTCCCAGTGGAAGATTGATCTTTGCACCCCATTGGAGATGTTGACGACGCAGCCGATAATCCCCTGTTTTCCACAAAGCCATCAAGATGTTTCCAGCTCCCAGCACAGGAGTGAACATCGTTTAAAAAAAAGGTTTTATTTCCTCCACAAGAGCCCCCTCTGTGTGCACCAGTGGCAGTGCGAGTGAGTGATGAGTTGTACAACACTACTGCAATCGTCTGTCCCTTTGCCTGGAGCGTGAAATGAAGGGAGGGGAAGAACACCGGCATGCACGGCCCTCATCACAGTAATACAGCCATAAAAACAGCGACTGAAGTAATTTTTCTCAGCTCAGGAGTCATGAGTATAGCTCAGAGTAAGGCGCTAAGAATATGGCTTTGCTATGCCTTCAGGCTGAGAACGCAAAAGGCATCAGCATGTCAACAACAGCCCAGCAGTCCGTTAAATATGGGCAGTTTTCTTTTAATTAAAAAATAAGTCAGGAGAATCAAGGTCATAATTGTCTTCGTCAGCAATACACACATGCAGCTGATGTTTTAGACCACAATAAAAGGGAGCTTAGCTTTCAGATGGCTGTGTGAATCCAAGCGTCTGTTGTGTGTGTGTGTGTGTGTGTGTGTGTGTGTGTGCACGTGGTCCATGTATACCCTACCTTGTGGGGACATTTGGTCAACGTCATGAATACCCATTTTTTTTTTCCTGATCCCCATATGGGAAAACTATTCTATAAAAATCCATGATTGCAATGAAAAAACTGAAAATGCAAAAACTCTTGTATTTTGTTTGGTTACTTATGATTATGGTTAGGGCTGGGTAGGGGTTAAGGTTGTCATAGTTGGCATTAGCATTTTTCCCATTGAAATGCATGTGTGTGTGGGTGTTTGTGACAGGGAGGATAGGTGACCGGGTTTTTGTCTCAATTAGTTCCACCTCTCTTTTCCTCCTGATAAAGAGATGCATTGATATGGTGTGTTTTTGTTCCACTGTCTGATAACCCTGATTACATCATAGATGCCAGTACCCATGCCTAGGGTGTTGGGGTGTTGGAGAGACATAAATACCCTGATAGGTTCAGGGGGCCCAGCACCATTTAGGGGCCCCAAAATCTGCTCTTGGCCTATCCACCAACCCCCATCGCTAACCTTAACCCCTCACTCGGAAAAATCCAAAATATACCAGGGGGGACCTAAAGTGAAATTTGATCAGGGGGCACAGAATTTCTAGACATTCCCTTAACCCTACCTACAACTATTTCCCCAACCACATTTTTTTTTGTTTTCATTGCTTGTCTCAGTCATCAAACTGACTTTTCATGTTTGCTTTTCTGTGATGTTAAACTGGTCCACTCCGCCTGCCCCACTGGAATGGAAAATGGTGTCCCACATTAAATTGTGACTCCCTATCCAACGTCACCTAGATCTGTTCACAGTCTCAATTGAAGGGATTCCCGATTGAACATTTTTTCACCTTTATGGTGTCAACATGACTCTCTTAATGTTCATTTGCCTAACGAGTAGCAGTTTAAACGCACACTGGAAACACGCACTAACGTACATTCAGGCAGGTTTCTCTAAGGAGCCGCACAATGACAGCAATTGCACTTGATTTGTAATGTGGAGAGTGGCCTCCAGCCGTCATGGGGACTGTGGCATCCGTACATCCTCAGCGACATCCGATTGTAAAATGTCAGCATAGACCTAACGGTACCTAAGTGTGCCTTACCATCAACAGTATCTGTACAGTGACTAAGCTGTTGCAGAATATTTGTTGTGGGACCTTAAATGTCATCTAAATATTCCCTCATGGAACGTGAGAGACAGAGTGTCTATTGAAGTCACGCTTAAGAGCCTGTCAAAGCCAGACTTTCCGAGAGAAGGCTTGCAGAGTCTGGCGTTGACACGGGCAAGACTGCAGGGACTGGGACCCGGGCGGTAAGTGTGGGGGAGTCCTGGTCCACCAGCTGCCTTCATCAACCAGTTTCCAACCTGCTCTCAGGTAAAAAAAATCATACTTTTTGGGGTCATCAATATATGGATATTGTATTTTGGCTATATTTCAAAGCTGCAACAAGAAAACTAAACCCCTTAAAACAATCAGAGGGTTTAGATGTTCTGGGGAAGGAGTAAGATCAAGGGTGAAGATCAACACACTAGTAATCAATTTATCGTTAAGGGAATAAAGTCGTCCTTTTATGTTGGGGAGAGTGAGACAGACTGGGTGTTTGCTTCTTGTACTCGACCTGATGGTTAACCTTTGTTATGGCAGAGGTGGCTAACTTGGATGTTTGCTCGTCTTCCCCGGCCTGTTGCATCTCCAAAGCCCTAATAAACCCCATGTGCACCGCAGCTTCTGGTTGCACTCCCAAGTAGCAGGTTCAGGGGAGGGCGAGAGGCAGAGACTGAGAGCAAACTGAGGATTTCCTCCCATCCCGCCCAACTTATTCTGACATCAAAGCTGTTGCTAAAGCAGAGGATGGGCTACATGCAGGAGTGGAATGCCATCGACTGCGGCTAGCACTGCATACTTATTAGCCGGCACATTTATGGGGAACTGCTTACCAAGCGTATAGTTTAGTCTGTACAGTCTGGATGGAAACCATTTAAAGTCAGCTCCTTTAGACTGTACTTTAAAAAGTGGGCGTGATGGTTGGGTCTAACATCACAGTTTATTAATATGTTAATGTTTTTCCCATGTCCATCATAGGTGGGTTGGGTGCAGCTTAGCGACTTGTCCTGGATGGGAATAATAATTTAAAAGTATCTAACCACCCTACTGTTATGCAACACCTATGCACATTATATCTGCACTGGGTTCCAAAGGGTTGACTGTATTTCATGTACATAATTTATTATATTGTCATTATTGTCCTTGATTGTTCTGCACGACACCCCAATGTAAGTTCTTTGTATGTTAATTGTGCTTGATAAATAAATGATTATGAGTCTAATATCTGACATGCAAATGAATTCCTCTAAGACACAACTGCTCAGCTTCTCCTAAAACACAAACCTACAGATATTTGTCTCAGGCCGAGCTCCTTAACTGCCATGCTATCCGGGGCTCCGCCTTCCTTACCTGCAGTCACACTTTGCTTAACATGCACATGTGCAGCAAGTTTCTGTTCCACGCCATGGATCCGACGGCATTGTTTGTTAAAGAGATGACGCACACAAAAACTCGCCCTCTGAGCCTTCCAGAGCTGTAATTATTGACATGTGCGTTGCACTACCAATGTCTCTCAATCTCACGTGTGTTTCAAAGGGAATCTATCACAATAAACGAGCAAGTATACCTGACAATAGTGACAGGCAAAGTGCATCTCAGTCGTTAAACAAGATGGCGGTGAAGCTATCGTCGTGGTGCCACTGTACTCCATCTCCTTTGACTTTCTGGTACCAGCAAAAGCACAGCTGTTGATCTCATTCAGCTTAATTCTGTTCCTAGAACTAGGGAGAGCTCGCAATTCCTGTATACTTTGGTATCAAGTAGTAATTTTACATCCCCTCTCAACATTTGCCCTTTAGTTAAATCTAGCAAATCTTATAGCTAAGATTTGTTTTTTGTTTTTTTTTTTGGAAATCTTATGATGATAATAAATTAAGTGAAAAATTATACATTTTTCCAAAGACAGAAAATGCAATTTAAAATGACAATACGTTTGTAGTAATTAGTTATTTTTAAAGCTACACAACAATTCATTTCTTTGATGGGTTGGCACCCATCCTAGCTTATTCCCTGCCTTGTGCTCTGGACCCGTATAACCTTGCAGAGGACAAGCCGGTATAGAAAATGAATGGATGAATAGATAATTTAATCTCAAAAATACAGGAGGTAGTACCTGCTCTACCTTAACAGACAAACTGCCTTCGGTTAAGCTACGTAATAAAGTTCCTGTTACGGAAGGGTATGATGGAAGGACAGAGGACCCACATTGCGGTTTACAAGGACAGGAATTTATAACAAAGGCTAAATAAACAAACAAAAAACAGAGATAGTAAGGAGTTAAACTAGGACAGGTAGAAAATAAGAAATAGCTAGACCATATCCAACACAAAACACGTTTCAGTTTGTTACAAATCAACCATAAACATAAGAGTTAAGGTGAGGATAATTAACTAGCACTAAGGCCTGTACATACTAGGAGAGACTGGGAACATGGTGAAGCAGAACACAACTGCATCACGGGGATGACCAGAAACAAAGTACAAAAAATAGAACTAACATAAAAACAATAATTTACATGGGAGAAAAAAACTAAGCTTGATCACTAAAAGACAGGTGCATGATTTAAGGATGCACATGTAGCCCATTTAGATTCTCAGCGGCAAGGGAAGCAGAGGAACACACTAGGAATAAAACAGACTGAGGAAACACTGGGAGATGGGATATCCAGCGACACCTGCTGGCCAAAGGGGGAGATGACTGACTGAAGGGGCAAGACGGGGACCAATCCTGACACCTCCAACCTATGTCGACCATTTAAATTTATATTGAATTAAAAACCAAATATCTTTTAGGGTGGAAACTCTAATTGTTTATGTGACTTTACATCATAAAGATATCAAAAACAATATGACTGTCAAACCGAGATATAAGTTTGTATTTTGTATGCTTAACTATAAGGACAATTTTGACAATAGAGAGATACTTCGAGAAAGTATTATTAGCAACAATTAAAAATGACAGTGTTAAGCTGTAGTGCATAAGGATTTATTTTTTATGAGCTAAGTGATGCCTGGGAAGTAGCTGTCGTTTTAAAAATGATGTATCACTTCCCTGTCACCGGCTGTGTGTCCAGTGGGCACGATCACGACAAGGGGGAGCATGGAAAACAGATGCCAGGCCCGTGTCGCCTGGTGACAGCCGTCTGAGGGGATGGCATGTCACACGTGGGCACGTTGCTGCTGCGACAGCTGCAGAAGATGGAAAATGGTAAATAGGAGTAAGCGTGAATTTCACTACCCTGGGGGGTCCGTTCCCAGGGGATGAGATAGACGTCATACTAAAAAACATAATTAAGTTATTATTGTAATTACAGTGTTTTTTTCCCTCCCCATAAAATGAACGTAGAATGTGTATTTTACGCTCGATACAGAAAAGGAGCATCATGCTTCTGTTTCATTGAGGACAGTCACATGTGGTCGTCGCCAACGAAAATGTTAAAGATATATCTGACTAGAGCTAACGAAATCTATTACTCTGACGCAGAATGGATCTCAGCAGGCTATAGAAGTGAAGGAACCTCAGTGTATATTCTGGGGAACAGGAAGTGGTAGCACCAGAGCCAGCAGATGCTCTGGTTAGAGATATCGTTACTGAGCAGGTTTTTCAAAGCGCTCTTAAGAAGAAAAGTAAATTACAGAAAGACAAGCTATCCGGGTTGTTTTCATGGCACGGTGCCACAGGGGAGCGAGAGGTCAGCAGGAGTCACTTAATGATGATAATCTGTCTTGGCTTCCAGCACCGTGTGAGTGAACCTCAGCAAAGACTGGCAGCGGTGCGAGAACGGAAGAGGAAGAAGAGGAGGAGGAGGGAGCGTTGAATGTCATTCCCCAGGGAGATGAGTTGGAAATCCCACTCACTCGCATTCCTGCCCAACAGTCAGACATTATGACAGATCGTATCTCCTTACGAAGAGATAGACACATGCCAGGGTCATGTGACATGGGAAATGACATATAGCCAGAAACAATAGCTGGTACAGAGTCTCACTAATTCCATTTAGATTATTAACAAAAGAACATTTACATAAGAATAATATGCAGTAGGCAGAACACCTATTTTCTCTACTTTCAGGTTGCAATGTCCCATCCTAAAAAAACAATGTCCGATCACCTGACTGCTATATATGTGCCGTCCAACTGCACACATCCTGTTGGCTGATACCAGTATCCCAGCTACACTCCCACCTCCTCCATTCATGTCCTCTACTTCCCACTGAATCACGTTCAACAGGTTTAGTCTCCAATTAGCCAATTCCGAAAGACTTGAGAGCATATTCATAAACCTGAAAATGTAATTTTCAAAGACCCATCACAGGAGTCATCTTACCTTTGAGCAAGCTTTGTTCTTTTCCAATAATTACTCTCCCACCTCCCCCCCCCCACCCCCT
>JABFEB020000039.1:13408486-13425789 GCA_019775895.2 Stomatorhinus ivindoensis
CCCCCCCCCCCCCCCCCCCCGATCGACGAGCTTGACCATCACCACTCCACCTCCTCTCAGGCAAACCTGCTCACCAGGAGACTATGAAGCCACTACCAATTTTATGAGACACAGGGTACAACTGAAATCACATACTTACTCAATACTGAACACATAGCCAGTATTGAATTTCATTAGAAGCCTACTACTTCACCATTAATGTAGTACTTACTGTATGTAAGCTAGAGAATAAGACACATGCACTCAGACATACTGAAGGCGATATTTTTCATATTATCTGACCTGGATGTTTACTGATGAAGTATTTTGACTTTGTAAAATTTGATCTGTACTGCAAGATTCAGAGATGTGGCATGGCTCATTGCCTGTTCTTTATTCTCTGTCTCTCCATTCCAGTTCCTGCACATCACTGGCATAATTTTAAGCATTAGCCTATGGGAATTGTAGTACCCACTTTTACAAACCACCAATGAAAGTTAAAAACTGCTTAAAATTATCTACAAAAATATATATATGTATACATATGAGTAAACTTATGTAGCTAGGTATTGCTTTTTGCTTTATTTTGTTTATTTCCTCCACCATCTTTCATCAAAATTTCTGAGCAAGCAAAGTTTTTCATCTCTAGCTGCCGTTCCAGTGGCCTTGTGGAACAGCATAGTGTCCATTGGTTGCACATTTTAAAATTTCACATTGAGTACTCGGACATACTGCTCGCTTCGCATACTATATTTCACCTACTACATAGCAAACAAGTATGCAATTTTGGATGCACCCACACTCTGGTTCATGCCTAACAAATTAGCTGTTGTCATTCATTCTCCTTTGCACAACAAAGCATATTTTCCATATAAATGTGAGCCAGTCAAACGAGTTCTGCTCCATGTGATCAGAAGGAGGTTCCCCTTGGCACTTCTCTTGAAGAACTGACACAGCCGTATGACACAAAGCCCACGGCTGACAGTCTCAACTGAGAAAGATGCCGCCTCAGCAGTTTGCCCGCGATAAATCTCCTCTTGCTGCGAACGAAGGAGCCGGCACTCTGAGAGACATCGTTAGGAGTTACGGAGCTGAGCCTCCTGAAAGGGAGGCCAAGGGCTCTAGGGATTTACCCTGCCATCCAGGAAATAGGAGGTAACAGACATTTACCCGCAGATAGAGTAGCGCAGAAACAGACACATGCAAATGGTGGAGGATGCAGATGGCCCTGCCCGTTAATTTAGGGCGTTTGCTCCTACACACCAGAGCTGCAAAGCCCTTGAGCCTGGTTTCTTCCAGCTAGCGGAGCTCCCTCCTAGCAGTGTTGCTGGGACATGGAGCATTTACAGGATACGCAGGATTTATGGGACATTCAATGCTTACAGGACACGAAGCACAATGCTGTTACGACATCTGTGTTGTGGCTGTTTGATGGAAAACGTGCAATGTCGAGTACTTATTTCAGAGGATACAATGAAATTTTTATGCTACTATGACATATGAAGGGATGTGCAACAAAACAATAGTGCAATAAATATGCAATAAGTTGCAATAAATACAAAAGAATTTTAGAGTTAGGGAAGAATTTACAGGGTTTAGATGTCAGAATCTTAGGGCGTTTACAGTACTAATATCCTGTGAAAGGAGGCTGAAGCAGGTGCAGATATGTCTCATGTGGCCACCATCTCGTCGACAGTTGATTGGTGATTGACGCTCGTCGCTATTATCTAAAAAGAACACGACACAACAGCGATGTTTACCCCAGCTGCTCATTTTTTTCTTCTTTTTGCTGTATGCTTATTTTACGCCTTTCAATATCGTAGCGCAATAATAATAGTTGGAAATGCATTAATGCATGTTATGAATCACCAATTAAGCCAAAATAATGGGGAGATAAACACTGAAATCATGTCTTCTATAACACTCTTTTTTTTTTTTGTAAAAAAAATAACTGATTTCTTAAATATGCATCTAAATTACCATGGTGGCTGAAAACATCAGACCTGAGAAATATCTGTGTGCAGCCCATTATTATTGACAGGCGGCTTTACTTCCCAAAGCACCATTTCCACATTACTCCTGGGTCGATTTAACACCCCCAGCCGTTCCCACCGGCGCATGCAAGCCGGCGCTTCCAGCCACTGGGGTGAAGGGGTGGTAATTGAGCCGCACACATTAAGGTACGCCGTTCTACTGCAAAATATAAGGGACTTGAAATTCACCACCCCCCGTGTTATGGGACAAAAGAATCAGCTGAGTGAATCATTAAAAGACATTCATTTGGAACAGCAGGTGCATGACAGGTGATGTAATAGTGCCCCCTACACACACAAAAATCTACTTTTCCTCTTCTTTGGGAAATTATACAGTCCTTGGAGGCATGCTATCACATAATGCCCCCCCTCATATACGTTCTCAGCCTCCATGTTGCCAAGACGAAGGTGCCCCCGAATCAAGACATACCATCCATCCATCCCAGATTCACAGAGGCCTTGGAGCCTATTCCAGAAGCTACTGGCACAAGGCAGGGAACAACCCAGGATGGGGCACCAACCCATCACAGGGCACACTCACACACACACACACACACACACAGCTACAGGAACTTTGGTAACCTGAATTAACCTCAGCATGTTTTTGGACTGCGGGGGCAAGCAGGAGTTCCCAGAGGAAACACCATGACGGCATGAGGAAAACAGGCGAACTCCACACATGTGGAGTCATGGCAGAGACTCAAATCCAGGTCCCAGAGGTGTGAGGCAACAGCACTAGTCACTGCACCACCATGGTGCCCTAGAAAATGTATCACGTTAGCTAAAATCATTCTCAAAAGGGTCATTTTGACTGTCAGACGTCCCATAGTATCCAAAGAGGAGCCCACAGCAAACTCTGCCATGAAACCAGGTCAACAGATTCCTCCAAAACTGGGAGCTATGACCCCTCAGACTCTTCCCAGCATGCAGTGCAAAGGGAAACTGACAAATTTCAGCCGTAGTGATAGGTAGGAGAAATAATGTGCCCAGCGGTAGCTGGCTGGGTGCCGAAATCAGGAGTGGGCTGATCTCGCGATCTCATCTATTGTCTGTCAGCGTCAGTCATAGAAGGGGCCAAATTGCACCTATGAGGTCAGTATTAGATGTGTCCCAGATTTGGAAGCAGAGGACTAGCATTGCAGACAAACGGCTATTGTGTGTGATCGCAACAGTAAGAACAGTTTTCCTGGCCTAGTTTCCTTAAGTCATAAAAAGTAAAAACAGTGACTCTACATCTTTTAAAAATATCCTAACAATGTACATTTTTAAAAGGTCTATTCGCTAGTTTAATTACAAGTCTAGAAACTTGCATGAATTAAACAGCGTTTTATAAGAACTATATGCATTTGATATTACTCGTGCAGTTTTAATGTTACCATGTTACCTGAAAGCATTATTGGTTAGTTCTGGTTGTAGAAGAAACACGTTTAAATATTTAGCATTCGATTCATGTGTAGAAACCTGCTCTGTTACATGTCCTTTAATGAGACAACACAGACCAACATCACTCAGAGGATCTGCATTACAAACAGCAACATGTTACACCGACGATAGCTTTACTTTTTGATAGCTGTCACGCCTGAGGAAAACGAACAAGCCCTGCACACGCTAAGGCTGATTTAGAGACACCAATTAACCTGAACCACATGTCTCTGGAACGTGGGCGGAGACTAGAACATCCTGAGGAGAGACACATGGAGAAACATGCAATCCCCACAGAACAATGTCATAACCCGGATGGCCGCAGTGCTACCCAGAAGTCCCCGCTTTTAGTTTTATATACACTCGTACACACAAACAATATATGCAGAGTGGTGACTCGGAGGCTAGAGATCTGTGTCAGCAATCGGAAGGAGTGAATCCCACTTTGGTGGGCCCTTGAGCAAGGCCTGACATGTCTTTGTCTTGGGTGCGACGTGACTCTACGTCCAGCCTTGCAAGGAGGCCTTCCTACTTACAGAGCAATTTGGGGGTTGGTGGCAGGACGGCACTCCAGCCTATGGAGTATGGAACAAAACTATATGGAACAAAACTCACAGTGTTCTATTGGGACTAGTGTGGTTCGGCTACAGCCTGACAGACAGGGAGGTTTACGTGAAGGTCAGGCCAGGGCTTTGAAATGAGTGGCCAGAGGGACGATGTGCACAGAGACCCGGTGCAGACATCAGTCAACTTCAGTACATTAACATTAATGAAGAAAGATAAAGGAGGTTGGAGTTTACAAACAGGAAGCCTCAATCCAGTGCTTAGTTTTAACCTCGCGCCCGAACCCCATCGTATTTCCCCAGGAGGATTTTGGCTTTGAATAAAATCAGTTACCCACCTCAGGGGATGCAGGAAGCCAGAAAAGTCCTCTGAGATAAGAAGCATTCACAGTAACCATCAATGAGATCTACACGTACAATCTACCTTTGAGGAAAGACAATATCTACATTGTGGAGGGCATGAGGGAAAAAGCCTTTCTGCTGGGAACGACGTCATCTGTTGGATTGTATCTCCTTTTATAACTAAGGATGGGGGCATGACGGCTGAGTGCACGATTCAGACAGAAGATGTAATACGTACATATTTCACCTATTATATGTGTTTGTGCTGATATGTTTTTGAAGAAAACCTGCACACTTGGTTGCGAGGTAAAGCAGAGAATCCGCCCACATTTGTTGAAAGCATTTTAATTACCCATCCCGAAGTCTCTTAACGAGCGCACGTTGGACGATAATGGAGCAAGCAATTCCCCCTGAAACGGCATGGCCTACGTGAAGGAGACAGGCCTGCGTTCCAGGTGCTTCTGCTGTGAAGTTTGTCGGATATGGCACTGCAGATAGCGGCAAGAAGGGGGATGTTTTGAATTTGCATGCTTTTACATTTGAGCCTGAATGTTGACATTGCATCTGACTCCAGGGGCAGGAAACATAAAACCTCATACTGCAATCCTACAAAATTCCTCTGCTGGCAAGAGTAGTTATGATGCCTGATGGTGCAAGAAAAAGCTAAACACTCTTCATGCATCCAGATTTTGTCAGGGGAAACACATATGTCCCCTTGGAATGATCTGCCTGTACAGCCTGCATTTGTCAAACATCATGTTCGACCCTTGGGCACTTCATAGTAGCAGATGGATGTTGACAATAAGTGCCACCTAGTGGTGGATTTGAGAACTTTAAAAAGTCTAACTGCACCAACACGTCAGTGTACAAATAAATAGTAGTAAATATATGTACCAACTTGTATCTTGGTAAATTGTAAAATCAATGAATCAATTAAATGGTGCCTGTGGGGAAAATAGGGGTGTATTCAAGTTGTTAACAAATTGATTTTTGACAAATACACATAGCAGAATAAAGCATTGAACTTTTCTATAAATTAAAACCCACAACTTTAAATTTCTGTTTGCTTAGCATTGTAATGCATTTCAGTTATTTCAGTAACTACAAGAAAATACAATCTAGTGCTACTGAAGGTCACAAGAGAAATTGTTGTGAGCACAAAGTTTGCGAATGTTTTCACTGGCCGAGGGCAGCGTGAGAACATGGCGAGAACAGGGGCCTGACCTCCCGCCGACATGACACCAGGAGAGACCCGCTCCTCTGCATTTCAACCTTCAGCAATCAGCAATAATATATTGTAGCTAGATGTACACGCTTTGTGTATTCTGTGCTACCCATGTGAGGTAAAACTCCTCACTGAGCAGCAGATTAGTAAGCAGTCTTCTGGAGGTTCCCCATGTCAGATATGATGTGCATAAATGCAAAATGTCAGGGAAATATGACCAGCAATTACATATATCCTGTAAGGTCCCCCTCCCTGCAATATAACAGCCCCCATTAATAACTGCAGGCCTGCGGGGCGAACAAAGGACTTGCTCTGCATTCAGCGTGAGATCCAATCAATCAGCATTTGAGCAGTCCCCCAGACGAGAAGACAACTGGATTATTCTCTCTCAGCTCCGTTAGCTGGGCCCCAGACAGCCACCAATTTGGCCTGGATGTATTATTTTTGTTTACGTACAATATGCTGCCGTGTAGTGGGAAATGACTGCGCTGATTATTCAGGGACTGATATCATTTGCCATCTGTATGCCACGTCTGTTCTGTGAGGGACGAGCTGTTTATTGTTGCAGATTTTGGTGGCGATGACTGACACGTGTGATTCAAAGATATCGGCGGGCGTCAGCTACAGTTAGCATTGCGCTGTAGAGATGAGGTCTTTTCGGTGGTAACTCATGCCTCTGAAACATCACTGAAAAGGAGATTGTAAGCTTCTGGGTGCATCCATAGGTGATTCTAAGATTTTTAAGGTGGGAGGGGCATAGGTGGGGCCATAATTCATGCAGAGCGGCCAACCTTATCATTAGCCAATGCAATTTAGATGTATTGGTGAGTGACAGGGAAGGTGGCACTCTGGGGGCCAATCAGCTTTCAGCTGAGGTCAGTACCCCTGTAACCCTTCCTATGTATACACACAAGCAAGGACCCAGTACACACCAGTAAACCTGCTGCTCAGGTACTGAAGACACACTCCTGTCAGCATGATGCAGAAACGTTTCAATGGACCATTCTGTCTGAGCAAGAAGTTAAACTTTATAAGTTTTATTTATCATTTTTGATGGTAGTCCCACCACCTGCAGTTAGACTTGCGAACTGGGCATGTAATGCAATGTCAAAGGAATTAATGCACTATGGTCAAACTTTACTTTCAGGGACAAAAATAACTTAGTTACTCAGTTACTACCCAAGAACAAATCATGAGCTAATATCGTTCCTGCATGAAATACATGGACCGTCATGATTGACTGACCATCTTAGCTTGGGGGCTGTTCCATCCTCTCTTAAACACACTAAAGAAGTGAAGAGACAGAAGCCCTCTGCTCAAGAAGAGACATTTGGATCCATACACTACATCCCTTAGTAAACTGCAGAAGGAAAATGTCCAGTTGTTCATATGTGTTAAAATGCATTGGGAGAGGTGTGCTAGAAAGGATGGTTACAGCCTGAATCTTAAACTGAAGACTTTCCAAGAATGCTTGACACGCCCACAATACCGTATTTAAGTATTTCATCCATGCATCTTTTCTAGTACAGGGTTACGGACAGCCTGGAGCCTTTCCCAGCACAAGGCAGGGGAGTAGCCCAGATAGGATGCCAGTCCATCACAAAAAACTATGATGTGATTTATTAACACCGCCACAGGCACACCTGCCCATGCCCAGGGTCTGATTGTGTGATATTGTCAAAGTGTAAAAGCAGAAGAGCAGGTTGATATCAGTTCCTTTGTAACTGTTTCTGAACCGCGATGTTATTTCTTCACAGTCATTACAGTGTTCATTTGAGCCTTTCAAAAATTTCTGATTTCCGGCATTTATAATCAGCGCATATCCATGGTACCAGAAGCCACCGCAAACATGTTGTCATTACAAACCCGCTGTGCTGATACCACTGGACGCAGATGCTGATGTTTGCTGCTGTGATGCCTAACAGCACACTTCTCTTCCTGTGATTTAATTTCCTTTAAGGGCCCCTAAGAGTGCGCCGTGCTCCTGCCAAGGGGCATGGCTGAATTGCCACTCAGAGCGCCCGCACTTTGAAGCCAGCCTCGTACTCCTCAGCCGGTTCCTCCCGCAGCCGACAGGTAAAGCACCGCTTCATGAATCCGTGAGCCCCCTTTTGCTAGCCGTGTGTAAACCTTTAATTACCGCCGCCGTCGCGAGAGACGGATGGACTCGCCGTTTACCTCGTAAATTACCAATAGACTCAGCATTTATTATAATTACATGAGAAAAATAAATACAGAATTTGGGATTTAGAGATTCGCATCACGTTTTCCAAAGGCGCTTTATGCATGCAAAGAAATTTTATTCTGGTGACAACTAGCATAAAAGTGCCATAGAGGGCGAGTGTCTGTCTGATTATCCTTTGCCGCTCTGGGTGGTCTCTGGGCCGGCACCAGAGAGCGGCATCAGATCCTTACACTGCACCTGACATTCCGTCTGACACCGGCACGGCCACAGCGGCAGACAGACGGCTTTCGCCCGGATGCTGAACTGCAGACCCATCCGGGAAATTGACAGTCTCTGCTTTTTCTGCAAATAGCATCCGTCTGGTGGACGGCAGCAGATCCGGGGGGCGCCGGTAACACCGCGGCTCGTATAGCTGAGGTGACAGGTTTCCATCTGGATCCAGCAGCCCGGGATGGATCAGGGGAGCAGAAAATCTCGTCTTTTACCCAAATTGGATGACGCTAAAGTATTTTCGTGGACTGGCTGAATGCCCAGCTGCTTTAGCTGCCACACTGGCTCCCTGTCACTTTGCTTTCATTATGAATTATTATTCACCGAAACAAGAGGAAAGGATCAGATTCTGCTCCAGTCCTTGGTATTTTCCTTCTGGGGGCTTTCTTTCTTTTACCATGCTGCAGAGTAGGACTAACATAAGCAGCCAATCAGAGAGTATAAAAATGATACAGCCCGCTGTACAGCCAATCAAGAATTAAATATTGATATACAAATCAATAAATTTGCTTTAGGTATACGTGTTATGACGGTAAGTCTTTGTATACAGGCTTATAATATTTTCATGTCCTTAATAATTTATCTTCTATCCATTGATCCAGTACAGGTCAGGGTGAGCAGCCACCATGCAGAAGGTGGGGAAATAGCATGGAAAGGGCACCCAAGTGCAGGCTTGAATACTATTTAATGATGCTAGTTCGTCTAACAGCAATTTTTTGACCCATGGAAGGAAAACCACAGTTGGAGATCCTCCAGACTTCAGCCACCCAGAGCTAAAGGTGGGATTCAAACCACGAAGGTATTAAAGCTACAGCACTAACCACTGAGCCACCATGCCAATCACACAAGCCATACAGCCAGCAGAACTGACAAACATGTAATAAAAGCATGGGACATGCTTAACCGGTGTACAAACACACAAACCGAAAAAAAAAAACCATCACGCTGACTCTTACTACAACTCTGATGGCTGCGCCTGGCCAACACACTACTTTAATAGCTTGACCTTTGACTTTGTTGGGATTTTCCATCCAGTAACACTATTGCCATGACACTGGCCTCTGCTGCTATCACTGCATCTGTGCCAGAGAGGTGCTCAAGACTGGAAAAGCATGTCTGAAGACACCTCATAAATTATGCAACAGTACGTATGACAGTTCCTACCGGTCAGGGATAATTGGGATCCATCGATTCCTGCTCACAAAGCGGTGCTCCCCCGCAGCCAAGAGCATTCGATAAAGCCTGCCTCACTTTGCCTCCACTCGCGGAAGTGGGGGCATTTCGGCTACCATAAGGGGACCGGCAATGTACTGAAGACATTTACTGTAAACCGAGAATGCAACACAGAGCTCGCTGTGAAACATTGACTCTGAATGTCGGACTCTTTTTTTTCTGTTTGACTGAACTTTGATAGGGCTTTTAATAACTTATTGTGAGAATATGCTGATGAAGACAGCCAGAATCGAACCAACATGACAGAATGATAGATGTTTTTCTCTATTTTTTACTCATACATTTACAAGCATCTTCTTATACACGTCCTTCAATGTTGCAATAAAAACCATGGCTGGTACATTAGATCTTTGTCCAACAGGTAAGGCCATTAACAATTTCCAGAATGAACTGTATCCAGTTTCCATTAGGTATTCTGCGGGCCCACATACTGAGACTCAATGTGACCTTATTTACAATACATCGGGTAATTAACGTCAACTTTGTAATTATCATTCATTAGTCAATAACGTGTAACAATGCTGGCATTTGTACAACAATTTTAAAACTATATTAGAAGTTGATAATATATTTTATATAATATGTTTTGTAATAATCATGACTTTGTACTGAATAAGCTGTATGGTAGATGGATGGATGGATTGTAATGTTTTAATTAGAGATCGTCACTGATACAGATCTATTTGACGTCCTATACTTACTTATTTAGTTTTTTTGCAGTCTCTAAAAAGACAGATTTAACGCGAAATAAGAGCTAACTGCACAATCAATTAATCAATCAATCGTGACAGCTCTTTCCCCTTTTAGATGTGTTTTTGTGGCATTTAACTAAACGCTAACACTGCCACTCAGTTTTTTACTACTCAGTGTGTGTGAGCGCGGTTCCTTCCGCCTGTTGGGACGTCTTGCACACACCCATTGTAGGAAGAAAAGCAAAAAAGCAGCGGATACGGCGCTGAAGATCTGGAAGTATTCTACGCTTTTAACAACAACTGGTAGCTAATCGATTTGCAATTTTTGTAAAAAAGTTTTGAGAGGTGGGACTAGCGTTCAGTGGAAAATTAAACTAAATGAATTAATGACTAAACGAAACGCACGCAACTGTTCGAGACAACACGAGTGATATGAAAAGGCGGTGGTTGATTTGCGGTCCCTTGCGCTGATTTGCGCACTGGCTACAGCTTATGATACACGAGGGGCTGCTACCGCAACGAAGTGTAAGTGACTGTTGTCAGTGAGAGAACAATTGCGAGGCATTTTAATCATTCGCCACTTGCATATCCTTGCTTCGAAGATATTCAAATCAGAACTTCAAATTCCTTAAAACAAGACGTACAAACGAAATGGAACAGTGCTTTGTGTGTGTTTCTAATAGTCAAATTAAAGATTTTTTGGCATCCAATTTTTCATCTGTATTTACTGGTTTAAAAATATCAATATCTAAATTGTGTGTGTATATATATAATGTATTTATTATATTAAAATATTAAAGTAAAAAGGGCTCGTATCGGAAACTGTATCGGTATGGGCAGCTGTGTATCAGAATCGTATTGGAACTGAAAAAAATGTGTATGGCCCATCTAATTTTGATGATGCAATTTGTTCTTCCTGGGGGATAACATACATAAACACACAAACACACAGCACACACACCCCCAGCATGACTGGCTTGTTCTGCAGGAACAGGCTGCCTGACTGATTAGGCTGTTTTTTTTTCTTTAAATATCTCACCATCAGCTGATGCCAGACAGTGACTTTCACTCATAAGCTGTTAACCCCTAGTAGAGCCTAATGTGGGCTGTTCATTCCGCTTTGCCCTGCCACATGCCAGGGTTTGATGGGGGAGGGGATCCACATTGCTTAGCTGGAGCTAAAAAGATGGAAACGCGCTTTATCTTCGTGGCTCAGCAGTCTGAGAAGATGCGGCAGCTTGACCCCCCGTCTAGAGGAAAGACCAATGGAGTTTGTTCTGATGAGTGGACCTGTCTGTACCTTTTACAGCGCGAGCAGGCATACTGCTGAGTCCCGCAGTCTCACTCCGCTTACTAACCTAACTAACCTAAGTCATTATCCATTGACAGGCTTCTGAGGCACGCTGTCTAGTGAGTCATGCTTTGACTGTAGCATGAAGAGCTAAATACAGACCTTTGAGTGTATCCATATTTATCTCTCTGCTGAAGCAGCCGGTCTTTTCATTACCAGCTGAAGAAACTGCGGAACTCAGACACCACTGAGCTCTGATCAGATTTAGGCAAAGACTCTGCGTGGGCCTTTCTTGGTGCTCCAGGTGAAAATCAGCCAGTCATCCAATGGTAACCATAACCATGACGACAAGACATAGAAGCACTTTAGGATTCACATCAGCCGCCCTTGAATAAGTAGTAGAGTTCATCATCTGTTAGCCACCATTGTGCCCAATGGGGAAAAGATGAGTAAAAGTCATTTTTCTGAAAAGAGACACTGTGATCCATAATGTTGATGAAGCGCAGTTTAATATGTCCTGCATGGGGCTGCCCAATCACGCGGCACATAGCAGTTCTTCCTGTTCCCCTGGCTGCCTGGGTATGCTGCAGGCCATGTGACCTTGCCTCACGGTCCATCCATCAGCCCACCTCGGCAGCCCAGAGCCCCCCTCTGTCCTCCCATTGCCAGCCAATGAACTGCCTCCATCTCTACAACCGCAATTGGAGCACCATGCACCACCAGTTACAGACGGCCGTGGTGGCTGGGTTGTGAGACGGACCGGCGTCTTGCCCTGATGTCACTCAAGACACGTACAGAAGGGTTCCCCCCCCCCCCCCATGGCCTAGATGGTGGGCTCCAAAACATGGATATGATGAGGGTCACTTTCCCCTGGATAATGAAAAGCCCTTCAAATATAGGGGGGGGGGGGATATATTGCCATCTGTTACCTAAAGATGACAAACTGACCCACCAGTCAGCAGTCACTGCTGTTGGAATATCGCTCCAGAAACAGAGGTGAGCATATTTTCTATTCCAGCTTTTAATGTGAACCAAAGGAAGGACAACAGAGCTGCTAAATATTCAGATACCTTCCAGAATTTATACTAATTTAGCTTGTGTTCTTAGTTACTCATGTTGTTTTTCTGACTTAATCAGTCTGCTGGTCGTTAATAAACACTGAGCTTTATAAATGGGATGTTTATGAACATCTAATAAATGAGATTGTTATGAAGGTCTATTAAATAGGAGCATAATGAGTGCAAATTCACACAAATAAACGTAAAAGGACCCCCTTTGAAAAGGCAGGGGATAGGGGCCATACTGCTGATGGGTGATTAGTGTCTCCCTAAATTTGGATGCTACTCATTTTCAGGCGATTGTTTTCCGTTTTTGTTCTGAGCACACTTCCCTGTGCACAGGAGTGCCGCCTGTTCCCTTTGTTCGTATTGTCCTCCCCGTTACCCTCACAGGTTATAATTGCCTCATCACTCGATTTAAATTACAAAGAGCAAAGCAACAATAAAGTTCCCATTATGGCACCGTAGGCTTTCCTTACGCATTCGCAGCAGGCGGCTCATTGAGATGCTGCCTGAATTTGTTGGCCCATTGTTCAGGCTTTGAAACAAACTTTGTTCCTGGATTTTTTTGATTCTGTTATATCTGCAGGTATTACCATGCAACAGCCTGGATGTTGCTTCTGGTCTCCCATCAGCATAATGAAAATAAACATGCCTGTTTTACCCTGGATGGGCTTTAAGGTGAAATATGTATTATTACATAGAGCACGGAATTTACCAATAGTTTCCTAAATTCCAACAATTGTATTGAAACTAATTCTTTTTGCTATGCCATTTCCAGTAATGTGTGGATTTGATGGCAACACAGAATTTGGGGAACAATTGCATTATAACAGTTACTTGTTTGTATACCTTTTCCAGTGGTGTATGCATTTTATTCTAAAATTATCTTTCGGAGCCAAGTATCATGTCCACCTGACCCTCCTGTCTCCTCCCGATAGTGTGATCCTAACAAGCCAAGCCTATTACTCATTTGTCTTGCCTGTCATTCTTACCCTTGTGTTAGTCACTCCCAGCTGCCTCTTGTTTGCTCCCTTGTTAGATCTGTATATACATGCTTCCCACCTCTGTTGTCCCCAGGCCAGTCATTGACATCAAGCCTTCCTGTTGCCTGTGCCCTTCCTAATGTCCAGTCCTCCATTTTGATCCCTTGTGGTCCAGTTCATTACCCTACTCTGTCCATTTAAGTTCAGATAAACCCCCTTTTTCCCACTACAACTCCTGCCCTTCGTCCCTCAAGTCGTGACACCAAGTACGGAAGGTGGATGGTATATGCAAGATGCCATTCAGGATTATTAGTAACACACTCTGGTCTTGCTAATTCTGCACATTTTTACACATTAGCAGGTAAATAGTCATTGAGCCTTTTGCTAGATACAGTACAGCACCCCAGTTACCCTACCTCCATGTCTTTGGTGTGAGAGGGTAAACTCCACACATGAAGTGATGAGAATTCAAACCCTCCACACTGGAGATGTGAGATAATATTGCTACCTGCTGCACTATTGTGATGCTCAAAGTTATTTTTTTCATATACCGGTTTTATTTTACCATTCCCATTCTTTTCCCAAGAACATATTTCCCAAAAACATGCAATTTCCGAACACATAAATGCTTATCAAAAAGAAATCATCGAGTCTATGTACTAATGCTATAGATAATAATAAGCAGCCAGAAAGTGCCCCCTGCCCTTGGTCTTATCCCCCCCCCGCAGCCCCAGCTATTAATCAGGATGAAAAATGGTAACCATTTACCACTGACCTCTTGTATCAAGGGCTCCTCCTAGCTTTGGGATGTGAGGGAGAAAAGCGGCATAATTAATTAAAGCCTGTCTCTGATTTAGCCCAGAGTAATACACTTTTGGTCCAGCCGGGGTGAGAGGAAGTACTAGCAAAGTTTTTGCTTGGTCTGAGTTAAACTTGGCCGGCAGACGGGCGATTGGAGGGGCAGCCCCATTGCGGTGCTGGCAGCCAGGACCGTGCGCCTTCATTCGCTGACCACTCATCCTATACCCAACCTGGTCAGCAGGGTAACGTATGAGGTTTGCCTGTTGTCGCCATGGTTACTGGGAACCACAGACAAGTTAAAAATGGTCCGCGTATGATTACGGGTGACCTTAAACACTCGTTAATGATGCATATATGGATACTCATACACAAACACTCACACAAGGTGGAAGCTCCAGTGTCGCAGGTTCAATTCTGACCCTGGTTCAGGATGGCGACGTTTGCATGTTTTCCCGTGTTTGTTTGTGTTCTGTTTGATGCATGTTTGTGTTGGTATGTATACTTATGGTGTGTCTACTTATGGTGTGTATACTTATGGTATGTATACTTATGGTGTGTATACTTATGGTGTGTATACTTACGGTGTGTATACTTATGGTGTGTATACTTATGGTATGTATACCTATGGTGTGTATACTTATGGTGTATATACTTATGGTGTGTATACTTATGGTGTGTATACTTACGGTGTATATACTTATGGTATGTATACTTATGGTATGTATACTTATGGTGTATATACTTATGGTGTGTATACTTTGGTAGATTGGTATCAGAATCAGCTTTACTATACCAAGCACAAATATAGGTGCTGTTAGAAATTTTGTGTCCCATGACAGCATATCATCCTGGACCCCCAACCCAAACCAAAACAATTATATCACAAATTTTTAATCCTAACTCCCCCCCCCCCCGTAACACCCCTGGGTACAAGTGTAAGGAATTTTTTCTGGTATGTCTGGCCCATCCATACATTTGCTGTACCCACTTGCTCTATTCAGGGTTGTCGGGGCTCTGGAACCTATGCCAGAGGCTATGGGCACAATGCAGGGAACAACTCAGGATGGGGTGCCAACCCATCACAGGCACACACACCTATGGGCAATTTGGTAAATCCAGTCGAACCCTGACCCCAGCAGGGTGAGGCAACAGTTCAAACCACTGTGCCACCATGCTACCCCCGGTGTGCCTGGTCATAGATATCAAACATATGAATGCACAAAGAGCATGGTAAGTTATACTAAATACAAAGTAATTAGAGACATCTGCAGATATCCAGTGCTGTATTCTGAATCACTGCAGATCTGCATGGATTTGGTGATTGACAATGAATAGACAGGTGGATGATTTCTAACGCGAAATGTAGCAGATGACGGTACCCCCACCTGTACCAATTACAGTGGACAGGATGCGTCAAGTGTCGCCTTCACTTAAAACCACAGAAACTGAGGTCCGTAACATCGACCCTACCAATCGGGCAAAGCAATCTGACGCAGAGATGGAGAAGGTTCTGATGGACCAGCAGATGCCCCCTGGCTGGCGTCTGCATGGCTACCCGCTCGATCACGCCACCCAGAGTGCAGTGACTCGTCCAACCACAGAGTAGGTGGATGAGATCCGGTTCAAAGGGGCCTCGGCACGTCTGCCGTCACAGAGAGATCAAACAAGTGAGCGGCGGCGGCGGAAGGGCGAGATACCACCCTATATACCAGCCACCCGAGAGTGGGTCAGGTCAGAGGCACGCTAGGCCAATCAGACTGAGGGGCCAAGTAAACAAAGGCCATGGTTCCTCCAAGCAGAGAGGCCCCCTGGGTAATTTGTACCTTTTTGATGGCTGACTCTTCCATTTGGGCTCGTCTCCAGTCACTTTTATCTAAAGTGACTTACAGACCCGAGAGTCACACCCTCTACCCCAGGCTGAGCACTCTCAGCGAAGCCACAGAGATTGTGCATCTTGGTGTTTAAGGTGCGAGCAGTGGGCCAGACTCAATGGAGCACCCACAGCCATGGTACAGGCAGCCCCAGCGACAGAACTGGTCCAGGTTTTTGCTGTTACCCATATGTCTCATTGGTTTAACTCTTTAACTCTTTTTGGTTTAACCCGTCACACGCAAAATGTGTTGATTTTCGCACCCCGTAATCCCAGACTCGTAACTTCGGATAGGTATAATGCACGTACATGACTCACATATTGTTGGAATCCAGAGAACTTATATGATCTGGTCATCCTACTTGCAACTTCATGCCCAAAAATATTCCAGAATAATCCTGTGCGCAATTAGGCATTTATTCAAAAAAATTCACCAAAATGCACCCCGAAGAATCCATAAATCATTGATATTATTCACATTAGATAGAAAACAAAGTGCATATTTGCTTCCACAATGATACCCTTCTGGGGAAAAATATATTTTTTTTATAATTTGTTTATTGTAAGCCTTGATAATTACTTGACAATTACTTGATATTTTCGTAATATTTATTCATAGATTTTCGATATCTATGTCTGATATCAAGCTCCGTCAAAACAGTTGAAATAGATCGCGCCCATGGTTTACTTGGAACCCCTCCTACATGGTAACACAATGTGTCACAGCGCTGGTTTGTTGTTCTCAAATTTCACTTTACTAATCAAAGTGTATATAGGTGGAAAACAATAGCGATAAACATTCAGCATTAGACTCTGGAACTGCCTGTGTTTATCCAATGGAAAATGGTTTTCTATTTCAATTTCGTTAAGATGTTATAAAGTAATAATAATAATATATATTCTATAATATGTATGTGTGTATAACCATGCACTGCTGTCTGTCAGATAACTTCTAATAGTTACCAAATGGAAAATCAGATTCCTATCTGCCTAGCACTAACCACGTCTTCCTTCACAATACTAAGCCAGAGAAAGGTCCTCAATGAAACTCTTGCCTTCCCACATCAAAGAAACTCTAATCTCAGCATTTATAAGACCATATTAGTAGTGCCTGCAATTTTTTTATTAGATGAGACAAAAAATTGAGAAATTTCAATAGGCAAAAGTAGTTTTTCCTCATAAAAAGTATGACATCAAGACTGTTTCAGCATTTAATCATCACATTTTGACATATCTAAGTAGCCCGGAATGTGTTGAAAACAGAACATACAAGAAATGTGGCTAATTCATGTACATACCATGTAATAAGCCTAACTCATGTACATACCATGTAATAAGCCTATCTCATGTACA
>JABFEB020000039.1:13437735-13452989 GCA_019775895.2 Stomatorhinus ivindoensis
ACAGTGGCAAGGAAAAACTCCCGAGAAGGAAGAAACCTTGGGAGGGACCAGACTCAAAGGGGGAGCCCATCCTCCAGTCTTCTGTATCTGGGATCTTAGTATTAAAACTGGTCTTTGGCAATGGTAGATGACATAAAATGGGTATATGAGAACACATGTATGGTCACATACCCATACTGAGGTTTTTGTTGCCAATGAAAAAGCGCCATTAGTAGAGTCATTGGGAAGGCTCATGTGACAACACTGGAGGATGCTTTGAAGGATGAAAGATTGAATTAGTGGGTCAAAGCGAATCATGAAAGGAGCACAATATGAGGCTAAGTAGAATGACCTTAAAGGAGGGTGTGGCTTTAGTGGGAACCCACCATAACAGAGAACAGGACCACTGGCCCGAAAAGGGAAGCTCAGACCTAAAGAACAAAATAGACTATAAACTAAAGAAAACAAGTTTGGATAATTGATCACTGGGTTGGTAAAAGATGGATGGTTGACCTATCCTGCCTCTGTGACAGAACGAGCTATGGATGTGCAGAAGTCGAGGAAAAGAAAGGATGGCTTCAAAGGAAAGAAGAGGTCATGAAATAAACAATTGGCTGCTTGATCTTGAGCTTTGCCATGCGAAGGGAATGCACTCTCAGGACTGCTAACCTCTAACTGCTTGCAAAAATCTACATCCTCAAAGATCCACAATGAAATATTTCAAGGCTGTGGTCAAACCAAATCTACTGTCCAGTACTAATATTCTTGTTTGAAGTTCCATCCATGAACATCCCTTGCTGACATGTGGTACAACTGAGTGACCCTCGTATCACCCTAACAGCATTTTAATGCTCCCCCTTTTCAGGATACTGAAGGAAGATGTTTCTAAAGAGTGGCAGAGATATGAAATGAAAAGAGGCTCTGTAGAAAAGTGCTCCGCCAGCAAATTAAGCAGCAGGAGAACTGGATGACGGAATAGCATAAAGAGGTGATAGAGGAGGCCAAACGCATCAAGGAGGAGGTTCCTCTGTCAACTCAGCTGGAGGAAATAAATCAAAGGAAGGTAAAAGATCTGAAGTAAGTCTTAGGAAACCAGTGACATATATAGTATTTAGTACTCATGTGCATATTTGGCATCTTTTACATTACATATTAAAAATGTAGATTCATATACAGCTCGGGAAAAAATTAAGAGACCACTAAATTTTCAGTTTCACTCATTTCTCAATTTATGGGTATGCATCTGTGCAATATATTGCAAACTACAACCTGGCTCTTCTCTGCTTCTCATTGATAAAAGAATTCTTTCTTACTTCATGGGTCTTCAGTCTTGCTTCTAGAAACCTGTTGTGTAACTTTTGAAAGCCAATCAGTGCACTTCACACCACTTAATATTTATTATTGAAGGTCATTTGAGGTTATCCTCTGAGGCACTGCTGGATAAGCTGACAGCCATCGTTGGCACTAGAAAGTCGCTTCTGCCCTCTGCCTGGCTGGTTTCTGGTCGTTTCCAGTATCTCCTATTTCATCTCATTCTTGTGTACTGCTGTCTTAGAAACTCTGAGCCTGGAAACGGCCTGCATTGCAGTGTATCCTCTTCTGCTAGCATTAAACCAGGATTAAACCAGGATTTATAAATGTAGATATTTTAAAAATACTGAGTGGTCGCATTTTTTTCCAGAGCTGTCTATTCGGTTCTTTTAAGTGTGAATTTAAGGTAAATTACTTTTGTCTTTGGCATCTGCTACTGTGTTAAGTGTATTTGTGTTAGGATCACTGCCCTATGTTTATTAAACATGAAAAGCCTCTTCTCATTCTTCCTTTTGAAGACTCAACTTCCCAAGAAATTTTGCGAATACGAGGCATGAGAGACCAGCTTCCTCCCACCCTTGATTCAGAAGCTGGTAGTAACATAACAGAAGAATCAGCCAAAGACCTCCCCCGCACAATAAGGACAGGACAACCAATTTGTACAACCAAACGTTTCAATAAAAGCCCTAAGCAAAAAGGGCCTTGAATTTACTTTGTTCAAATCCTTTCTCTGTACTGCTCCGTTTGAGCACGTGTAGAACTAAGTCTGATGGCAGGGTCATCAGAGACAACAGCAACAGAGATAATGGTGATTGCGGTCTAAGCAACATGCTCCTGTTTTGGCTTGCATCATCCAAAAAAAAATTATAACAACAGCATGTGGCTTTGTGGTTTGGGGTTCTGTGTCTGTGAGTTCAGTTAAGATCTTGTGGCTGATACAGTAATCATATACGTGTTGGACCCTTGAGTGTAAAAAGTACTCCCGAGGTTCTGGATAAATGCCCTAAGATTCACTTTAATGTGTCTGAATTCCTATGCGCTTCTACAAATGTTAAAGTATTGTCATTGGTACCTTTACTAAATGAAATGTTCTGTGCCAAATAACATTAAAGTTTCTCATAGAAATATGATGTTTAAAGAGCAAGAAAAATACACAGTTACACTGACAAGCCTCACAATGCTACACAGTCAATAACTACCATATAATCAGGTGTTGCATATAACCAGCCCAGTAAGGTAACAGTGTATTATATAAATCTAACTGCTTTCGTACTATGATCACACATTTAAAAAAAATTATCTATTAAGTGAACAAAATCATTTAGGCCACTATACTTTATTCAGTTTTTTCAATTAATGATTCATTATTCAGTATGTTCATGAACAGGAACAGCAAACTAAATCAATCCATTCATGACTGAAATACCCAATCCTTTGCCATCCATTGGTGTAATGATGTATGGACTCCTGACAGTGAGTAAGGCTAATTTAATTGATTAACATTAAACTTAGTGTATAATGAAAAAAAAATCAATACATAAATTAAACATGTTTTAGTAGAACCACCTTTGACAGCAATTACAGCTGCAAGTCTTTTGTGTTAAGTCTCTAACAAATTCACACATCTGAATCCAGCATTTAGGTATTTGGGACCACTGGTGAACAGCCATTTTCTGTCACATTTGTTCTGATGTCTCTTTGGACTTCATGATGCTGTTTCTAAGAAACAATGGAAATTATTTTAGATTCATGTGACATGTAAATTGCACACGAACTGATTTCATTCTACTATGTAACTTCTAAAGGCTGTTGGTTGCAAGTTACATTTGTAAATGATTATATAATTTGTCATTTACAGACTTAGACATTATGGACTAAATATTGGAGGTCAATGACATAAAATCCACAATAAATCCATTCTAATTATAAGACACATCACTATATATGTGTGTGTGTGTATGTCTGTGTATATATATATATATATATATATATATCACCCTATGTTGCCAAACAGAAGTTCATAACCACTGCAACACTGACCAAGATAAATGGTTAGATTAATGTATATATGACATTTATAAATATACATTAATATAGTATAATGCGTTAATTTTATAAAATGTTAAGTAAAATTAATTAAATAAGGAAAGCATATTCACGAAACACTAGTCGATATTATCTTCTAGTTTTAGCTTTCTAATGGAATGTATAAAAAGAACCGACTGAAAAGAATCATATTTTCCGATTTCCGAACCCAAATGAAAATAAACCAGAGCTAGTGACCCCCCTACCACTAAGTCTTCGTTTGCTCTATTACAATTGTCATTACTATTATTATTGTTGTTGTTTGCAATGCGTAATACAACTTTTAAAAACAAAACCCTGCAAACCAATCCGCAAGCTCCGAACCCCTCTCTGCGTTACGGTGGCTCATGACGTTCCATCTTGGTCATATCAACGCGAGATTTTCAGCGTGGCTGTGACGTCACGCTCAGACGGAACGAAAAACCATGTCGCTTACGAGGTGAGTTTTCCTTAGCAAATGCTGTTTACTTTACTTTTTAATCAGAAGCAACGCAGCAGTTATAAATATGATCGTCGCTTTATGTCGCGTAGTCACGCCAGCATTTGCTGTACTGTTATCCACGGAATGTGTGCATCTGCTAGTCAAGTGGACAGTTTTCACTCCCCGACTGAGGCCTAATAGCTTATGAGAAAACGAAGATACTCATGCTAACAAAACGCTAACTAGTTCCTTACGATCGAACAGTATATTAAAGATTCGTGCTGTGTTGCATTGCACTGTTGTTCTACGGGGGGGTTTTCGGGATATGTGAACTTTTTTTTGACCAAGCTGCACTAAGCACTGTATTAAACAATACAATTGCGCGAACTAACTAGCTAACAAATATGCTTCAATCAACCTGAAGTTTCTGTTGCGTATACTGACTGGATGGTCAGTATACAAATTAACGTTTTAAAATACAGCTAACGAGACTATTTAGAGTGAAGATGGATTTAATGTAATCTGTGTAAATTAGATTATCGAACCCGAAATGCCGGACTAGAATCAGAGCCCATAATAAACTGTACCAGGGTAACAGCATCTTTTTAATGAGATTTTCTTGGATTCTAGATGATCATGAGCCGTTTTGTTTCTAACCGCCACCGTTTGTCCCGTACTGTGCACATGATTATACCTGATTCTGATTATTTTGTGATTCACGCAGCTTTCTGCCAGCGCCGACGCAGCTCTCTCAGGACCAGCTAGAGGCTGAGGAGAGGGCGCGATCACAGAGGTCCCTGTCCACAGCCCTGGTTTCCTCCCGCAGGGAGCCACCCCCTTATGGCTACAGAAAGTCTTGGGTCCCTAGGACACTGGAGGTAGCATTCAGGATCGATTTTGGGGAGAACTTTTGAGCCAACTTACTCAAGTTGTTTATGTAACACAAACTAGGCACATGTCAGTTGAGTTGCTGTTATGTTGTTTGCGGTGTTCTAAGTAGACAGGTTAGGTTTTATTGGTGAACACGTCTGTGTGATGTTCCATTCAGGACTTTGGAGATGGAGGTGCCTTTCCTGAGGTCCATGTGGCCCAGTTTCCCCTGGAGATGGGCAGGAAGAAGAAGACATCCAATGCACTTGCAGTCCAGGTCGACGCAGAAGGCAAAATCAAATATGATGCAATTGCCCGCCAAGGACAAGGGAAAGAAAAGGTACCTCAGCTGCTCTTCCACGCCACTGGTCCAGAACCTTGTGAAGCCTCGTAAGAGAGTGCATAACGTCTTTAAGAAAGTTAAAGCTGCTTGGTGTGTGTATGAAATATTACATCTACTGCATGTGTGACATTTCACATAAAGACCTTGTGGGCACTAGCAAAACACTTAGATGAAAGAGAACTAATTGTTTTACCTTTTTATTGCTTTGGATGTTATATTTGCAACCATTTTTGGTAAACATTGTGTTCTTCCTTTTGCATCTCAAAGGTCATATTCAGCAAATACACAGATCTGCTTCCTAAGGAAATCCTGAGTGACGACGCACCAGATCTACAGAGGCCAGACGATGAGGCAGTGAAAGAGGTGACATCTGGGTTGGAAGTCATCCACCAGAATTTTGAGGAACTATTAAATGTTTGCCCTTTTGTTAAGGGGGCTGCATGTGGCTCAGTGGGCTAAGCCTGTGTGCCTGTAATCGCCGGTTCAAACCCAGCCTCCGCATGTCTGCGGGTCCTTGAGAAAGGCCCTTAACCCCCCCAATTTCCTGGGCGACACTACGGGTGGCTGCCCTTCATGGACAGCTTATGCTGCAAAGAGCAAGCTGAGGGAGGCATGAAAGACAATTTCCCCACGGGGATCATTAAAGTATTAATTGTTGTTGTTGTTATTATTAATTGCCTGTTCTGATTTTAGGCATTTCCATGACACATGACGGTCAGACATTTACCAAAAGTGACCATTGTAAATCATGCTTTGGGTATGTTGGGGTAGTTGACTGAGAAGACCCGTGCAGCACTGGACAAGCAGGTGTCCCAGAAGATTGCTGCAGCCATGCCAGTGAGGGCCGCAGACAAGCAGGCGCCTGCTCAGTACATCCGGTAAAGGGAGCCTGTCCCGCACTCTTGTGGTGTGCTCTTAATTTGTGTCCTGTAGACCAGCATTTCCCAAACTGGTCCTCCAGGACCCCCCAAATAGTCCATCATTTTGCTGTCTGCCAGGAGCTAGGAGAGAGCAAAAATGTGAACCGTCTGAAAATCCCCAAGGACTGGCTTGAGAAACACTGCTGTAGATTTTCAGTTTTGTATTATAACTCCTGGATACAGCTTATATTGTCCTTAGTGTTCGGCTATCTTTGGGAAGATCCTGGATGAAGCTCCTGCATCACTCCTGCTGTAATAGGTATTTATGCTTTTTTCCCCCCCCCTTAGGTACACCCCATCACAGCAAGGAGTAGCTTTCAACTCTGGGGCAAAACAGAGGGTGATCCGTATGGTGGAGATGCAGAAGGACCCCATGGAGCCTCCACGTTTCAAGTAGGAACGCACACACGACATCCCCCGTTTCCTGTGCGAAGTCAGTCCCCGAAATTTAAGTTTGCCTAAAATAAACATTAATGTCTCTTAATCTCAGCATGCAGGAGAGGCTAAGCTCTTCAATTTTAAACCTGCCACGGTATATTACTGTAAAGGCAGAGTAGAGTCATTTCATTAATTTTATAATGCAAATTAACTACCTTTTTTTTTTTTTGACAGGATTAACAAAAAGATTCCCCGTGGGCCACCGTCGCCTCCTGCTCCTGTCATGCACTCCCCCAGCAGGAAGGTGGGGTCCCGTGGGGCTTGTGAAGGGTTGAAAGGACACTGTGCTTAAAAACGTAGTGCGATGTGGATGTTTGCTTCCAAGCGTACATCTGTCACTTTAACTGATACTCTCACTGCAGAGTGGTAACTGGCCTCATTCGAAAAGCCTGAACGCTGCTTATCTTCTCAGATGACTGTGAAAGAACAACAGGAATGGAAGATCCCGCCGTGCATCTCAAACTGGAAGAATGCAAAGGTATGAGCACGTGAAACTCAACAATGAAAGATGAGCAATTTTAGCTGCATGGCTGCCATTCTTTTTGAAACGCCCTTCCTTCCTAGGGTTACACAATCCCCTTAGACAAGCGTCTGGCGGCGGATGGCCGGGGGCTGCAGACGGTTCACATCAACGAGAACTTTGCCAAACTGGCAGAAGCGCTGTACATCGCAGACAGAAAGGTAAACGTGCCTTTTATTTGCTGGGAGATGGAGCCAGTGTGTTTCACTGGGTGTCTGTGTAGGTGGCATATAGGGGGACGAGAGTCCAACCAGAGGCTAAAGTGTTTTTTTTTAATGCTCTGACCTAATTCATAATCTTAGAATAAAATAAACTGTTTCGAAGAACAGCCAGCTGTAAAACGTGTAAGCAGGTGACTCATTAGCAAATTAATGTGATGTAAACTGAATGAAGGTGATTAAATTGCGTGTGCGATTACAGCCACACTGTCTCCCAGCTTCTGCTGGGACAAAAAAAGACCCCACCCTAAATTGGTGTGATTTCCACCTGACTGGTGGTTACAGTAACCTGGGAGAGAGGCTGCCTGCTAGGCAGCGGCCTGACAGTGTGTGGCTTGTCTTACTGACCGCCTGCTGGAGTCCCTGTGGGATCAGCGGTTCTGCTAACCCACCACGGTCTGTGGCCCGCACAGGCCCGTGAAGCGGTGGAGATGCGTGCGCAGGTGGAGAAGAAGATGGCCCAGAAGGAGAAGGAGAAGAAAGAGGAGAAGCTGAGGGAGCTGGCCCAGATGGCCCGAGACCGAAGAGCCGGCATCAAGAGCCACGGGGACAAAGGTGCGTCTGATGCTCCAGCTGGGGCCCTGATTATAAACGACTGACTGGCTGTTGATGAAGCCCACAACTGACGGAACTGGTCTTTAATATTTCATGAATGCCCAGGTCCTCGGTTGATATGTATCGATGGTACGCCCCGATGCCACTATTTGCGCCTCGCTAGAGGGTAGAGCTACGGGGCCTGCGATCCGATCCGCAGCCCTGCGTGGGTTGCTGCGGGGGGGGGGGCGTGCACGTGGGAGCCGGCCGCTCGCTCATCGATACTCAGCTCCCGCTGTCTGTGCCGCTTAGCCAATGTGCTCTGAAAAGCCACGGGCCTCCTTCTCGGCTGCCTCCCAGGTGCTGAGGACGTGGAGGTGAGGGAGCGTGACGAGATCCGACATGACAGGAGGAAAGAGAGACAGCACGACAGGAACATTTCCAGGGCTGCCCCCGATAAGAGGTACACGCATCTCGAATACGGCCGGCGAACATTCGGGGGCAGGCACTGCGTTCTGTACCCTGAAGCTGGCTGGGCGGCACCAGTAACCCTGTCATTCCCGAGTCACACTTGTTCAGGTGATTGGAAGAGGCGGCTGACCTGATGTCACAATATTTTCAATGAAAAAAATTGCGTTTTTTTTTTGCAATTGGAATCCTACATTGCAGTTTTGAGTCATCTTAACTAAACCCTTCAGCAAGCTTGAACAGTTATACACAGTTTGCAGGGTTGTTGATGTTTCCCCCGCACTCAGACCCATATATCGCCCTCCTGTGCTTTCAGGTCTAAGCTGCAGAGAGACCAGGACCGAGACATCAGTGAACTCATAGCTCTGGGTCAGCCCAACCCACGGCCCTCGAGTGAAGCCCAGTATGACCAGCGTCTCTTCAACCAAAGCAAGGTAGGCCGGCACCCGCCCATGTCCGCTGTGTGTGAAGGGGTGGATGGCTTGCGGCCGCACAGATAAGCTGTATCTCTCCTCTTCCTCGCGCGCCCACAGGGCATGGACAGCGGCTTTGCTGGGGGTGAGGATGAGCTGTACAATGTGTACGATCAGCCATTCAGGAGCGGGAAAGACATGGCCCAGAGCATCTACAGGCCGAGCAAGAACGTGGATAAGGACATGTATGGCGATGATCTGGACACGCTCATTCAGACCAACAGGTAGGGGTGCCGCTGTAACACTCAGGGTGTATGTGCATGTTCAGAATTCTCATGGCACCACCCAGTTCCTAAACAGAGTTTGTGTATTAGGGATTCTCACCCTTTTTGATCCTGCGTGCATCCAACCATGGACTAACGTGCCATACAGTAGTGATGGGCAAATGAAGCTTCATGAACCATTTGCTGTATTTTCTGACTTCATTTGATGGTGATCTTTGTTCATAAAAGCATATCCCAAAGCAAAGAGCACCATCTAGTGGAGCCAAGAAATACAGCAAATGGTTCATGAAGCCCCATTTGCCCATTACTACCGTAAAGGGATTATACTGCATCCAAACTGGCACAAACCTGTTTGTGGGTCATACTATTTGGAATGCATTGCACATTACTGAAAAAGGATTCAGTGAAGGTCAGGAAGCAGACCGTTTCGGTCAACCCATCCTCTCCACCTCAGGTTCGTGCCGGACCGTGAATTCTCTGGCGCCGACCATGGGCCACGCAGGGAAGGGCCGGTCCAATTTGAAGAGGATCCTTTCGGTCTGGACAAGTTCTTGGAGGAGGCCAAGCAGCACGGGGGGTCAAAGCGGCCATCCACCAGCAGCCGTTCGAAGGATTACGACCATGACAAGAAGCGGAGGAAGGAATAAGACGCCACTCCTCTCCACCTGTGTCCTTCTGGGGGGTTGTGATTGGCCAGCATTGCGTATTGACCCACCAGCAGTGACGCAGATGAGTGGATACTGGGGAATTTGTGCTGAAGAGCTTAAGTGTACTTGGATGCCATTCATTTCCGGCTGTAAATTTATATTAAGTAAAGTTAGGAGTCACTGCAAAATGTCTACTTTCAGATTTGTCATTCCTATTAATTATCCCTTTTAAGAATTGTAGAACTGTTTATTTTGTGTTTTTTAAGCCGTTTTATTCATAGACTTGTACTTCAGGGTATCATCCTGTAGTACCAGGGGAAATTGTCAGGCTGTTCCAAACCCCTTGTACAGTACAACCCCTTTAATAAACTATGAATTGGGAAGATTGTCATTGTACAAAGTGCACCATTTAGCATGCATCTCTGTGCTGACCTCAGGCGAGACTGCCGTGGGCCCTCATCTTCTGTCTCTGTTAGTTCCTGAAGCAGGTATAAATATTGATTCTGTTGGCAATTTTGGATCATAGCTGTTGCAGCTCTTCCAGTGCTTTGGCGCTGTTGCACCATCTTAAAGACTTCCCGCTTGGCAGAAACTTTGTCTTCCTGTCTGAGTCACTGAGTCATAGTGGCAGCAGCTCTGTGAGCTGCTTCTAAAAGGGGCCCAGCTGACGTGTCTAAGTCTACAGTTCCTAAGAATACCAAAATATGAGAATTCAACTGACCATCACCACTGCCATGGAAACCCATGTACCCCCTCTGCAGTAGGCTTCCATTTGTCTCTCCTGTGCTCTTACTTTATATTCCCTGTGCTGTATGCCTTTGCCATTTTCCATCCTAAACTTCCAGCAGGTAACAAATTGTGGGAGATAACGGGACCGAGGCAGCTCTAGCATAAAACCCAAGGCCCATTTCCGAGATAAGTGGGCTGACAGCTGTGTGTATGCCAAATACCAACGTGATGGGTCGTAACGTCGAGCGAGCTCCCACCATAAAATTTATTGAGCTAGGTGAGTGGGAATTGTGTACAAAAATATGGGACATTTTATTTCTCAGTATGGGACAGTCTGCACACTACAACTGACATGCTCTTAAAACTAATAGCCTAGCCTAGTCCAAAAACTCAGTATTTGTTTTGTTGCAAGTTTTTGACTATGGAGGGTGTTGTGACAATGTTCAATAAATTATTTAAATAAATCTTATTTAAATGCTTATTTAATTATAGACTAATAGTAAAAATAATTTTAATCACTAAAATACTGTCAGCTATCAAATTCAGTGGGCAGGCTCTAAACAAAACCTAACATCTGATTGGTTACATTGCAAACGTTGACCTCACCTGGTCAATTGAATTCTTATATATAACTGCATTTGACTGTTCCATTCTGGGGCTGTAGGTTTCGGTTAGAGCCCACCCACTGAGTTTCAGGGGTGTCATTTTTAATGTTTGCTGGTGGTATTTAAATTTATTGAATATTGTCACAAAACATCCTCCATATTGGACAGCTCCCCTCCCATAAATTAAAGGAAGCTCAAAATTGCCACAAAGAAATTTGTATTTCAATGACTGACTTTTTGGAATTTGACTGGAAGATAAGTTGATGATGCGACAAGAATGGCAAACACTATTACTGCAATATGTAATGCTTATGAAACACTACTTTTTAATTTTTTTTTAACTGAGTTGGAAACACGATGACTGGCTGTCTCTCAATTCATGGGCAGCATCCTTGAAGGCTGCATTTAAATGCACCACAGTGGTGCGACAAGGCTGTCCCATTTCGAAGGCTCCTTCAAATGCGGCCTAGGAATGCATCCATCTTGGTAAAAGAAGGACACGTTCCTAGGCTGCATTTGAAGGAGCCTTCGAAATGGGACAGCCTTGTCACGTCGCTGTGATGTATTTGGTCTTTGAATGTGGAAGGATGCAGCCCCTGAATTCGGACACAGCCATCGGATATGCCTTCATAGACTGCGTCCTTCAGAGGATGCAGCTCCTGAATTGAGACACAGCTATTGTCAGATATCGTCAATTACTCATAATACTATCATATTGCCTAGCCCTAGACCCCATTGCTGTACAGTGAAGGGTTTTTTTTAAGGTTATCTGCAGTGCATTATCCCCAGGGCAGATGTGCATAGTTCAGGTCCAGAAAATAAAAACACAAGATTTTCAACCAGTTGAGTATAAATGTCACAGTCGAGACATTGGTTGTTTGAAACAAAACCTTGGTCTGGATTTTTACTTTCTGGACCTGAACTATTCACCTCTGCCCCAGTTACATAATCATTTCAGAAACCAGTCCATTGTTTTTCCATCTGGCTGAACACTAAAATCCATTACTAATGATGGAGATGCGGACTGAATCTTAAGGTTTAAATTTCAGTCAAACCCCTGCATTCGTAAACTACTGTGAGTACCAGGGTTGTGAAGACTGGTCTGGGAAACGATCAAGGTTTACACTGGCATTATCACATATTATTTCATTATGAACCTAAAATTAGCTACATCAAAGGCGCATACGCGACTGTTTGAGATCGTTCATTTCCGAAACAAATTAAGGTCGCGTATAAGTCGAAGATAAGACCCACACCTACCCGTGACCACAAGCAGAAACTAAGCGAGGACTAATCGCTCGTAATGTATATGCGGCCACAGTGAAACTAAACCGATATACTTTTCGTTTCCTACAGAATGAGTGATCGTATTAAAAAGGTATTGAAGCCAAACATTCTAATCCAAAATATTTATACACAACGTAAAATTCGGCTCGTTCACGCCTAACAATATCTACCACCTAAAACGGTGGATAAACCTCATCCGTTTACCTTTAACCTAACACCACGTGCTGCACATTATGTATTTTATTGTGAAACTGAAGATATAACTACGCGTGTCATTTAACAGATAGCGCTGCATTTGTATTATAATGAATTACTTTACGAATAAAATAGGCCGTTTTGTTTGTTTGTTTTTTTTAGAAATGATATGTTACCAGCCGCGAGTTCATAGTTCAGCTGAGAATGGCGAACATGGCGGCGGCCATGGCGGAGCATGGCCAGGGCGCCTTTAGGAAGTTATTTAAGTTCTACAAACGCCGTGTGCCGCCTCCCGATTTCAGCGACGTGATAGACTTCGCAAAAGGTCTGAGAGATGAAAAGGTAATCGCGTTTTACGGAAAAACGTGATTTTCGGCTTTTGACGTTAGGCTGCGTTAATTTCACAAAAGATCATTTTATATATTTAATGGTACCGTAGTGACAGACGACCGTATTGCATTTGTTACTTCTGATAATTGCAGCAGTGGGTGTAGTTTAGAGAAACACTAAAAAGTTTTAAATTCTGTATAATAAAATCATGGGAGCAAATCTGAACACTGTTGAAAAAAGCATTAAATTGTGTCTCTACCTTGTTTATGGTGTGTGAGCATGCATGCATGCCGTGATAAGCGGGACTTCCGTCCAGGGTGACTCCTGCCTTCTGCCCTATGCTTATAACCTCCAGGCTAGCATGCAGATATTTCATTCTTCTTGAAATTCCTGAAGAAAAACAGCTTGACTGTAGATGCACTGGGTGTGATGTTCCAGATATCTTTACCTACAGTGAAGTGCAAAGTTGGAATTCTATGTCTAGAGAAGCCAATATTTGTACAGTTTCTATTTGCATTTTTGGCCGTATTCACCGTTTAGATAAGAGCAAATTGCAAATACAGTGCTCTGCAACGATGGGCATATCTACAATTAGGTCCTCTGTATTTTTGGAAAGATTTTCTTTAAGCCCGAATTCATCATTGCATGTTGTCCACTTAGATACATTTAAATATACACATTATACACGTTTATGAATTTAAGCTTATTTTTCCAGAAAAATACTAAGACATAGAGCTTCAGATAGTTTTTTTTTTCAGCTTTAGTGTTTCGTTTTTTAATAATATAATTCTTTGGATGCATAGTTACTTTTGCTGTTTTGTAAATGTAAATTAGGTTCTAATGAAAGGTTTTCGAATTAGGCTAATTGTTTTTAAAATGTTATGCCTTTCCCAAGAACCCTACGCTTTTACCATGCTAACCATTTCCAGCAATTATGGATTAACTGAGGTGAAAAGGTTTTGCTGTGTTTATCTTTTCTATTAATTAGCATGTAATTAGCGTGATTACATTTTGTACTATGGGACTTGTAATTTAGTAGAATTAGTTTATTGTAATTCATCTGTGATTCTAGAACATCAGTGACATGGAAGCATAAAATCCCAGCTTCTCTAATTTGCCGATGCTGTCACATGGTGTTGTGCACGCGGCATCCAGTTTTAATGAAACTTTGGGCCATGTGTCCAATTTGCATATGATAATGCATTTTACAGGTATTAAGTGGCATCATCAATTATGAATCATTATCTGTGTCGTTTTTATGAGCGAAAAGGTTTCAAGATTTATGTGTTGATGAAAGTAGATGTTGTTCCATTAATCATTGTTATCAGTGATTTATTAGGTAAGCTGACAGTTTTATCAGAGGCCACATGCATGGATAGCAATCAGATTATTGCTGTGTTTCACACTGTCATATGTTTCGTAATGTGTGAAGAAGAGCCGGAACTGGACGAAGGCTGCTGTGATTGGTTCACTCAGGGATGATTGACAGCCTGTTTGCGTACTTCAGGTATTTGCTGCTAAACTGAACTTGGCAGCCATCAGTGAGAGGGATGCTCGCGGGGTAGGACTTCACCCCATCAAAGACTGGAAAGCCTATGGTCTTGAGGGATATCCAGGTAGGTCATGTAATGAAATGGAGCTGCCTTGTTTTTTTTCTTCACGTCCCCACCCAAAAGGATCGCTCTACTGCAGGGTTTCCCAATCCAGTCCTCAGGGGCCCACAAGACAGTCCACGTTTTTAAATGTGCACCGTCTGGCAGGGAGCTCGGAGGGAGCAAAAATGTGGACCGACTGTGGGTCCCCGAGGACCAAACAGCGCAAAGGGTAGTACAAGAGGTGGTCAAGGGGTGAATGGTGTGCAGCTTATCAGATTAGATTGGCGTGTCGGTGATTGAAAGTTCACCGTTTTCAAATCCCAGGCTGGGCAGAGTTATTCCATCACCGATTGAGAGTCTCTGACCCGGCCTTTTTTCTCAAATACTTTGCATAAAGGATTGGCTAAACAAATAATTTCTGATGTGTAAGACTTACTCGGGGTGGGACAGTGAGAAGGACCATGTGGCCAGGGTGTTGTGCTCTGGGTTGTGCATAAATGTTTTAGATGACGGTCTTGCCCTGCCGACATGCTGCGCACACACAGCCTCCCTGACACTGTCCTTCCTCGTACAGGTTTCATCTTCATCTCAAACCCGTTCCTTCCTGGCTCGCAGCAGTACTGGGTGACACAGAGTCTCAAGGTGTACCCGCAGAAGCCCAACGTCTGCAATCTGGATATACACACGGCCGCGGCGGAGACCGAGAACATCTGGGAGAGGAGTGCTGAGCGCATCCGGTTGGCCGCCTCCTTCCTGCCCCACACACCTCGCAATTGGGTATCCAGGGGTGTGGCCATGGTTTGACAGGGGTGTGGCTATGGGTAAACATGGGCATGGGTGTGACTGTTGGTGAATGGGGTGTGGCTATCTGTAGGCAGGGGTGTGGCCATGGTTTGACAGGGGTGTGGCTATGGGTAAACATGGGCATGGGTGTGACTATTGATGAATGGGGTGTGGCCATCTGTAGGCAGGAGTGTGGCTATCTGTAAACATGGGCATGGGTGTGACTATTGATGAATGGGGTGTGGCTATCTGTAGGCAGGGGTGTGGCTATCTGTAGGC
>JABFEB020000039.1:13474317-13498451 GCA_019775895.2 Stomatorhinus ivindoensis
GGGGGGGTTAGGTCAAAATCTTTCTATTTTACATTTATTCCATATGTTTTTTTTTTTTACTTAAACGAACTTTCATATTATTGGTGCATTCTTGATAGAAACAAACAGTGGGCATCGTTAAGTGTATTGTGTAATTTCCATATTTTTAACTCGCCAAAGTCACATAAATTTATCTTTCAAATCGCATTTGCAGGCACAGGTAACGGGACGTGAGCTTCTCGGAAGGTCTGCAAGGTCTTCACCTACAGGAAGGTTACTGCAGGTTAAGAAAAAGTTCCGTCACATACCGTATGAGCCACTCCCTTGCTGAATATTACATCGGATCTTCTATCCCCGCCCTACTGTCCGCCACTCGGAGGCTGATTGGCTGCCACAGGTTGCCAAGGGCGTTGACTTCCGGTGTTCTCAGGTTGCTCGCCGTAGCGGGTTTCCCAAGACCGAGCGAGAGGAGGCGGGGACATCGGTGCGTCTCCTTCTGTAGTGCGAGTTGTAGCGTTCTGTCGGAATAGTTCACTTGGTGAGCGTATGTGTGCGGTTTCTCTACATTTTTAAGTATGACCGAAAGCTCAGCGAACAAGCCGGCAAACGGGGACGCTTGTCACAGGGCTTCGAGCGCTAAGAAACCGGGGAGGAACGGCTACGTGAAGAGCCCGCACCTCATCCAGCAGAAGCACTGCCACGCCAAGGAGAGGGTGAGGAGGGCCTGTCACTTTCGGAGATACTTTGGCCGAGAGCGTGTGAGGCTAGCCGGGGCCATTCGGGTGGCGTTTACGAGAGCTCGCCCCGGTCACCGCCGGCAGCCCTGCTTCCTGGGTAGGATGGGGGAAGATGGCAGCACTTCAGACCCCCCCCCCCCCCCCCCCACACACACACACACACACGCTTCTCGGCGATATACCGGTGCTGCTGCAGCTAGGTTAGCTTAGCCTAGCCTAGCCTAGCCAGAGTGATTGAGGCGCGTTCTACATCCTTGCAGCCGACTAACTAGCGCTAGTACAAACATGGGATGGGCCGGTGACCGAGGTGTACCTGGTACTTGGCAGCTCGAGTTGCTCTTAACTCCGTGACTACGGATCCCTCGGAATAACACAGCCCTGTGACACACTTCAGGTGATCTTTAACGCTTATTCAAAGGTGAAACTGCGGTGTACATTTGTGTTTGACCGCACGATCACCCGTGCCGGTGTTAGCTTTTATTGGAAGCTGCGATCCCGTGGTTTCACACCGCGGTGGTGTGTGTTTGTGTGCGTTTGGGACCCGATCTGGGATTGTTTACATTTACACCACTTTTCGAGTCAGACGCAGGCGGGCGTGCTGGGGGAGGGTGGAGAGACTCCTTGGAATCCTTTAGGTGGGGATATCCCTCGGCCATCCAGTGCTGCCAGTGAGGAATTTGTGGGGTGGAACACTTAGGAGTGGCTGTGAGCCCCGCTGGGTAGGACTCCAGCAATGCAACCGCGGCCGCACATTCCTCACGATCTGCTGAGGATCAGCAGTTGGGTTCAGACTAATCACGGACACACCCCTCCGATAAACAGGGAGGCCCCACGAGTGAAAACTATGACTAGTAATGGCATGTGAGGGTGGTCGTTAAGAGACCCCTAGTTCTACACCAGCGGAATATATTTTTTTGTTTCTTTTGAACAAATTTTAGCTCTGACCCACCAAGCTTTCTGGTCTGTCAACGCGGAGGCATCGAATAAGATATTCTGTAACTTAAGACACTTCAGTTTAGATATTTTGGTTCTGTGATGAGGGCGTCTAGGCTATTGAGGAAGTCTTTTTCCAGTAAATAGGCTGTATTTTGATTGTGTTAATACGGATGCCATTGATTACTCACAAAGGCATTTCAGCACTAGGCATGACTGGTCACATGAAGTGGCTAAGCCAGAGCTTTGCAATTACTATCTCTGGTCTGTATTTGAAAAAGAATTTTCCTTGTGTTTTTCCTTGTTTGGTAACGATATTAGCATTTCAGAACCTTTTTTTGCATCTGTGAATTTACCCTTTTTCTCTTAAACACAGTGTTTTTTGTTTTTAAATGGAATTGTTTTGTTTTCAAGCAAATGAATTCCCCGTGTTTTATTGGGGTTCTGTGTTATATTTTAGTACTGATTTGGGTTTTTTTGGGAGTTGTTTTAAAGTTATGATTTTTTGGCTTTAAGATGACCTATCCTAAATACAGATGTCCAGTTCCACCTTAACTGATACTAAATTCCTGCACCTTACACTCCTTTCAAAGTTGTACGGTGTGTGTTTCTTATTTAGCCAGACCACACAGAGTGTTTTAATGCACTGCCGCCTGTGGCTGCCCTGTTTTGTTGGCGCTCCATTTGGTCCATAAGGCCCGGCAGATCACATTACATGATCATGGTTTTTCTTGCCTTTCCAGAGCCACCATGCCGTCCCCTGCAACGCAGGTCTGTACAGCAGGCCGTTCGATGAGTCCTTCGAGGAGACGCCCATGCTGGTGGCCGTCCTCACCTACATGGGCTACGGTATCCTTACCCTCTTTGGGTATCTGAGGGACTTTCTGAGGGAGTGGAAGATCGAGAAGTGCCACATCGCCCGAGAAAGGGAGGAGCAGAGGGTAGGGGCCGGACGGCATTTCCCCGTGTCAGCTCACTTTGTTTGACTTTGTCCTATCCTCGCTCTTCAGTGGCGCTCACGTAGGGAGACGCGGCTCTTTCCGTCAGATGCGTCACGTGATGAAACGTACAATGGAAGGAATGTTGACAAGCCGGCGACTTGGTTTGTTGAGAGAGTACAGTTGTTAATAACTGTGAACCTAGAGTCATGGTACTGCCCGGGTCCATAGTAACAGCTTTGAAGGGCTGGCACTGATCCAACACCCAACCCGTATGGCTTTAGGGCCGTGCCCAAATTTATTCTTCCATTCTGCATCTTTCCCCTTGTTTACTTGCAGTTGGCCCTCTTTTCTGTGTTGCTCCCACACCAGTTAAATAGGCTGCTTGTTGGATACGTGCTGTTCGTAGTGTGGTCACTCTGATAGTACATAGAGTTCTGAATAGCTGAAGTTCCTGTGACAGATGTGTGTTTAATTATCCTCGTTATCTCTTTCTGCATTCCTCATGAAGTTGATGATGCATTCTCTGTCCTATCTCTCATTCCACTTTTCGTTTTGCTGACAAGTAACTGTGAAGAAGCCATGACTTTTTTTTGTAGTGTTGAAACTTAAAATTGAAGCTATCTGGTGTTTTGCTGCACCCCAGAGATCAGTTTGAATGGGTCTGGCATATCTCACCTTAGAGTAATAATGTCCTCTTCTCCAGGATTTTGTCCCGCTCTATCAGGACTTTGAGAACTTCTACACCAGGAACCTGTACATGCGAATCAGGGACAGCTGGAACAGACCTATTTGCAGTGTTCCAGGGGCCAGGATGGACCTGGTAGAGCGGCTCTCTCATGACTACAACTGGACCTTTCAGTGAGTGTCTAGCTGTAGGCCAGCTGGGGGGGCTCCTCAGCAGATACCGGCTTGGTGGTGATCAGCGCCCTTTTGTACAGATACTGTACTTCTTCATGGTGTTGGGGATTTTTCTATGTTTTTCATCAGTGAAAAAGCTCATTTTAGGCACTGTTACAGACGTGTTTGGCGTCTTTTTTCTACTGCTAATATTCTTCTTTCAGTCGGTTCTAATGAGCTGGCTTTCTTTTCAATGGAGAATCATGGTGGGAAATTCAGACGGAGTTATGATACGGCTCATACATGTTAAAAACAGTAACCCAAAAGATTCCATGTCAGCTGATCAGCCGACTCGTGGTGTCGGTTTTCAAAGCAAGCGTTCCCACACTGTGCCTAGAATAATTTTATCCTAATTTAGGTGTCGTAAGATTAATTATTTATCATCGCTGCACCTTGAGAATGCCAGGAATGTGAGTTAGAGGCTGTTTCAGCATGATTGATATTTCCCTTTTCCTGGTATCCAGGCACATGGGCAAAGTGATCAAAGATGTCATCAACATGGGCTCATACAACTACCTGGGATTTGCTGAGAACTCGGGGGCGTGTCTCGAGGCCGCTGCCGAGGCCACCGCAGAGTACGGTGTTGGCATCAGCAGCACCCGGCAAGAGATCGGTACGTCGATTAGCGTCCCCGTGTCGCTGGGCTTTTCATAAGTGTTCGGGGACTGTTTTCAGAGCATTAGAGCAAATCTCAGGCTGATGGCTTTGCAGATTTCAGTGCGAAGGATTGCCCAGAGTGGAAAGCGTGTTGTTTTTCAGAGCAATGCAGGCTGCATGTCAAGAAAGGAATATGACAGGTTTTGCCGGTTTCTGAGTCCAGGCCCATCCTGAGTGCAAATCAGTATGACAAAACGTGCAAGCTGTGGTTTAGTGATTTCCATCCGCACGCCACGCATCAGGCCTGGCTTCCCATATGCAGAGCAGCCCCAAAGCTCACATATGCGTGGCAGAAGCAGATTGGAATTTTATTTGTATCGTTATTATTATTTGTTATTTATTAATCTCAAAAATTGAAGAGTTGCTCTGGCTTTGTTTAAATGTGTGGGTTTCCTCAGGAAACCTGGACAAACACGAAGAGCTGGAGAAGCTGGCGGCCAGCTTCCTGGGAGTGGAGGCCACCATGGCCTTTGGAATGGGCTTTGCGACCAACTCCATGAACATTCCGGCTCTCACCGGCAAGGTAGACACTCCTCTCTTGGCCTGTCTCTGACTCTCATGTGCTCTGTTCCCTGTTATGTTTATTTAAGTCTGCCTGTTTTTCCACAATACTTCCTTTGTATTTTCAGCTCTCCTAGTGGTGTACCAGTACATAAAATTCACGGTTCGGTACAAACCTTGGCTTTGGGTTCACGGTTCAGTGCAATTTCGGTACAGCAGGAAGAGTAGAATCTGTTTCAAAATTATTTTTTAATAAGACTGCAAACAGGAACGTGATTAAGAGCAATTTAAAAACAAAGGCAATGTGCCTGTTAATGTGGTCTTACGTGGCTCAGGGAGACTTGTAGAGGCTGTTTCTGCCACACGTGGATGATGTCGTCTTGAATGCGAGATCATTATAACAGAAGTGACAGGCAGTCTTGGTCCCCATCGACTGCTCTCTCCGGTGCTGCTGTAATTCACTGGGAAGCCAAAATGTTCCCAAACCACAGATTATAACTGAGACTAACCAGCATTATAAATAAATGTTTATTATAATGTTTTCCATGTTTAACACCCACTTGTGAATTTTGGTTCTGTCCATGTCAGTAAATGTATTTATTGGGTTCGTTGCATGCACTGAACCAAGAATGACATACTGAATGATACATGACCAACACGTTACAGCTCTAATTTTTCTTTACCCTTCACTCCTTTATTGCTGTAAGTCCTCCTCCAAAATTTCAGCATGGCTCTTAATAGGTGCGTTAGACTTTGGGGTTTAACGTTAGTCGGCTGTGTCCTCACGGAGATCTCGGAGGTCTTTAAGCAGTTCCTCTTATGGCCCTCGGAGATCAGGCTGTTCCACAAGCTTCCGACTCGGCAGGTCACCTCGACTCATTTAGCCGACCTCGACCCCGTGGGGGCAGGTTGGGGGACGAAGGCCAAAATCTCAGCAGGAAACGTGTCATGGAGTCCCACGGTTTCACAACTTCAGCTTCCCGTTTCGGTGCTGAATTGACGGAAAGGAGGACTTTCCCGGCGGTGGCTCTCAGTTCCTGTAAACATCATGTCAGATCGTGATGACAGCTTCTGTGCAGTTTCAGGATGTAGTGAGATTTCATGCGGCGCTGTTGTTTACTGTGTGTTTCCTCCTCAGGGGGGTGCTCTTCCCAGTGCTGGGTTAAAGGCAGGATTTTGGATATTTCGCTGAATGGTAATGTGAACTCTGACCCTCCCCCCCCCCAGGGCTGTCTGATCCTGAGTGATGAGCTGAACCACGCTTCCCTGGTCCTGGGGGCCAGGCTGTCGGGCTCCACCATTCGTGTCTTCAAGCACAACAGTGAGCCCCCTCCTCCGGCGTCACATAACCCCGACATCCGCATATACACCCCCCCCCCCCGGTCTCCCGCTGCCTGCGGTCAAACAGGCGCCCCCCGTCTACCCCCAAAGCCCCCTATGTAAACCAGAGTTGGGTTTATATTGCACACTACAGGCATGTTTTACGTGCCAGCTGTCATCATAGGTCATGTGAAGACATGTAGATGGAGGGGAATCTCCCTGTATCCCCTGCCTGTCTTCCCCATGAGTGGTTGGGTTGGATTCCTTACAGTGGTGTTAACAGCAAAATATAATGTGGGTTGTGTCACTGATTCGAGGGACGGGTTCTCTGTATGCTCTCACACTGCTCGCCAGTCACCACTTTGACTGACAGCTGGTACAAGATCAGGGTCATGGGTCAAGTGGACACATGGGACATTGCTGTGACAGCAATGCAGACTCATGCTCCAGGGCTGGGGTGGTGCTGGGGGTCTGAGGACTGAAAGCCACATCTCAGACATGCAGAGCCTGGAGAAGCTGCTGCGGGACGCCATCGTCCACGGCCAGCCCAGAACCCACCGGCCATGGAAGAAGATCCTCATCGTGGTGGAGGGCATCTACAGGTACTGTGGAATACCAGAAACGCAGCCTAGTGCAGTCGGGGCTGGGCAGCCATGGGGGAACCAGGAAGCACCCCAGGTCTCCATTCGGCACGTGCTGTTAAATCTGTGGTGGAGTGAACTTCCGCTAGACGTCCGAAGAGCCCAGTCAGTGGGTGCCTTCACTCGACGACTGAAAACCTACCTCTTGGATTAGCACTTCCTGGGTTATACTCTTCATTATTAAAAAAAAACATATTACTTGCCAACAGAGTTTTTAGAGTGATGGTATTCTTAGCCATGTGCTGTTGAACCAGTATCAGTATTCACTAATGAGACTTCTAAGCACATATGTAAAACAGTCTGGCTAAGGGCATCTGCCAAATGCAGTAAATGTAAATCTGGAACCAGGGACACTGTCTCCTTTAAGTATGTGGGAATGATGTATGTCTTCGTCACTGCAGTTTCACTCCACAATGAATGTTCCTATTGCGCTGGTACATGCTTTACTGCTATGACTGACTATTCTGGTAGACATACTATTCCTGGTGTGATGCTCTGATGCTCTTCATTTCACGCTTACTTGGAGCCTTTGGATCTAGAAGCTTATTTCTCTGGTGTCTTGGGAATGGGGGTGATGATGTCTATAGAGGCCACAGTGGATGTGGTTTTCTAGCACGGTCTGGACCGCGTTAATTAACCCTTGTCGGCTGAATGTCCTGCAGTATCTGTGGGCCCAGTCTGTGACGTTTTTGTGATGTATCATCACGTGTAACCCCAAACCCCCTTGTCTCCACCAGCATGGAGGGCTCCATCGTGCGTCTACCAGAAGTCATCTCCTTGAAGAAGAAGTACAAGGCCTACCTGTATCTGGATGAGGCACACAGTATCGGCGCCCTCGGCCCCCACGGGAGAGGTGTGATCGACTACTTCGGTCTGGATCCCCGTGACGTCGACATCTTGATGGGAACATTCACCAAGAGCTTCGGAGCCGCTGGGGGCTACATCGGTGGGAAGAAGGTAAGGGGCGGGGAATGGTGGGAAATGGCGAGGTTTGGCTGGGAAGATGAGCTGTAGAGCTGTATCCAAAAGGTCAAAGGACAGGTGGGAGGTCACTAAAACTTTTGTCTGGAACTTCAGTACAGACTTGTTAGTCATGCAGCCCAAATGGTCTGTTCTTTGTCTTGAGTACGTAACATACATAGCCAACTTTGGCGTTAAAGTGAATGCCATCGCCCGTAGCTGCTTCCAGTCCTGTCTCTAGCCTCAGAGCCATCACATAGGACAGCGCTGTCATTACATAGTTAGCCAAGTGACGGGAGAAGTTTTGAGTTCATGTTTGAAAAGACGCACGATCTCCTAGAGGCAGGAACTGGGCTGCTTTTCAGCTAACTCTTAATCTTAAAAAAATCTCTATAGGCTAGTATTACTTGTCCAGCAAGCATGTTTCTGTTTTGCCTAATGGCCCTTATTTAACATAGAATAAAGGATCTGCAACTAGGGGCAGGATTCCATGAATTTATCCAGCCAGCCAGAATGGTAAAAAAAAAAAATCAGCAACAAACTAGTGAAATAATGTGTCACAAGACGAATGTGACGATGGGATCATTAGTGATAAACTGAGAATGGGCTCCCACCCTTGTCTGCCATTTCTTTCCCGTGAGTAGCTAAATAAATAAAATGTGTTGTATGTTATTTTCTCATCATTTTCCTCACTTAAGAGAGTAGGACACAAAGTTACAGGTTTCACCTTTCACAGTCTGTTGCACATAGCAGGCTTACGCTGTTGTGCACCAAAGGGCCCAGCCCGAAGTAGGCTTGGGCGGTATCTAATATTTCATACCATCGTACCGCCCAGACATTTCCCAAAACAACACTCTTCTGGTATTTTGGAATCTTGGTGACAAGATTTCGCACAAGATTTCAAAATATCTTTACACCTCATTTTCTTAATACTGACCGAGACTAGCATGTGATAAAATTGTACAAATAAAATTAATTTCTTCAAATAATATATTATAAAAATTCAAATGCCATTTCACACTCTTGATACTGACTTCTGCATACGTAGTATTTATGTGTATAACGGTGATATTCATCTAGACCAGCCAAGTATTGATTCCATGCGAGTAGTCGACGTACAAAAAGTCCACTAGACCAGAAATCTGGGCTGTATGCGGGTGCACTTCCCTGGGCTGTATGCGGGTGCACTTCCCTGGGCTGTATGCGGGTGCACTTCCCTGATGATGAATTAACATGTGACTCTCACTGTCTGTAATGAAGTCAAGGTCCGGGCTGTGTGACATTCTCTCCTGCCCTGTGTCTGCAGGAGCTGATTGATTACCTCCGCACACACTCTCACAGTGCTGTCTACGCCACCTCAATGTCGCCCCCAGTGGTGGAACAGATCATCACTTCTATGAAGTGCATCATGGGAGAAGATGGGACCACAGTGGGTGAGTCTGAAATACAGGCAGGGGAGCTTGTTATTGTGACTTTATTACCGTGGGTGTCCGTGGTGGGGGCAAATGTGGGGTGTTGCGTACCGTGCCAGTGATTCTGCAACCACTAGATGGCAGTACAGACCTTTCAAGATACTTGGATCGCAAAGACCTCATATCTGGTACACTTTGGCTACAATTGTGTTTTGGCATTTTGCATTTCATAAATATGACTAATGAGTTCGCTGAGTGTGCTATCCATCGATTGTTAAAGAAATCTTAATTAGCCAGGTGACCCCTTAAACATTTTGTTTTGGTTAAGTTCACTCATTCTGCAAAGGGTTCCTCCTTGCAGAAGTGTTGATATCGGACTTTGTTGCCCATGAAACCTCTGTTATCTTTGTTGTACTCATAATACCTTCGTGTAGTTACTCGTAATATGATATGTATAATATTTCCAGTCTCTGTCTGACACCAGTCAGTGTAATCAAATCTGTATAATCCACAGGAACTTCCTGTGGCATTTATTAAATACATGGTATTAGATATGAACTGCTAACAAACATATGTTAAGCAAATAAGCATCACGATTGCTGTCAGCAGCCGTTACTTCCAGGGTTTCGGATTAGTGAGGGCTGTGTAAACATGCCTGAAAGTATGTTAAATACCCACAATGCCTTGGCATTCAGCTGAGGATCCATAAAGACCCCACCCCCCCCCAAAAAAAAACACTCGTGGTCTCAGATTTCAATAGATGGCCCTGCTTATCTGATAATGCCCCTCTCCCCATGAGCCTGAAGCAGGGGGTGGAGACAGCTCTGTGGATGCTGGTGTTGAGGGGCGTCACTGCTGTAGCCTGGCTGGAATCTAGCGGGGGCAGTGTGAGGTGGGCGGCCTTTAAACTGAGCGAAGGCTACGCGGGCCGTGCACAGTTAAGCGACGTCTAAGGAGAAGCAGGCAAAGGGAATTAAATCAGAGCCGCTCTGCCGGGGTCAGTGATGGCTGCAGGCAGCTCTGTCCGCACTGTGTCCTCGTCCTGAGGGAATTAAACCAGAGCCGCTCTGCCGGGGTCAGTGATGGCTGCAGCCAGCTCTGTCCGCACTGTGTCCTCGTCCTGAGGGAATTAAATCAGAGCCGCTCAGCCGGGGTCAGTGATGGCTGCAGGCAGCTCTGTCTGCACTGTGTCCTCGTCCTGAGGGAATTAAATCAGAGCCGCTCAACCGGGGTCAGTGATGGCTGCAGGCAGCTCTGTCCGCACTGTGTCCTCGTCCTGAGGGAATTAAACCAGAGCCGCTCTGCCGGGGTCAGTGATGGCTGCAGGCAGCTCTGTCCGCACTGTGTCCTCGTCTCCAGCTGCGCAGCTTTCAGTTCTGCTGTAAGCGAAGTGCGTTTTACAAGGGTGGAATTACAGGCTCCGCGGGGATTTAAAACCACAGCTTGCTTGCCAGTTCCTTAACCACCATGCCCGCAGCCTCAGTCTCTACGGGGGAATGCACTCTCCGATTTTTGGCTGTGTGATATCCAGTTTCAGCGCAGCCTGCCCCACGGGTGGGGTATGTCGGTAAGACAGAAGGATGCTGTGTGGCGGATGGGTGTTTTTGCACCGTGAGCTGGGGTATTTCCCCGTGCCACATGCATTCACATTGCAGACACGCACTGACTGGGCCAGTATGGGCAGTTGCAGCCCTCCGCAAGACAGGGGCACAGCCAGAGGCCCTGTGTGGCGGCCATGTTGACCTGTGGGGCCTAGGTGGAGTGGCCAAGCTTGATCTAGGTCTTCCTCATGTATCAGGGAAGGCTTTTAGCATGTGGGGGACGAGACATGAACAAAGCCCCCCACTCCTGTATCTAACGGTTTGCAAGCAAACCGCATCTTGTTTAGCAAATGCGGTGCTAATTGCCTAGGAGGTGCATTGTGGGTCTGTAGTGAGAATTGGGACACGCGCAGCAGAGTGGGGTCGTCAGGGGTCACCTTGTTAAAAGGAAGCTTTGGGGGGAGGGGCCCCCGGAGTGCGACGTGGGGGTCACGGGGGAGAGTGATTTCCTGTTTATCTCCCCCAGGGGGCCAACACCTTCCCTGACCCACTTTGGGGCCTGAAGTCTCAAGGGAGCCCCTTCCGAGAGTCTGATCTGCCCCCCCAGCTGTCATAGGTGTCTGCAGCACCAGCAGTGTCACCGTGATCTAAGCAAGCGAGGGGGAGGGGGTTAGGGAGTGGTGTTAGCCATCGCGACTCCAAAAAGTAAGCTTGCATTGTTTCCGGAGAAATTAAGGGAGCTGTATTTCTATATAAAAATATGTCAGTAACTACTTCTGGTTATTAAAATCATCATTTTAGAGGTTTGAGTAGCTGGTAGCCTCCTCCCTCCCCCACACCCCCTGGCCTGGGTGGTTTTAGCAGCATTAGATTTAGCAACCAGATTTTAGCAACCATTAACTCTCGTTCTGGATCTGATAGCTGTTAAGCAGATTACAGGTGTGTGCTCAGAGATAGAGCCACTGAGGTTCACATAATGCTCACCACGGCGACCGCGAGCGACACCGCGTTTCCCCTGTGGCGCCGTGCATGCCCCCCTCCTTATGTTTAAATAGAGTGCTGTGCTGTCGGTTCTAATTTAGCGCAGTCGTTTGTTCTGAGAGGCACGCACAAACGCACAGCGCTGCGTCTCGCAGCGTGTCCTTTTCCCACGCTCCCTAAATGTACCTCAGGGCTGTGGCCGCGAGCAGAGCAGAAGAAATAGCCGGTGAGAGGGAAGCCGGAGGCTGGCGGGGCGTGCATGGCCGGGCGTGCGTGTCGACGCGGGTCACATGCGGCCGCTCTTACGGCTGCTTTGAACGTGCGTCAGAAAGGTGGGGGGGGGGGGAGCCCCTCAGGAGCCCCTCAGGAGCCCCTCAGGAGCCCCTCAGGAGCCCCTCAGGAGCCCAGAAGATGAATTGTGGCCTCAGCTGTGTGACTGCCAGTCGCACTTCCTGTCCTTCTGCATGAGTTCACTCGTACGCGCCCCCACCCCCAGGCTCTCAGCCCTTATTTACCTTGCTTGGGACCCCAGAACGCGGCCCTTTGTAATCATCTCCCGCTAGATTGGAAGGAAGTGGGGAGAGCCGTCCGCTTGAAAGGGATACGCCGGCCCCCACATCTGGAAGCTCTTTCCTTGTCTCTCTTTCTCAATCTTCACCCAGTGCCGGTGTCTGGAAGGCGTTAAGAGTGTGTATTGTGAAACTGACTGTTGAGGGCGTGACCCTGTACGCCAACCCCCACCCCTCACCCCCTCAGTAGAGATTTACTTTGGAGGGTACCCTTTCGGGACCCATCAGAATTTGAACAAACCCTTAAGCCCCTCCTCACCCCACCAAAGATTTTTATTACTTTCAGATGCACCCCTCAAAGGGAAAAGTGTTTAAGTGTTTTGATGTTTTGGCTCGACGCTGGAGAAGTGGGCAGGAAGTGACGTCGCCGGGCCTAGCCTGCTGCAGAACCGGACAGGAAGTGACGTCGCCGGGCCTAGCCCGCTGCAGAACCAGACAGGAAGTGGTGTTGCCGGACCTGGCTCACATCTGGAGTCATCTTCCGGTGACTGTCCTGTCAAATATGTCTTAGAGCCTGTTTTCACCGGTAGCCGTTTTCCCACCGTGGCCATTCTGGCACGATCATCTAGCTGTTATCTCCTGTGCTGAATGCTGCCTGACAAGGCCGTCGTCCCTGATTGTGACCTGATGGTGCACGTGGGTAGGGCTATTTGTTACATGGCCAGGTTTCAGTGCCCAGAACAATTTACATGAGTTAAAATATCATTATACAATTTTACAAGATATAATTTATATAAAATGTATTTTTTTACAGTTGCAGATGTTCTAAAAGTGCTATTTTTGAAATTCTTTAAGAGTAGATTATTTTCCCACAGTGTGGTTAATGCAGTTATACTGTGAGCGATTAAAGTTGTGGTTCTTACTGACTGATGTATTCAGTTGGTTATAAAATGAGGCCCTGAGCCTCAATAGACCTCATTCTGAGGTCATTTTATATCTCAGACCATTTTGTTTTCGCTTCCATTCTGACCTGCGAGGTGTCCTCGCTGGAACATGCCAGAGCAGGGCGCATGCGTACGTGCACGCGATGGCGAGGTATTCACGCCCTCTCACTCAAGGCCCGTGCCTCCGTGACCTCGCTGTGCCCCGTCATCCGGATGTCGATGCCCGGTAACCAGGCCGGCGTGGAAGCGCTCGGGCAGCAAAGGACAGGAGGCCCCTTTTGATCCGACACTCCGGAGCGCACGGAATGTTAAACAAGTGAAAACGGGCCCTTGGAAAAGCTCCGTGAGCGGATCACTCTGCGGCCGGCTGAATTCCTTCATCCACACGAAGGCTACGTGAATATTATTCCAGACGTGTTGTCGTACACCGCTTTGACAGCACATGTCGTTACTGTTTTGTGTTACTTGGCTCTGGGTTGTCTTAGTAATATTTCTATTTGCTTATTTATTTATTTATTTATTTATTTGGCATTCAGCTCCGTCTTGTGTGGAATGTAAAAGGACGGCTTACATATAGCAGCTAATAATATTTAGCCTTTTTCTCGAATGTGTGAAGAGGGGCATTGTGGGAAAGCTGTGGAGCCTGGCACAGCCTATTGGGATGTTATAATGAAAAACAGAGGGGAATCGGGAGAAAAGGCGGCCTAGGAATGAATTCCAAATGTTTAAACTTCCCGTTGAAAATAGGTGCACAAATGTTTATGGATGGTTTTGATGACGTTTCCCGTGCTGAAGTTGAGCCGTTTCCTTTTTATTTGCTCATGCTAATGTTACCTGTAGATGGCTAAAATTTTGAACCTACTCGCGCCAAACCCTAATATGTATGACTGAGTGCCAGCGGCCATGATCTGTGCCCCCACTCCCATGCCTCCCATGCCTCTTTCCGCTGTACCCCGGGGTAGTGTAAGTGAAGCCCATCCCGGCAGCCAGCGGCCTTGTGGATGCTGACATTCCTGGCTTCCTCCTGCAGGCCAGGAGCGCGTCCAGCGGCTTGCCGACAACACAACATACTTCCGTAGGAAGCTCCGGGAAATGGGTTTCATCATCTACGGGAATAACGACTCGCCCGTCGTCCCCGTTATGCTCTACATGCCAGCCAAGATCGGGTAGGTGTAGACCTGGGGAGCTCCCTCGCTCAGGGCTTATGCTGCGTTTAATCCGCGACCCACAGACAGGTTCCTCTGGACACCCTATTGGGAGAGTACTGATCTGGTATGGACTGGAATGGATGGAGGGATGGATGGATTGATTTTTGATGGTTATTGGAGGGAAAATGAAGTAGAGACAGACACGAGAGCAGTGGGAGTAAAATATGAATGGTGGATGTAACGGTGTCAGACTGTACAAAGGCAAAGCTCTGACTACCCCCCCCCCCCCAACCAACTGATGTCCCCTAAGCCAAATCCAGTAATAGGATGCTTATTTGCAATCCCCACAGCCCTCTCCCTCGCTGATCACTCCGTCTCTCCCTGCAGGGCCTTCAGCCGCGAGATGTTGAAGAGGAACATCGGTGTGGTCGTGGTGGGCTTCCCGGCCACGCCCATAATCGAATCGCGGGCTCGCTTCTGCGTGTCCGCCGCTCACACGCGCGACATGCTGGACGTGGTGAGTCGGCTGCTTTGGGTTTGCTTATCCCGGCACAGCGTTCCCTCCTTGGTGTCGATGAAGCCCAGGTTCTGAGCTTTGATCAGATGCTGTTATTTTATTTAGGACCTTATCAGGTCAAACTATGGTAGCTGCTTTCTCTGTGGTTTATTGCCATTTCTGAAGAATTTCCTTCACAACATTTTTACTTAAAGCACAGTGTTTCACTTCAACAGCATTGCTTGTCTAGGTAGATCCTGTCCACCCAGTTAGTTTTGACCTTTTAATTGTACAAATCATGGAAACGTATTTTCCATTGATAAAGTGAACTTAAGGCAAATGTGGCTTTTTTCCATTATTTGATAAACAAGTGCTTTATGTTGAAGTTGTATAAGGTCTTTCACGGTGACTGCACGAGCCATGTGTGTTTATAACCATAGGGTCTGTTCCGAAAGAGCTCTATTTCTGAGAATATCAGAGATCTACATCTGTGACATGGAGACCGGGCGGGCCGTGTACGGCCCTAATATATTTACAGTGTTCCACCCGAGTTTACGTAGCGAAGGCTTCAGGCTTCTGCCATTTTGGCAGGAGATCAAAGGGGCTCTAATCAGGCTCCTCCAAGGATGTTCATTCCTATGGTGCCACATTGCCCTCCAGCCGAGCTCCGTTCCTTCAGAGGGTCACCGTTGGAACGTGGTTGTCTTTGTTGTACCTGGGAGGTCCCATACATATGGTTCCCTCCATGACCTCTCTTCCACACATCATTTCATGAAACGGTTTATGCTTCGAGGAACCGGATCAGAACAAAAGGCCAATTGCTCGCACATGGCTTGCGGCCTCGCTGAGCACGTAGGTATCCCCTGCTGCCGTCCCGCGTGGTCTGCCTCCCTGCTGCTGCATGAGGACCTTCGCCTCATCCCCCTCTCTGTATGCCTGGGGCCAAATGGGTCCGGCCTCTTTTGATGTCATCAAACCATAGACCGTAATCAATGCTTGTTGTGCATCAATGATTCGTTCTTAGACCTGCACTTTAGCCACACATTTAGCAGTTATCTGTATTATCTCCCAAAGTCAGGGCACCAACTGTAGCTCCTCTAAGATATTTTGAGGATGTCAGTGAGCTCCACGTACACCGTGCATATATATATTTTTTTTTCCATGCTGGTTTGATCTGTGCTTAACCCTGGTATTCTGCCCTCGCAGGCACTGAGCGCAATCAGCGAAGTCGGGGACCTTCTGCAGCTGAAGTACTCCAGACACAGGGCCTTGCTGACGGCAGACTGGTCCTCAGACGACACCTCATATGATGGGATTGAAAACTGAACTCCTCCCACTTTCAAAGTGGGCACGGGGCGTTTTCCTGCAGTGCCCTGGAGGAATGGGAATGATGTAGAACCACTCACTGTTTTATACCCGCCCCTAACACACACACACACACACACACATCTTGTAAAAGCGAGGCTGTTTTATCCTTCTCATTTTATAATCACGGGGATCCATTTCCTTAACTTATCGTGTCCTTTGGAAAGCACTTGAAGGACCCTGTTAATGACTAGAAGTTAAAATTCACCTGTTTATCACTTTCGCTGTATTTTGTGCAAATGTAATATCTTGAAACCTCTTTGGCTTAAATATACGAAAACTAAAATAATGACATCCAGTTGAATATAACCATTTTTGCAAATACACAGACAAAATAACCCGTTATAATATTTGAAGGAATGTTTCCCGGAAAACCCTTTTTCCATGTTTTATTTTGGGTTTTTCCATTCAGACTTTTAAAATCTTTGCTTTAGTCATGATCTGCATCTTAACTTGCCAGTCAAAATGTTGGTCTAGTCAAGTATTTTCTGATGTTGGGGGATATCAAACAGAGCGTGACTTCAAGATGGGCTTACAAGGGCCGTTCCTGAACGAGATTTGTGCATAACCATGCATGACTATCAGAGAGGCCTTCAGTATGTTCTAAAACTATGGTCAGTGTAATTAGATGACTTCTGGTCCTAATAAGGGCTAAGTGCAATCTCTACGATCAACACAAGAGTTTTCTCTTTGGTCACACAGTGCTTTCTTTGTCTTAATGTTCAAGATTGTTTTTTTTTCTCTCTTTTTTTTTTTTTGCTTGTTTCCTTTTTCACTTGCACTAAAAACGTCAGATGCATATCTGTACCATTGCCCTTACCAAAAGGCCGTACATCTTTTATTAGTAGTTGTAGTAGTAGTAGTACTGTCTGCCTCAATAACTGAAGGAATGTATATCAATTAGCATTAATATTCCATCTGCCTTTTTGTGATTGTATTTTACCCACAGATAATACTTGTGTACATAATTATTTATTATTCTTTTATTCGTTCTTCTGTTTTCTTTTTTTATCCTTCGGATGAGAAACGTCTCAAAGAGGCAGCTCCTGATTCCTTTTTCAAACCGGCTGCATGTCCAGGCAGTGCATGACCTCAGTGGACAGTGCAAGTACTACTGACAAGTGTCATTTCGGCGTTGGCGCTTAAGAATAAAATGCATGTATGATGTAGTTACTGACGCCGCTGAGTCACGGTAACACGGTGCTGAAAAACCGAGTCCCGCACATCGCCGTTTCCGCAATCCGTCTTAATACCTGACACCTGAATGCATTCTGTGATTAGCTTCTTAATCGCCACTTTCGAAATACAGGTGTCTGATTTTCTGGTTTTGTAAAGCGGACCTATCGCGTCCATCGCATCTTATTGTAAATTGTTTCTCGGTAGTTACAACAGAAGCCATGAAAAAGTTTATGAATCTGTATATCATATAATATATGGGATATATACGTATATAATATGCTGCAGTTTAAAATTCAGACCTCGCAGAGAATCTAAAATAAACGGAAAAAAGTTATATCTGAACATTAAGATATATCACGTATGAATGATACTAGTCATTCCATTCTCCCCTCTTCACGTACTGTTTTTTTTTAATCAAATGGCTGTTCTGGGTTTTGTGTAAATGATTTTTATTATTATTTCGTTTTTACATATATTTACGCTCAGACAAATACCACGCTGATGACACATTCAACACGACCATGTTCAAACAGTGAATACAGGCGAAGCCCTGCAGTGTGACTCGAGGTGTGGTTATTGGACTGAAATATACCTGTATTTCTTCTAATATTACATTGGAATTGCTACCAGTAATGCAAAGGAAGGGCGTACTTTTGTGGGGGAGAAGTATGCACTGGTTAATACACTGTTTGTAATGTTTCAATTCCAAGAAAATAAACAATAATGACCAAACTACGGGCGAGTACGTCTTTCATTTAAAAATGTGCAGCCATATCAACTCTGAACCTGTATATTGACTTAGAAGCAAGTAGGGGGGGGGCAGCATTGCATACGTGTATAGATTATTTGTTTATTTTATACTGAATGATTAGGTAAAGAACTCACACAAAGATAACGAATGGTTAGGTTATCTACAACTTTACTTGTCAAGGTCTGTGTAGCAGTCAGGGTCCTTGTGTTTAAGAAAGGGGTCGGGGGTGACGAAATAAGTTTTTAGCGAGTTTAGGTTATTTCTTTATGTATTACTTTGACATACTTAGTTTTTATCTCTTCCTCAAACGGATGTATTCTAGTTGTTCACCAGCAAGATTAGATGTAAGTACATTCACAATCTTATGGGAGGCTATTTGTCGAAAAACTTTTTTGCTTACTATAAACTTATGTGTTTTTCTTCTCGAGTTTTATTTACACGTCAGTACAAATGTGTAGCATGTTGTGGTTACAATTAAGCAGAACCACTAAAACGCGTTTACCTATTTCGCTGCAGGCCTTTGCAATCATTCGTCATTAAGTATTAACGGGAAGTCATTTTAACGACATAAAAAGTAAAATGTTGTTTTTAAAGCGTAAGTTAAGCGAAATTCCTTGACGCGGATTTTCCGTGTTAAGGCCAAACGTACATCAGCAGAGATTCATTCACCGGGTACTTTCGAGAGCCTTTATTCTTTGCAAGGATTGTCAGCAAACCTTCACCTCGCACTCATCTCACTGCCCCTCTATCGCTCTTATGTTTATTGCACTTTAATTGTCATCATTTCCACTCTTCCCTCCACAGCCCTTGATCAGCATGGGTTTTTCATTCATCCTAAATTGAGCCGCAACACGATCTCCGGGTCCCCTCCTTCCTAACGTCACTGGCATAGGGGCCGATGAGGTTCTGCGCTGCCGGGTCAAACTGCAAACAGTGGCGGGGACCCCGGTGCGGGACGGACAGCTCGTACTGTAGCAGGACGCTATTTGGAACCAGCTTGGAGAACTGGATTCAAGTTGGATACAGCAACACGTAATGAAATACGAGATCTGAAGCATGCGGACTTAAAATGTCTCACGCGGAGCTGGAGCCAGTCCGCGAGGTACTTGCAGTGAACTTGCAGTGGCGCGGACATTGAAGTCTGCGTCTGCAACGCGCTTAGAGGCAGATCCGCGAGGAGCCACTGCATCTCCGGTGGACACGCGCGTACCTCCCTGCTGCACCAGTGCCACAGAGAGGAGCTGGTTTGAAAGGAAGCACGTTGCCTGTGGGGGCAAACTTTTCTGGGGCTTCAGTGTCGGGCTCATGGGGGAGTGATGGGAGAGAAGCATACTCTGGGCGTGCAGAAGTAAAGGGACATGATGAGAGAGTTAAGACGCTCCCTTTGATCGCTAACACCCAACAAAACAAGTTCGTACGACTTTTAAAAGACTCTCTGAAAGACCCGTGGCGTTTTAGTGTTTCATAATCTCCTCTAAGAACAAGAAACTAAACATCCCCCTTTGACGCATCACGAAACACGGAGAGATTCTGCAAACGTGCTCAGAAAATTCGTATCAATAAAGTAAAGATTTCCGGGGCCAAAATCGCTGGCTGTGGACTTAAATACCAAACCGCGTTAAAACACAATTTAAATCTCTTGTCATTAACCCTTTTTCCCCCAAGAGAAATACGCTAAGTGAGAGGAAAGATGTTGGTCCGATTGGCGGTGTCAGTGGCAATTTTCTTCGGCTTAGTCGAAGGCTTTCCCACGAAGAAAGCGCAGAAGAGCCCGGTGCTCAGAGCCGCTGCCATCGTGGAGGTAAGTCTTACTTTTGTTGAAGTGCGCGGAGCTTTTTGATGCCTGTGACACCTGGACCTACTTTCTATGTAGATCTGATCGTGTAGCAGGATACAAGTTAAATGGAATGGAATCAAAGTAACGGATCAACTCACGCTGCCTTTGCGGTTAAAGCATAAGGTTGCATTAGTTTTTCTTTTCCCTCTCCCTTTTTTTGCATTTTTGATAAAGAAGGGGATATGTTTTTGTAGCCGTAATGCTTTGTTTGGTTACCCCCTTCCCAGAGGTGTCCCAGAACGTGATTTTACGGCTTTCTTTCTGACTTATGTCTGTGCTGTACCCTGTCCATGCTGTGCCATTCCGGCTGTTCAGCCAAGTGTGTGTAATGTCATGGCCAAGGGCTGGATTCACCATTCATTAAGCGGACTGGGACAGTCACTAATGACACAGTGATGATTAGTCACTGAAATGCTCCGTGCTTAAATGAATAGAAACTATTCATTTGCCGTGTAGCATTCCTCCAAACTCCTGAACACAAAACAGCTTTTCCCCGGAGTCTGAGATACTGTAGTCTGTGACAGGATTAACGCTGCCTTTTCTGTGTGTATCTGGAGATTCATGGTTAAACATGGGAGCTCACGATCCACCCAGCAGTGGAGACGTACAGCCCAAACTAGCAGTATTTTTTCATACTGAATAAACGTGCAAACGTATTGCAATGTAGGAGTAAACTTTCACATTTTGCTCATATTAATCTGGTTTTGTAGCTTTGTAGAAGCTGGGATACCGCTCAACGTTTAGAAACTGCTCATGATAGTTTAAAGCAGAAGTTTTCCAGGAAAATTAGTCATAGTGCCTGCTGTGAAAGTGTGTAAATTACGAAATTACTGAATAGTGTCTATTCGGTTGAGCAGTGGTGCTGATTGTGTAGCCAGAGGTTATAGGTATAACCTGAAGGAGAATGAAAGATATAATTTCAAGAAAGAATACTGTCTTCTGCTTGTCTGCTGTCGGTCTGCATGTCTGTCTATCAATGTAAATGTTGCAAGTTATTGAACCTCAATTTCTTCATCATAAATCCAATTATGAATAATATTTTGATTTAAAATTAATCATTACAATCATCTGATATAACAGGGATTACTAAATCCAATAAAATGATTCAGTTTCCCAGATGGAAACCCCCAGACCAGTCTGAGCACCTTTTGGTCAGTGTCATCACATCCTTGTTCTTCATGGTGGAACCAGACTGGCTTGTCTTCTCAGAAGAGGACCTGTCCAGAACATGGAAGGGTCTTACACATCTTCCAACAGGCTTATTTGATCTTTTATTCTTTGCAAGAGTATCTTGACAATGATCGATCTCTGCGAGGACGAAGCTGTGGCAGGACTTTCTCTGTTCCATAAGCTGCTGCGAGATGAGGATTACAAGATGGAATGCGACGGAGAAGGCTCTCCCGCCACTAGCTTGTTGATGTCTCTTTGCTCTGCTAAAGAGCTCATTTTAATGCCCTACATTTTTGTATCAAGGCCGAACGGCTTTGATCTTGCAATAAATTTAAACTGCGCGGCAGCGTGCAGAGCCGGAGAAGCAGACGGGACCCAGACCTGTTTGAAGTAGCCGGGGTACCATCCATCAGAAAATTAAGGACAGGGAAGGGGTTTGGGCCGAGTGTACTAGATTCTTTCACAGGCCCCGTCAATGTAAAGAAATGTGTGTGTGTCTGTGGTTTGTAAGGTATGTCAAATGCTTTGTCAAGGAAGGCTTGCAATGATGCGTATAAAAACTTGCCAGTTACAATCAGTGTGATCAAAAGAATTCGTTTGCATTTATATTTCTCTGGGTGACCTTAAATGGAAAATGACAACAGTGCATTAAGTTGTCACAAGTTTCCTCATATAGCTTGGGTATACTCTAAGTTTTTGCTGATAACATTTTTTATGATCTATTCATGTGTCTTGCTAACATTGTTAAAGCAGGATGCTACCTTATATCTTTCAATAATAAATTGTACCTGGCAGTGCTCATTATTTCTCATTTCTAACGGCACATTATTTACCTGGACGGCATGCTGTATGAGCGCCCCCTACAGGTACGTTGGTGATAGATGCATATATGGCAGTTCTTGATAGATGCATTAATGGGAGTCAATGTTCTATCTCTTTAGACTCAAAAGCTGTAGACTTGCCTCTTTCTTCACGTGCTGCATTCATAGTGCACTGCACAAGCAACCCGCTGAGTAAGCAGCTGAATATATTACCTGCCGGTCTGTAGGGGGCACTGCTGGGGCAGACAAACGCATGTATAGCCTGAACTGTTCTAAATCCCCCCTTCCCACCATGGTTCGGGTCTTTCTAGTGGTCTGGAGAAGTATGAAGGTGTTAATTTCCCTTCATCATGTTCTGTTGTCTGTTTTTTATTACTAGTCTGTAACACCCCGAGGGTCAGCCTGACCTTGCATCCAAAAACCTTTGCCTTAAAGTTTTTTCTTTTTCCCCCAAATGCAGAAGGAGGGTGTTATTAGTGGTTATGGTTTTTATTCTAGATTTTATCTCTCCTAAACTGCTTGCAATATGATAGTTTTAATCTGTATCCGCCCAGAGCCACAAGCTGACCGCAGGCTGTCGCAATTCATCTCGAATCCGGTAAAATTAAATTACCAAACACCGCAGAAAGTACTCTTGATAGATAAACAAGTAAATAAAATGCACCCTGCAAGCAAGAGGATGCACATGCATGTTGAAGGACCATATAAATGATGGAATCTAAGATCTCACATGCTGCGCACCCAGCCAGACGGGAAGACGTATGTTTCTTTTCACGCTAAAAAATGTTGACCAGTGCGTGTTACATATGAATGAGTGTTCAGTGTGCAGCTGCCCGTGTGGATATTTAGCCTCTGTAATGTAATGCTTCGCGACGCAAGCTTCACATACGGTTTGAGATATCGTGCAGGCATAGTAGCCTGATGTCTTGATGTGTTAGGCAGCTCAGTTCAATCCTCTGATCCTGTACTCAGTTTAAGCAGAGAGACCCTGCCTTCGATTTGAGAAACACATATTCACCTGACATTCACATCTAGTTTAAAAGTGTAAATATGATTCTGCAATGTGGACTGCAGATGCTTTACTCAAATATTTTAGTCCCAAGACATCAAAGTTGTTATTTGGAGTTTAAACTGTGGAGCAGTATCGATTTTCAGATTAAATATGTGCTAAGAAATGTTGCAATTAATCATTTAGTACAAAAATATGCACAGGACCCATGATCTGCAGCAGTCTGGTGGGCATTGGCCTCCTGTGCCACCTTCATCGGTGACTCTCCGCACTCCTTCACTAGTGATGACCACGTATAGAATTTGCTCTCCATAATGAAAGGGAGCAGGAATCCATATGGCCAGATTCATTTTTTTTGAGCTGGTTTGCAGCATAGTACACTAACAAGAGCTTAGATGATGGAAAAGGAAATGCGTTGCTCTGATTGGAAGATCTAGGCTCTACTGTTGTGCGAGCCTAAACACTGCCAATAAAACATTTACTGTATGCAATACTGTAGCCAGTTAAATAGCATGGAATCATTTTCAGGGGATTATGGGTAGGGTGTTTCCATTGTATTATGTTTACCAGGGCTGAATATGTGCTATGCAAGTCCGGCCTCGTGCTATAGCCCTGTATTTGCTAGTGTCCATCCATCCATCCATCCATCCATCTTCCAACTGTTTATCCTGTCAGGGTTGTGGTGGTGTCTGAAGCCTTACTGTTTGCTGTTGTCCCTTGTTTTCCATTTGTAAATATAGCATCGGGGATAAGGTGTCCACCTTTGTACAAAGGTGGTTCAGTCTCAGACATTGCAGGATCTTGCAGTCAGCAGTGTTCCCATGAAAAAGACCCTCTTTCTTATGATGTGAAGCCTTGCAGTTATTGTTGTAAGACTGTTTCTCTAACATAAGACTCGAGCAGTATGGTTTGTTGTCTCCGATGCCCTGTTCCCATCGCCGTGATGCATCCGTGTAACAAAGGAAATCGGAGCTGGGTTGAAGGCCTCGTTTCTTGGGGTGAGGCGTCATAGGAGCGGCCGACATAAGAGATACAGGCTGGATCCACATGGGCGCCTTTGATTGGAGCCTCTGCTGTGAGGGAGAGTGAGAGCAGGGGAAAGAGACAGATTCAAATTACACGCTTCAATAACATTCAATGTTCAATATCCGGGCTTGGTAGACAGAGAGAGGGAGTGGTGTTCAAATCCTGATCCAGAAACGTATAGGGAAGGGGCACGGGATGACATGGTAAACGCCCCCTGGGGAACTGGTTAGATTTTAGAGTGTGGGGTGGGGGGGGGGGGGGGGGGACAAGCAACCCCAGCACAGCCTTGACAACCTTCCAACTGCTTTTTCCAGACCCTTAACCAAAGCAGCGTCGTGGTGAAATTGACGTTTCCACCCAAATATAATAATCAAAAATA
>JABFEB020000039.1:13498632-13510591 GCA_019775895.2 Stomatorhinus ivindoensis
CCCCCCCCCCCCCCCCCCCCCCCCCCCCCCCCCCCCCCCCCCCCCCCCCCCCCCCCCCCCCCCCCCCCCCCCAGCGACCCCAGCACAGCCTTGACATCCTTCCATCTGCTTTTTCCAGACCCTTATCCAAAGCAGCGTCGTGGTGAACTTGACGTTTCCAGCCTAATATAATAATCATAAATAATGTTTCATACTTAAACTTCACATAAAGTAATAAATATATTAACTCTGCCAACCACAAGTAATAAGATTTAAAAAAATAAAAAATTAAAACGCCTCACTCGGATGATTGATGACATGAGTTCGTCAGCAACGCAATAATCGAAAGAACAACGATCAGATCCAAACCATAACACAACTCATGGATAAGCTATATTTAAATAAAACGATTTGCGAGCCGTCTCAGTTCAAATCTGGTCTATATTTTCAAGACAATAATTGTAATTGAAGTAACAATAAAACAGTGAAAAATGTCAATTAAAATAAAAGGTGCAGTTAAAGCAACTCGAGTGATTTTGATTTTTCTACATTAAATTTCTCAGCCCCCCCCCCCCAGTTATTTCGACGGCCAGTTTATCCAAGCAGATATCTCTCTAGATGGAGGAAATTAGCCTAAAGAATCCAGGACCACATGCTGTTGGGTTTAATCATTTCGTGGTGAAGCTTCACAAAGCCTCCAGGTCCTTTATAGAGTACTGCACGTAACTCTAACCACGTGTTCTGTCTTATGTTTTACTCCAGGTGCATGCAATATTTTCCTCACATTTTATTTCTTTGTTTGTTTATTTACCAGAAGCTTTTATTCAAAGTGATCGTACAGTTGAGAGTGCAGTGTCAGTCAGTGCGTGGAGCAATAGGGCGTTAAGGACCGTTCTTAAGGGCCCAGCGGTGAAGTCACCTTGCTGACCGTAAGATTTGAACTGATTCGCCTTCCAGTGAAGAGTGTACAGTCCTAACCTGCTGCGCCACACACTACACCCACAAGAGAATTTATGGAAATTCTCGACTTCGCTATGTGCGGGTTTACGTGGAAGCTTTGACAGCTTGTGTACTGCAAATCCAGCAGAGTGCTTTATAAGCCACTTCATAGCCAAGTGATTACCGTCAGCAGGCCAAATAAGACCTTCAGTCACTGATCCCTAATAACCAAATGCACCCTTTCTTCCAGTAGTGTCCTAGCAGATTGGCCTGGATTAATTTATCTTCTGCTGTACTTGTCTGTCTGTTTTGTCATTAATTTCATCAGGCGCAAGCCCAGACACCCTCCATCGACATCCTTCAGGACCTGGAGGCCATGCAAGAGCACAACCAGGTAAGGACCATCCCGTTCAACCACAAGAAGAGGTGGTCTCCACACCTGCCCAAGCCTGAGCCCGAAGAAGAGTCGGAGCCCTTCATCCTGGATCTGAAGAATTTTCCAGATCTCGCCAATGTGGACCTCAGTTCCCAGAATCCCAACATTCAGGTAGGAATTGAGATGGATAGCTGAGGTATGGATTTTTTTTTTATCTGAACAGGTGCTACCTGGCACAGATTTTTTTTGTTTCCTGGAGCAGCTGCAACCAACTCCATGAGATGATTACTCAATATCATCATCATTACTTTATTATAAATCTTACAGGAACCTTTACACCTTGTATTCTCCATATTGCTGTGTTGAGATGTTTTCTGGCAGAGTTTCCGAGTAATGTTTTACTGTCCTGCTGGGTTTCTAAAAATTGAATAGTCTGCATTCCTTTAATTCATTATGTTGATTTTAATGTAATCCAAACATTGACTTTTTAATGAGACCTGTCCACTTGTTAAAAACCACTTTACATAGTACCAGGAATATGGTGGCCTGGGTCACTGATATTTCTATCTGCTCTTGCTTGTGCTTGTGCGTGTGTGTGTGTGTGCGTGTGTGTGTGTGTGCGTCTGTGTGTGTGTGTGTGTGTGTGTTTGTGTGAGTCACAAAGATACACGAAAACCTCAGAATTTCTCTGAACCTGTATCCAGAGTTAAACGAATGGATGATAAAATTATAAAATTGTTGTTGTCATTATAAGGTGGTGACGAAGGGAGCCTCAGAATAGCATAGCAAACAAACAGAGCATCTGTATGCTATTTGTGGGGGCAGATCTCTCCAGCTCACACCCTGGATGAGTCATCAGGGTCTAACAGGGCATGTTTTAGTGTGACTCCTGGCGTTTTCCACCATGGCCATGCAAGTTATGGATTATTAAAATGCTCTGTGGAACCTGCATCGACCAGAGGTAATCACACGAAGAGGAACAAGTCCAGAACTTTCCTTTATCCAGCAAAGTACATTTCTGATTGTTTTCGACTCACCTGCTTCCCACGTGAATCTTTTCCAAGGATTGCTCCTGAGAATCAACTGACATCAGGCGTGCACACACACACACACACACACACACACACACACACACTTAGTCTGTAAACACCATGCTTTCACCCCACTAATGGTTTGTTGTTTGTGCAGCTGCATTCCCTCTGTGCTGATAGGCGTCAAGCTGTTGACCGTCAGCGGGAATCCTGCAGACCGTACCTTTGTTTTTATGTGGTGAATATCCAGCGTCAGGATGCCGCTCATCGAAGATGGCAGCCGGCTCTGGCCCCGCACTCCCGCTGCGAGTGGGAGAAGCCAGAGTTTTTTGTTTACTTCTCGTCACTTTGTAAACAGTTGTAGCTGCCATCAGATTTCCGTACTGTGGTGGAAAATAAAGAGGCACCTTTCTCCGCGTCCCGATGGCATCTCTGCTGCCTGTTATCTGCAGGTCTGCAAAGCGTGTTGGGTCGTGCCAATCGTGAGTTGCGAGAGAAATTAGTTTACAGAGCAGACCTGCAGAGGATCTGGCCCCCACATCTTCACTGTCCGCAAACTCAGATAGGCCGTCTTGTAGGCTCCAGACTGAGATACAGCAGGGACATAGAAGGTTTCTGTCTCATGTGGGAAGATCCAGCGGGGTTTCCCAATACCCAGCATGCCGTGCTGTTTTTCTGCTTTCATGCATCAAATATGGTGAGAAATGTCTTTCCCTGGCTGCTAACTCACTGCTCTCGCTTTTCATTATTAATCCTGTTCCCTAAGGCGATCAGACGTTGGGCTAGTGATCACTAACTGTACTCCCTGCAGGCATGAGTTCTGGAAGAGTCAGATAAACACTTAGTAAGATCACTTCAGTATTCTGTTTTTATAGCAATTAGTTTGATTACAGCAGTGGTATGTAATAGTAAGAGCCAATCGCATTCTCTTGGTTCCATCTGTTAGACTAATCATTAGGGATCTTGCGCAGTTCATTTATATAGACATGTAGCAGAATAATGATTATCTAGTGTAATGGTGCAATGGCAATGTTAGTCACTGTCATTTATTCAGAATAAATTATCAGAGGCTGTACTTCACTGCTCTGTTAATGAATTACAAAATATCTGAGCATTTCAAATATCATCCTAGAGCATAAGATTGGAAGGTGCAGGATGAAAAAAGTAAGATGTGCAGCTCACCCTGTGATGTTCAAATAGTGGCATTCCTGGTCTTTCAGGTCACCATCGAGGTCATCGACAACCCACAGGCGGACATGGAGATGGATCTCGACGAGGAGAGTCACAGAGACTGGGGCGCCTCCTCCGTGGACCTGCCCGGGAACAAGAAACTCTTCTGGCCACTATTCTGGGGCTACCCCGACTCGGAGGAGGAGGACTCGAGCCGGCCGAGCCTGGGGGAGACGGCAGAGGAGGACAGCAGCGAGGAACTGGTGTTGAGCGGCGTCGGGGATGACTGGGATGGCCGCTGGAGGAAGGGATGGGACACCAAGGAGACCTACGGTGAGTCTGCCGCCCTCCACCGAAATGCACGGCCAGGCCTGCCGCACGCCGGCGTCAGCAGGGAGCTCGGCATGTCGGGGTCAGACGCTCGGGGCTCTCCTGGCACCGAGGACGTGACTGCTTATTTGTGTAGGAGGCCCCTTTGTAGATCTGACTGCCTCTGTAGATGGTTACATCTGGCCTGAGGTATCAGCAACACGGCAGAGATGCTGGATCCGGGGCTGAAACAGAGGGTGGCTTTGAGGGCCGTCTGATCGGCACGGAGGCCCCAGGATGGAGGCGTAGGGCTCAGGCGGGTGTCTCACGAACCTGAGGCAGGATGCCAGCAGGGGAACGCGCCGTTCCTCAGTCCACCCCCATGGCTGCTTCTGATTTCTATCAACTGCCTGCATTTTTTCCCCTGAAGAATTCAGCATCTGTCACGCTTCTCATTGAGCTGTTTTTAGCCAAGATGGTTAAAATGGTTAAAAAGAGATGGTCCGGGAAGCTGGAGCGTTACAGAGAGCTTTACGTCCAAACAAGACTCTCTGCTTTTTTTTTTTTTTTTTTTTAAAAAAAAAGATGGATATTAATTTAATTCCAGAAAGCCGGTTAAAGTGTGCTCTTCTGAGCCAGGGCTTTTCAGAGCAGCTGGGAATTTGGGAAATTAAAAAAAAAAATGCTCCATCAGGAAAAGAGAGTGAAGGGTGGGATGGGACGGGAGCGAGGGGTTGGGGGTCCGGACTGCCCCTGCGTTAGTGATGGAGAGAGAACACTGTCAGAGCTGGACAAACGGCCCATATTTCCCCTCGATTTAAAGGCAAGATTAAGAGCCCTGGCTCAATGGAATTGACAGCCAGAGGCTCAGCTGCATTTTTCATTCCGGGGCTCCTTTGGACCCCAGGTCGCTCCGCATACTCCGCCACGGGGCCGTTCGACCCTGTTCAGGAATCCCGGGGCTTTCGAGGCCGAGTATATAATGACAATGTTCTTTTCGCTCTCCTGCTCCCTCCCTCACTCTGTCCTCCGCTCATTCACTCCCTCTCTTGCTCCCTCACTCTGTCCTCCCATGACGGGTGGGGAAAAAGGGCATCCTGAATTCCAGTCCGGGCCTGTGAGAGCAGCGAGTAAAATTAAAAGGGGTCACCAAACTGGAAAATGCTCTTCAGCGCTGCAGGAATTGGCCATGGGCAGCACGTGGCTCGGAGCTGCTATTTTTGTCCGCGCCCACTTTCACTTTGGCTTAATGAGGAGGTCCACAATTGGCCCCGCATTCCACATATTTACATATTAATCGGCCATTCTGTCTAGGTATTTTACACTTCCTGAGCAAATTTCTTGCTGCCGCTAAATAAAACCAGCGAAGCAGAAGCCCTCTGTTGAAAAGTTACTGGTCTCTTGTATGACTATCTAACAGACGCACTCAGACCTAACATGGACAGCTATAGACCAGCTCCTTGCTCCTGATATTCACACTGGAATACTGACTGCCCCTGTGTAACAACCTATGTGACTTACAACGACTCACACGTGCGACCAAAGTCTTAAAAAAAAAAAAATGTAAACGTAAAATATTTAGAGCAGCTATATGCTAGGTGATGCTACACTACCTAACGTCCCGCACTATATAGCAGCGTGACCATTCCAGTCTCACACGCATCTCCCAGTCTCATTCTCACACCTAAAAGTCAGTGTGATTATCCTATTCCGACATTCATCCATTTTGACATACAACCTGTCTGTCAGAGCGGAACCCAGTCGTTAAGTCGGGGGCCGTCTGTAATGGGCCGATACGTGTCAGCACCACTGGGCCGTAAGCAGACCTCCCAGGGCGCATGTTCGCATGCGTGGTGTGTACACAGCAGCATGACGCAGACATAAACCGGCGCGCGTGTGTTTACACATGAACCTACACCATGCGCAGATGGCGGCGTGAGAACGCGAGCAGGCGGTGTGATCACAGGATGCGGGGAGCTCAGCCTGCTGCAGTTGAAACATTTTGCTGTCGAGACGCAGGCACCCTCTCTGTGCAACACCGGAGCGGTCTGTAGACAAAGCTGACTCCAGCACCGTTAATGCGAATCCTCAAGGAGTTTGACTTTATGATCCAGTGTCAGAGGTGGAAAGTTTAGGTCCAGGAAGTACTAAACCAGACCAAGGTATTATTTGAACTAAGCAGTTGAGTTCTCTGTGAATGTGACTCTTTATACTCAACTGGTTGGTTGAAATAAAATCTTGGTCTGGATTTGTAGCTTCTGGACCTGAACTTTCCACCTCTATCCAATGTCAGTCAGGATGCCATATATTAAACATCGATGGGCATTTTAAATTAAACTGTACTCCGGGATTTAGATGATTACATTACACAATAACAGAAAAGGGTTAAAGAATCAGCATAACAGTGTTAGTTTTCACTAACAAGAAGAACATTAATGACATTGTTAAAGGCACCATATTTTGCCCACAAGTGACAACGTTTGGTGTTAATGTTTATTTCTTTTAAGCCAGAAACTTCCAGGTCATTCCTCCTGGAATCATTAGTCTGCAGCTTCTCTTGATCTGGCGCTTATTCCTCAGGCTTCCTCATTCTGTGGGTGTATCTTGACATCGTTGACAGTTTTTCAACAAGGATGCCACATTTTTTTTCTGCAAGATTCAAAATTGGATAAGGTAGTTTGTCAGTTTGTGAAAGAAAACAAAACAATGAAAACTGAAATAACATTTTGACCGTGTCATAAACTTCACAGTAAGGAATCTTCTCTGCTTTACATTTGTAGGTGTCTTCATTTTGACCCTGTTACATCTCAGACCATTACCTGATTACCTGATTACTATTGTCGAGCTAATAGTATTGTTGGAAGACGCCATGCCACTGCAGGTTATTTACACAGCAGAGTCACTTGGCTGTGTGTTCATTGGGTTCCACTGCCATCTACATGCATGCATGAACTGGGCATCTAGGGGGCGCTATTCTGAAAAATCCATCAAGGCTTTTTCATCGGCTGTCCATGACGTGTGTACTTATCCCGAGAGCAAAGCTAACTTTGGCAACTAAATCAGTCAGGTAATCAAATTTCATTTAATAAGGCACATTTTTCGCAACCGTTTTCCAAAGGTGAAAAAAAGAATAAACCCGATATTCCAGAATGGGCAAAACATGAAAAATTCCAGGAGCCTTCCCCCTGGAAACTAATAGCCATAACCGGTGACTGATGATGACCACACAGAAATGCCCGCGTGACCCTGCGGCTGTGTTTTTGCCATCAACCTCCCTGAAACATCCCAGTGTGAGATAGCATGCTTGGGCGCGAAGGTGAGGGACTGCGGCTCGCTTTCCTGTGGAGGAGAGAAGCGCTGGACTGACGTGTTTGTGTTGGCAGCGTCGGCCTGCAGCTGAGAGTTCACCATCGGTGTATTTATTACGAGCCGAGTGGGAGCCTGAGAGATTCCCTTCATTAGCGAGACTCTGTTTTACTGGGAAATATGTGACTTCAGTCACGCCTCATTAAGTCTGCTGTGAAAATAAAGTCGAGACAAGGCTCTGATCGTCCGCCGCCCGATTCTTACGGCTCCTCTGCCCGATGCGGCAATGCTTTTAAACATTAGCTGGCACCGTCCTGCATAACTCCGTCCGTTTGATCTCGCCTCTTTTTTTTCCAGATGTTCTCTTGCTGTTCTTATAGCTGCGTTTTGCAATTAAAGTGCTGAGAGCATTTAGGCTCATTTTTTTAGCATGTGAACAGGAGTCTGTGATAAATAATAGGTATGGTAAGACTGACAGATTTGCATCGCTGCACTGACAAGTTCATGATGCGGTTGCACCGGCTATAATTTGGGATGAACTCAGGATGCATTTCTAACATCTTTCCATCAGTAAAATCTGATTTATTTGTATATAACTATTAGTAGAGGCCCTATGCCTTTATTATTATTTTTATTTAGAAATGTGACATTTTTGACCAATAGTTTAACATTTAGACTGATTCCACCTACACTGTTTCTGTATCTGTATCATAGTGCATTGCATAGCATCATATTCTTTTACATTACATCGTATTATGTTTATTCTCATTCTGTCGAATCGCACATTTGTATGACAGTAGTAGTAACTTTGATGTATCTGATCATTGGCATTGCATCGAGATGTGTATCGCATCGCCTCAGCGATGGTGACGCACATCCCTAAAAAATAACATTAGGGTAGTACATTGTTCTATGGCGAAAGGGTGGAACGCCCCCCCTCCCACCCTCCACATTACCCTGTGCTTGCATTCCTCCCCCACAGAAGACGAGGAAGAGGACGAGTGGACCGCTTGGTCGCCATGCAGCGTCAGCTGTGGCCACGGCAACCAGAAGCGCACCCGCGCATGCGGTTACGCCTGCACGGCAACAGAATCCAGGACATGTGACCTCGAGCGCTGCCCAGGTGCTGTGTGTGCGTGCGTGCGTGCGTGTGTGTGTGTGCGTGCGTGCGTGCGTGCGTGTGTGTGTGTGTGTGTGCGTGCCATCTTTACTATACTTGTAAGGACCTCACAAGGCAGCAAACCCTGACTTAACACCTGAAGCTATAAGGCAAATATATAACCCTCAGCTATAAGATGTGGGGGGGAAAAGGGGACTGAGTTACCAGGGCCCCATGTGGGGGGAGGGCCCCTAAGGAATCTGGAATTTAATTTTCCTTTAAATATTAGTATTATTCAAAGATCACAATAAATGTTGCTAACTAATGTAAATGTAATTTTTGTGGGAAAATGAACTGATTGAATTGTGTCCTAGCTTACAGTGCCTGAGGACAAAGCACCCTCACCCTTTGCAATGGTTTAGTCTTCACCAGGCTTTTTAACTAGGCGTATTTAATTTAGCGGTCATTCTGCTGAAACAGCTAAATCTGTGCTGGGAGGTGATGTCAAAGAAAGCTAAATCTGGTTTTCAAAAGAGAAACGCGAGGCAGGAAAGAAACAAAAAAAAGAAATGAGGGAAAGCAACTGTTTACAACTTTTCTCCCAAGAAAGGTGAGCTCAAAAGTGAAAGCAAATCGCCTACATTATTAAACACTTAAATATCACCGCGAAATTACACATAGCTTAACGTGATGTAGTCTAGGTAAGTCAGAGGTATTTAAAAATTTAAAAAATAGGTTAAATCGGCAAAAAGTAAACCGCGTCACCTTTCTTTTACTTGCAGTGTAGTATCGCCTTCGCGTGAAAATCGCTATTCACATTCTAAACAGCCGCACTTCCTCGTACTGAAAGCGCGTTCGCATGGTAATATGATGAACAACGCAGCGGTAAAATAGTTTCACCATTTCAAAAGTGTTAAATTTTCATGCAGACCTATGATATTAGGCTACCTTTGGTGACATTTCATTTTCTGTTATAGCTTTTAATCATTCTACAAATAAAACCAAATTTCAGTGAAGTCTTGTTTGATTAGGCTGTTTTTTTTGTTTTATTATTATTATTATTTAATTATTTTTTTTTTTGGGGGGTGGGGGGCATGGGCACTGTTTGTGCATAGGGCCCAGAATTTGGTGCAAATATGGCATACATAATTTGTCTGTGATCTGTCCATTCTTGTGTCATCTATGGCCACATGGTGCCGTATTGGCCTCCCAGGAGAATTCGGCTGTTTCAATCCACAGATTAATGGTCAATTCATTAGTGCATAATCTTCTCCTTATGTGGTCTCCTCTTACCTGCAGTGGGAATCCTGGTATGCTCTGACCGCATGTTCTGCTGTAATCTGCATTGCAGGCGATGTGAACACTGTCACGGAGCTCATCCCCTATGAGACTGAGAATAGCAGCGACTTCGTCAGCGCAGGTCAGTATGTTTAACTTAATGCTGAGGGAGAGGAGTCAATCAGCCAGGCCATCTCAGCTGCGCTTGCTCGCTCGCAGCTGCGGGGGGCGCCGCGCTCCTCCAGGCAGTGCTTATGGCCCTGTGATCGGTCAGGCAGAGCGATGGGAGGAACACTCAAGCTGCTCTCTGCCGCGGGATCGTTTACAATTACGGCGGATTCCTGAATTTTTAAATATGGCAGTATGGATCAGTAGGGGATTGACTGCTTCATCATGAAAGTAATATTGTTATTTATGAATGTTTGAGTTGGATCACCCGCTGTGTACTAAAGGCCCATATTTTCTCTTTAAGTGAAAATGCAGACCGCACGGTTAGTTAGACATAGCGAATTGTAATGGAATGACGGCGGTAATGGATTTCTGTGTGGGAATGCATGTACTGCAGAGGTGGACAGCTGCGAGAAATGGCTGAACTGCAAGAGCGACTTCCTGCAGAAGTACCTGCAGCAGGTGCTGACGGAGCTGCCCAGCTGCCCCTGCTCTTACCCCTCTGAGGCGCTCTACGGCGCCGTCAGCATCTTCGACGAGCGGCTGCGGCGTGCACACCGCTGGCGTGACGCCAGCGGACCCCGGGAGCGCCTGGAGGTGTACAGACCCACTGCGCGCACCTGCCTGCGCTCCATGCTGTCTGCCGACAGCGGCACGCTGGCCGCGCAGCTCTGCTGCTACGATGCGCACATGCGGCTGCTGACGCGGGGCAAGGGCGCGGGGGCTCCCGACCTGGTCAGTGCCGACTTCTCGCCCGAGCTGCATTTCAAGGTGGACGTTATGCCCTGGGTGCTGTGCAAAGGCGACTGGAGCCGTTTCCACGCCGCCCGGCCACCCAACAACGGACTGGGCTGTACCGAGAACCCGCGCGAGGACGTCTTCGCTAACGAGCTGGAGGAGGCCCGCGAGTACTGAAAAACACAAGGGCCACTATGAGTTCCCATGAGCCTCAGCGTGGTGCCGCCCATTTTGCTGAGGGATGCTGTTACTCATGTCTGTGTGTGAGTGTTACTCATTAACAGCCCGGTGTAGGTGTTCGAAGTGCTGCTGCTGTGTGTGATACCCCATAGTGACCCTCCCTTAATGCTCGCCCCCCCCACCGAGGCCCACTGACAGTACGAGAGAAGAGCCTGTTATTTCGTTTAAAGTTTCACCATGACTCATTTGTTTGGAGAGTTTGCGGTGAACTAAACGCTGTTCCGAGACCGACGATATCAGGATGGTTGATGATGTGGGTGGCTCCGCCCCTTCCGCACAGTGTCCCGATCGCGGGCACGCTTTTGGGAAGGCGTAGAGCGTTACTGTTTTTTTTCAGGGCCTTTAAAAAGTTTATTTGGTTCTGAAGTTGCCTGCATTTCAAATGGGATTAAGCTGCTAAGCACCTTTTCTGATACAGAATGTGCTCCCGTCCCTCACCTCAGTTTTTACCGCTCAGAACAAACGCAGAAAGAAACGCAGTTACGTCTGCATTTATGCTCCCGTGCCAAGCGAAAAGTGATTAACGCAATGAGGTCAGGTGGATTTAAATATCAGTGCATTCTTAAGAAATGTGCGGTGGTTACATGGTTTTTCTCAATTTTAGTGTGCAAAATTCTTTTTTCTTTTGTGTGCCAATAATAAACCAGAGCCGTATTTATGTAGATTTAGATTTTGATTCATTCATGAATGAGGAGACACAGCAGAAATTGCTCTGCAGAAACCACATCTGCTTCAGTCCCGGGCTTGGGTGAAGACACGTTTTTGCAGGTTGTTATTGTAAGATGGAAATGCGCTCCTTCGCAGATAGTGGCTATCTTAGCCAGCATTTATGTGGAATGTTCTCTGTACTTTTCAAACATGTGCTTTTAAACAGCCTCTCAGCTTCATCTGAAAAGGGCTACCCATTTAAACAATTTAACTTTCCATTCGATTTAATAACGTGGAATGTGACTTTCTTAAGGAAGTTCTAAGTCAGCAGAACTGATTATCTGGTACGTGCCCACGTTGTGTGTCTGTAAAATGCACTGTGTGGCTGTCGATGGTCGGCGAATGAAAAAGAGGCTGTTGCAGCCAATATATGGTACGAATTTCCACATGTACGCAGACCGGCAGGAGTTCTGGCCAGAGCACAGGAGCGTGCGGTCTTTATCCAGGGGCCCGGCCGAAGCCCCAGAACAGCCCTGGGATGGGATCCAAATGCGAGCGGGAGAGGTGCAGACCGCCCATCCTGCAGAGAGAGGACATGTCTTTTCCCCACTTCTGTTTTCTTTGGCCAGCCATGCAGTTGGGGGGGGGGGGGGGGGGGGGGGGGGGGGGGGGGGGGGG
>JABFEB020000039.1:13539299-13555134 GCA_019775895.2 Stomatorhinus ivindoensis
CAAACTGTATTCTTCATAGGAGCATGTAAGGTTTTACCTTAAAAGCAACCACTTGATATACTCGTACTACTAAATACTCACTAATAAATACATCGAGGTCTACATTTCCTGCATGGGTGGTACTCTGGCTTATTGGTTAGCATTGTTGCTGCTGGCCTTCACGGTCTGTGTGTGTACTTCACATGTTTTCCTTCTAACGTGTGTGTGTGCCCTGTGGTGGATTGGCATGTCTTCCCCTGCCTTGTTCCTTGAGTTGTCTGGAACAGGCTTCAGGCCTCCTCTCCTGTAACCCTGCCAAATGGTTGGAAGAATTCCAGACATTTTGTGGTTTAATGAGTGATGTAATTGAATATGCAATGGGGTTCGAATGCTGTGGTATATAAAACAATAAAGAAATAAAACTAATCATCAATAAACTATTTAAAAATTATATAGCACCTAAATAATTAGTTGTGATTTATACATTCTCTAATAAGTTTGTTTTTATTCATTCTGATGTTTATCTCCACTATTTTTGTTTGAGCTGTGCCCGTGAGCCAATCATTTTCATTATTGCTCACTCAAAGGCTGGCGTGTTCATGAGAAATTGAATAAAAATGACTTGAGAGGCACTTGTTCTTTGCTGGGATGATATTGCACAAATGCAAATGTTTTCTCGGCGCTGCTTTGTGTGTTTTGGCACAACACCCGGAAACGTGTAACAGAATCTGATTATGCTACTGCTGCTTATTTCATATTTACATTTAGGTTGTCATGGTTATTCTTGAAATTCACGTTCTTTTCTTGATAAAATATTAAACAGGAGTGAATTGTCAGTATAGCAGTAGAAACTGTTTGACGACTTAACTGATAAACCTTGTTGTACGGTATTATTGTTTCAGCTTTTTAAATTGCAGATTCAAGTTAATCAAGCGAATTGGTGCCTTTCGTTATCTTTTTGCAGCAAAGAGTAATACCTGATTTTGTACTGAAATAAATGTTTTGACGCATTAACGTTTCTCTGTCTGTGGTGGGTATGGGGCGAGAATGATTAATCGAATATTATTCGAATAATGAGTAGCGAAATTTGACTAAAGTAATTCTGGCCGAAATGTCTATCCCAGGTATAAACCACTGAAGAATGTGCAATTTTGATGTTATAGCGGCCCCTAGTGTAAAATTTTAATTATTTGTATACGTTAAAAAGTTATATTACGCTTACCCTCACCATGTTACGTGACTTTGAGACGAAAGGAAAGTCCTCTAATAATGACCTTGTCTTTGTTGCTTCGATGATTGCTAATCATATTTTACAGTGAAATAAATGAGTGGATATGAAATAAATGGCTTTCAGTCCTGTTGACAGTGGGACATCTAATGTCATTCACCAGCAGTTAATTTCTTGGAGCGGATATTTAACGTTCAATAGGATTTAAGTCGACAAATGCAAAGATAAAAAAGGTAAATGTAAAACGCACGAGGCCTCAGCGAGGATCGAACTCGCGACCCCTGGTTTACAAGACCAGTGCTCTAACCACTGAGCTATGAAGCCGACATCGAGCATTTGAAAATGTCTTTATTTGTAGAAGGAACCAGAGCAACGATCTATTTTTAAATTCTTCTCTAAAATTTGTAATTCGTAATACATTCATTAGGTAAAAACAAAATAAAAACTGATGTTCAGCACAAAGTATAATACCGAAAGGGGACCAAACAAGGTCCAAATAAATGACGCCAATCAGCTGACGTCATCGGTGCACGACAGATGCTTATTCTTAAACACAGAATTTATTTGATTTCAACAGCTGTGCAATTGCACTGACTTTCCACACAATGATGATAAACCAGACCCTCATAATTTTATTTAAATTACGAAGTTATTTATTTCTTTACACCCAATTGATTTCGGCTGTCTAATAACTACATCAAAGCTACAATTTTAATAATTAGGGCATCTTTTAAACGACTGTTACAATAGAAGTTTGTATTACACACTTCTGTGCAATAAACTGAAAAATAAGTTATGGTAAGAATCAAAGTTATCTTCACATCTACTTCAAATATATTGAAAAATTACTTGATACGGCAGTATAAAATTACCAACTAATACACAAGATGTTGTTCATCCATGCTTCATTTTGTGGTTCATAGTGAACCTTGCACTAAGGTAGCAGCATATCACTTTAACTTGCAAGCTCCACATTCTCGCATACGACTCCCGCATCTTTGTGATGTCCGCAGTTGTGCTTTCCCACACCGGCATGCTGGCAATCCTGCAGACTTTTCTCCATTCCTGTGCAGCGGACATTGTCTAGGAGGATGCGCAGGTGTCTCCCTTCCCCAAATTCAGCCTGCTTGGAGGACTTCAGGGCACGCTCCAAGCCTAGCTGACGGCAGACCACCTCAGCAGCTTGGAGGTCCCACCCATTGTCACACACTGTGCCCCATTCCCCGTCGAGGAAGACCTCCACCCGTCCACGGTCTTTTTTTCCTCCTGCCAGTCGCACAGCTCCATCCTTAGGTCTACCTTGGTCATCTTTGCCAGCCATGAGTACCTTGGTAGTAATGGGGGTCATGCTCCTCCCCACCCAGCTACCTTCCTGTGCTCTGAGCACGTCTAATAGTTCCTGCAACCAGTCATTTGTCGAGTCTTGTGTCAGGGATTCTGGTTCTGCCACAGGACGGCTTGGCTCTTCTGCCTTACTGTGTTTTTTGTGCTTGGCTGATAATTCAAGCCCTGTCAATGCTGTGAAAGAGACATCAGCAGATTGTTACAATAAAAGCCAAATTGATCCTATACAATTCCACTGTAGCTCTAGAACCTGAAACACTGGTACGTTTCTCAGGTCTGAAAATTCACTTACTCTCTTTTGGCTTTAGCGGAACCAGCTTGCTTTTAGTTTTGACTGGCAGAGGTTCGTAGCGACATCGCCTCGGAGGGGCACGCCTGTTAAAACCAAAAAGGACATGACCAACAACAGTAACGTCACGATGTTGGAGTCATTCTTAACAATCTTGGTGACGTAACATTTTAAGCCAAATAACTGAGTTCTATGTCCAGTGTGTCCTTCATGAAGAAAAAAAATAAAACTGTTCTGCAAAGTGTGAATGATATCTTTTGCTTTTCTACAGTGGTGTCTGCAAAACCAGTAAGCTGCTTTTCTCCCTGGGTTATGTCTCCCTCCATTAGACTTCATCAGAACACCAAAATCCAAGAAACTACATAAAAAATGCATTACTGTGCATCTACTACACTGACTTTTGTCTTGACGGACTTCTGCGGTATCTAAAAAAGGAGCGGTTGAAGGCAAGGCTGGACACATTTGCACAGCTGGTGAATGCATGAGGAATATCTTTTTAATAACAACAGCAGGTACAATCTGAAATTCAAAATCAAAGAACTCATTTAAATATATTAAAAATGAACACTACATAGAGTGAAAATGATTAAGTATATCATTACTTTAAAACCTCTGTTTTGTTTTTGCACCAATTTATTTTTATAAAAAAATCTGTGCATCTGTGAAAATATTTTTTATTTACTGTCTGGTTTTAATGCTCACACCCCAAGGTGAATAACTGTCTGTTTGCTGGTAGAGATCCAAAATGATTTGACCGTCAAGGTCGTCTTTCTAATTAGGCCTGAATTATTCACACTCATTTTCTGTTTTCATATAAAGTGTCCCGGACACAACAGTGTTTATATTAATAGACCCCTCTTGGAGACACATTAGGCCCTCGACACAAATGTGAAAAATTACATTTCTTCATGAGCTATTCCAGACTCATACTGCTCTTTTTATTATAATCCTTTCTGAAAAGTTAACTTTCTTCATAGGAGATGTAGTGAAGTGGATCCTGTTTATGTGATTTTGACAGAGTGTCACAAAGCGGGACGTTGCTAAAGTGAGGTAACCCTCTGTAATACTTCCTGGTAACAATCTAGCCATCTACTGCCATTTAGGGCAAACAGCTGTGGAAAAACCCAATTTAATTATTTTAAAGCCATAAGAAACAGATAGACATAGACTATTTTAATTCATATACACATAGAATAAGGAAAACGCAAGTATTTACAACAGAGTCACAGTGTCTCCTTACCTTGATGGGTCAACAATTTTGTACACAACACCAGAATAAGACTCTGCGCTTGGAACTCCAGTTGACATGAAATATAGCTCTCCTAGAAAGATACATTAGCCAGAATTTAGGCCTGGTATAAAAGAGAAATTTGTGGTCACTGTAAAAAATTTTGTCATGGGACTTGGTAGGGCTCTACTTTGTTCTCTACTTTGTTCTCTTCTTTTAACTTTGTCATCTGTTTTATTTATAAAATTCAAATAACCTAACTTGCAAATGAAGAACAGGGATGTGTTCACACGCTCTGCCTCTGGCTTCTTGAAAGATGTTTATTACTAGAAAATAGAGCTTAGATACTTCCCAAAGATTTGTCATCACTGGCTGACAATATGAAAGTGCTGTGGCCATCTCCATCAGACTGTGGTGGATGGACTTAAACAGAGACACTTAGTAACCAAGACTACCATGAATATTGGAGGAAATATTGCAGCACTCATATTATTAATGTTACAAAATCAATTAGTGATCACTGGTGGACAGAATGAAATTGTTAAAGAAACAGTATGTTCTTTGTTCTAGGTGTCAGCTGTTATATCCTACCGGCTTCATCTTCGCCAAAGGAAATGATGTACGGATGGTAGTTGTTAATTAGGCCCGGAAAGAGGCAGCGCGGTCCCGGTCCCGTGCAGATCTCACGGTAGTCCCATTGCCCAGTGTACTGGTTCTCCTGCAGTGACATCAGGCGTCTACAAAAAGTGGGGAGAAAAAAGCAGAGATGGAAAGGAGGAGATTTCAAAAGCCACAGTGAGTGGGACTGTGATCATGTGCTTTAAACCTGTAAGAACCAAGAGAGTATCTGACGGAAAATCGGGATGAAGACGAGGCGACCGATGGTAAACGGAAATTCCACCCACTGTGGACTTTAAACATTCATGTGTCCCACCGGTACACAGAGGATGAGGTTCGATCTCCCTCTTTTATTCCTTTCTGTGATTATTTCCATGTCAGTTCTGTTTCCAGTGTGGATATTCATATATTGAAATCTTTGAAATAACTCTTGTTACCAAAATGTACTACTCAAATAATATTCCATTGAACTCCATTTGTTGGGGAAACGGCTTATCTCGTAAATGACACTATATTTTATTAATAACTGCACATTTTTGTGGCAGCACTGTAACTCAGAGGGTAGGTTTGGAGGTTTGAATCCTGCATGTTTCTCAAGTGCTGTGTGTTTCCAGAGGGAGCACTCTTCTGCAGGTGAGGAGTGTGTCAGTATTTCCCACTTGGGGTGAGAGCGTGTACCCTTAATGGCATCCCGTCCATTGTGTTCCCCACCCTCTACTGGTTTCCTTATATATTTGTGATCCATGTGTTATGTGATTACTGTTTTATAATTAGAGATTAGATTAGAGATTAGATGGTACTTTATTAATCAAATTACTGTAATCAAAAGTGCTCCATAGCTACACTAAAAAGATTTAAAAAAATATTTTCCAGCCTTACCCACTCATGAAGTCTCCGAAAATGTACAGCCCACTTAAATTTGGATTTTCACAGCCACGGTACACGTAACCACCAGTGACCGACTTTCCCACTTTGTGTGGATAGGCGTATATTGGGAGAACGTCGTCTAAAGGAAAGGGGAAACAAAACTCAGAACCATACGAACGCCCAAATAGCTCAGGGGCTGTAGTTTTTATAGATAACATACAGTACTTGCCCCCAAATAAGACAATAAGGTAGTTTTGTTGCAGCTGTCACTCTTATCTCTAGTAAACTCACTCAAAGAGCTGTTAGCACATAGCTTTTTGTCATAGCAGGAGAATCCTTCTCTGGCTCTCCACCCATAATTCCTCCCCTTCTCGATGATGTCGACCTCTTCATATTTGTTCTGCCCCACATCGCCACAGATAATCCTCCCTTTGCCCTCCTTGGTGAGGGGGTCTCCCCGGTCCACCGAGCACCTCCACATGTTCCTCACCCCGTAAGCGTACACTTCCGGGCGAGCCCCTGGCTCCCGCACAAAGGGGTTGTCCGGCGGAATCCGGTACAGGGGGCCCTTGCCATTATAATTCACATCAATACGGAGAACCTTCCCCAGCAGGGCAGATCTAATGAATGGATCGTGGATCAATTTCAATTTGTAAACCTTGCTGTGGTAGGAAAACATCCACTGAATGTCTTCAGCAGGAAAGACATAAGAGTCATTAAAAACCACAATAGTTGACTAGTCAAAGGCATAACAGTCAACAATTTAATCAATGAAATGCTATAAACAAAACTGGCTGCGACCAAACAATTTGGACCACAACTAATTATTTTGCCGTTTGCTATCACTTACTTGTTCTGAGCATTTCCATATTCCCCAAATGGATCTCCGGCCATGCCCCCATCACCTGTGAAGATGTACAGGTACCCATCATCTGCAAACAAGAGCTGACCTCCATTATGGTTGGATGCCGGTTCCTCGATTTCTAAAATGATCCTGGAAAAATATGAGATAATAAATAAATAAATAGATAAATTACTGTAAAGCTTCAGAAAAAACACACAGTTCTGCAGGAAATGTTCTCAACACAAATTATGCCAAATTTTGTGATAGTTTATTTATAACACTGGCTTTTATAAGGGCTCACCCAGAAAAGATATCAATATACAGACAGAATAGTGGAAGAATTTGCAAACAACTGCCAAAAACATTTGAAATCGTAATTACAGCCTTGCCGATAGTCACTCACACACCTTTCAGAACTGTGGTCGACGACGTTCATGTCAGAGGCTGAAATGCGGAACTCGCTGATCCTGATCCGCTCATCCAGGCTCACCTCCACTGAATAATAAACGTACAGCTTTCCGTTGTATTTGAACTGGGGGTGAAACGCCAGGCCCAAGAACCCCCGCTCGTCTCCCTCCCAGGGGGACGTCAGCACCACCTGGCTGATGTTCAGGAAGGGTCTTTCCAGTCGGGAGCGGTCAGACAGGTAGGCCCACACGACACCCACCTGCTCAGCCACAAAGAATCGATGGGTGCCGTCGTTGGCGTGTACCATCGCCAGTGGGTTCCGCAGACCATTGGCCACCTCCTCCAAGCAGACCTGCAGACAGCCTCCGGTGCCCGTGGAGAGTTGGCCAAGGTCCCGTGTCTTCCCATCGTCGGTGGCAATGTCGGGGAAGCAGTAGTCGGGGTCCGGAATGGCCAGGAGCTCACAGAAGTGAACCTGATCCCGTTCTGCCGCCGCCAAGCGCGAGTCACTGGATAGCAAAGGGATGATTGCCCTGCATCTTGCCCAGAAATTGGTGCAGTAGTCCCGGCATAGCCCTGGCAGGCTCCTGCCCGGAGTGCTGGGGTCCTCAGTATCATAGAGATGAGTCGCATAGGGGGAGCATTCCTAGGAAGGGACGGGCAGAGGATGAGACCTGCGTTTTACCAACAGCAAAGCAAGCCATCTAATAAAAGAGAAACAGGACCGTGGTTGACTGAAAAGCTGTGACAATTAGTGAAAAAATATTGTACTAGAACTGGGCTTAGTTAACATGATACTCCATAACACTGCATGTTGATTTGCATTGTATTGGCATATTGCATGTGTGTCATGTCGCACAAGGGGATAGGTCATCCTGGTTATCAGCTCCACCAATGTTGTTCGTGTAAAATCTGAGACCACTGGTGAGGCGGCAAGTACACAAATCTTTGCTATTAGGCTTTTGCATAACCTCTTACGGAAATAATTATATTATAGATTTAAAAATTATAGATGGAAGCATGTACTGTCACAGAAAAAGTATATATGTATTGCAAAGTTTTAATTCCTATTAATAATGTATCTCCCATGTAAAGTAATTTTGACTGTAAAATATTTTGCGCTTATAACTAATCGCTTATTGAAAATGTCAGTAAATAATAATTTTATGTCGAGATTCAATTCTGTAATATTTATGCCAAGGATAGGCAAACCCGAAATTTCGGAGACCCTAAAGCTCTTTTACCTGGCAGATAAGGTCTTGCACGTAGGAGGCACAGGTCGCGTATTTATAATTATCGAAATTATCCATAATGCGATAAAATTCCGTCCTCAGCTCCTGGTCCTTCTGAGTGTCGCAGCAGCCGAAGTCTTTGTACATAAGGCAGAAGGTCAGCTCTTCCTGCGGCCGGAACGGCGGCTTAAAATCCAAGCACTGTGGATGAGAGTCCACACTTGTTACCCATAACTGGTACAAAAATATTAAAATAAGTGAGACATGACGGACAATGCCCAGAATGTTATAGCGACACAACATAGTGAAGTGGTTCCGCAGAATATCCTGTCAGCTATAGCTGGCAAACAAGACAGAAAAGCGGGTTTGCTCGGCGTGTTTTCTGATCGATGTACTTTGACCATTTTTTTCCCTTTCCGTCTTTCTGTCAACTGATTCTGATATAGGCTACCTTGCTCGAGTTCAGCTCAAACCGAATGTTGTACCGCGGTGACAAAATAGGCTACATATTTTTATTTTTTAATATGCCAAATTACTTTTTCGAAGCATAAATTGCGTAACAAAATTGTCTCTTTTCGGTGCATATGAAAAGCTGGTGACCCGAAAGATCTTGTTCGCCTCTAACACACAATTTTCCGACATGGATAAGAACACACAAATTATTACTGTTTCAAAGCAAAAACAAAAAAAAATCTAAAAATTGAAAAAGCAGAATACACAAAAGAAAGAACAAAAATAAACGTAATCCATTTCCCAAAACGAACTGTATCAAGTAGGCCTAATTCCAAAGACAATGATCCATGTATTCACAAAGCAGTTATGCTGTGTGAAGAGTAAAAATGCGCATTACATTTCTGAGTAATTTTTTAATTAATTAAATCATCAAAAGGTAAAACAGCAAATATTTTCCAGGAGTTTATTATGATTAAGTCTGAATAACAACGTGCACGATGAATTATCCTTTAGAAGGATGTCGATTTGCCTCCCATAGTCCTTCAGTTTATGAAATATGTTTGATGTTATCCTCCACCTCAATTTGAGTTTGCGGTTACTTTCTACTAACCGCTACGAAAAAAAAACTAAGCGCGGCGACGTCGATTTTGTCCACAAGGCGGCAATATGTGCACAGAAATATGCGCTTCATCCGCAAGCGATTGTTTATAAATCACTTGTTGAACTTCCTCATAATGTTTTAATTCCGGTAATTATATAGGTATGTGTCCTTATAGAGATATGCATTTTAGCTCGGTATAGAACCGTATTCTAGCCTCTCTTCCTTGAATTACAAGCTTACTATGCCGTGAATGGTGACAACATTCCGCGCATTGTGTGAATTGAGGTCACAGACAGGCTGGAACTGGGCAATAACATGCAACCTTGCCTTGAGCATGGCAAGTTAATGTGGCAATATGTGAATGTACACAAGTATGCACTTGTCATAGAATATGCTAGACACAAACGTGGTCAATCGCATTAAATAGTAGGCTATGTCAGAGCCAAAAATATAAATCGAATAGTATGATGTTTGATGAAAAATTGAATGTTGCAGTAATACAAGTATTAACGTTACATTCGTTAATGTCAATGTTATTAACAATCATCAATACCTGATGTGGTGTCATCTTATATTTAAAGGGATAGGCTTATATTATGTTATATCGCTTATATGATGGCGTTGTACGGCCTGAGTGTGGCTGGCCCTTTAAGAAGGCTGCGCCGGGCGTCTGGAGCGCTGCCGCTCAGCACCTTCAATGCTACCTGCTCTCTATTGGCCACCCGGACCGCGACGTTCCGCCGTAGTTTCAAACGAGGGGGCGAATGGGGCAGAGCGAATTACAAATCTGATTGGGGACTCGACCCTTCTGCAGCACGTAAGCGCCTTTGCTCCTCAGTTATTTTAATTACCTTTTTTTAATGTAAGATTTCCCTTTTCAGAGTAGGTTAATACTTTTGATCCGTGTTGGAAGTTTAAAATACGACAATCCCATGCAGACGGTTCAGGGTGGATTTTGAAGTATATTATATTTTAGATATTTTAGCAAAAAAAAAAACAAAAACAAACAAAAAAAACCGCTGATATTCTTGCATGGTATATAGCTGCATCCACGGAATACTAACCACGACTATTTTTCATCGATCATTCTCTGCGTGTTTTGGGACTGCGATGAAGACGGCTCAAGTCTTTCAATAATCAACAGAGAATGTCGCAATTAGAAGAAGGTTATTAAATCGTTACTTCCCAGTATTTACTTTATTAGACAAATAAGGACTATTGGAGCAGCTTAACGCTTGCCGATCGTTTTGGATGAGTCACTGGAGCCGCAGAGCTTTTGCATTTTCAAATTTATTTATTTCGTGTATTGCTTTGCATTCCGATAGTTCGTCATTTAGTTACACTCGGCACCTTGACTTTCTGACTCTCTGTACCATGCCTTCAGTTTTGGTTACAGTGTCACCCTCAAGGTTTGGCTAGCGCATTTCCTCCAGATTCATATCCACTTATACCGTAAAACTGCGCGACATCCGAAGAGATGGCGAAACACCAATCAAACGGACCGATTGATGATTTAAGTAAGGTCTCCGACGAGGAGTTGCTGAAATGCAGCAAGGAGGAATTGATCAAACGCCTGAGGAAGGTGGATAGCGACAAGATGAACTTAATGGTGGAACACGGCAACATGATGAAAGACATCAACCGGCGGCTGCAGGTACATCTCCACGAAATCCGCGGCCTGACCGAGGCCAACCAGAAGCTCCAAGATGACAACCACGAGCTGAGGGAGCTCTGCTGCTTCTTAGACGATGACAGGCAGAAGGGCAAGAAACTGTCCCGGGAGTGGCAGAGGTTCGGCAGGTACACCGCCAGCGCCATGTGGAAGGAGGTGGGCTTGTACCAGCAGAAGCTGAAGGACCTGGAGGCCAGCCAGGAGATGCTGATGCGGGAGAACGTCGAGCTGAAAGAAGTGATCATCATGCTGGATGAGGACAGGACCGAGGCTGGCTCCAGGAGCTCCATAGACAGCCAGTCCAGCCTGACGAATCTGAACGGCGGCTCCGGTACGGTTCGGGACGTAGGGGACGGAAGCAGCACGTCCAGCACCGGCAGTGCCGGCAGCCCCGATCACCACCACAACCACGTGCATAAGCCAGGGGAAGCCAAGATGGGAGTCATCAGGAGGTCCATGGACGATCTGCTGGCGCCGCACCACCACCGGAGCATCCCGAACGGGCTGAACGGTACGTAGATGCGGCTCCGGGTCACGCCTCGGTTCGGAAACTCCTGGCTTGGGGGAAAGTAGTCATAAAATATGTTTGTATTTCTCATTAGTGTTTTATCGGATTATAATGTTTCTGTAATTTAATGAGCGCAAATGAATTAATTGTAAAAACCATACAAGTTTGCAAACATTGAATTGGGTGTGGTTATAAGCATGCCAGGAAATTAACAACACAAAGTAAAATTAAAAGCCATTGGCTTCCATATATCAAATATCCTATCCGGTTATAGCGTTTCCTAATTATAATGGTGTCCTTACTGAATGCATCATCATTTCCTAATTAGCAGGGCACTATTAATAAGTTTTGAGTCTTGAGGTTTGGTGAATTTAAAAGCAATCGCATAAGCATGGCCGTGTAGCAAAATACATAAACTTTAAAGTTACTGTTAATCAGCCTTATTGTGTGCTGTCATTACATTATCATTATTATCATTGTTCATTACATTATCTGCCGTTTGGACACTTGTTTCCCTATAGATCTTAGCGAGTTTCCAGATCTGGCCAAGCACGGTTATTGATTTTCCCCCCAAGAAAAATAAACCCCTCAGTTCAGTATATTGGGGCAGCTGGCTCTGCTGTCAGTCAAAAATCCAGCCGTAACACACAACAACGCCGGTGGTCGGAAAGCACAAAGATAAAAACGTGCCTGTTTGTTGCTGATGGAGAGCAGAGGTAACCACACTGTGAATGCATTTCCTTCTGTGATTCTCAATTTCTGTGAGCAAATTCTTAACCCGTGAGGTACTTTCTGCTGTCCCACACCTAGATATCAAGCTGCCATTGTGTATTTTATGAGTAGGGACAGTCAGTTACAGCACAGACCTTGATCCCTAGTTAAGAATGCTTACTGGCTGTGCTCATACTCATTACATCATTAGGGTGATGATAAGTTCAGGTGGTCTGAATTCCAGTATGAGCCACAGAGCTGAGTAATGGTGAAGGTGACCACGCGTAAATCCCAGGACGACTACGTATGGACTGCCCAGCGTAAATCCCAGGACGACTACGTATGGACTGCCCAGCGTCCCATCAGATACGATCAAAATCTGAAAATCTTGTATAGTGATGCTCAGAGATGGACTTGTGGAAAAGGAGTATTTCGCAAACCGGATTGTGTTGCTGCTCTGTTATCTTTGGCCACAAAATACTTCTTGTGATTTTGAAGGAATTTCCTGGAATAATGTGAAAAAAATGTCAGTCGAATTCCAGGAATACTTTTGCTCGCTCCGTTCTCAGTAGGATTCACCACACCTGTGTTGCACTTCAGAAATATCTGATGAAGGAGACCTCAGTCTGGTAAAACTGGTGTGGTAGCAACGGGACGGTGAAGGAATGTTGTCGGCATTGTTGACTGGACAGCATTATGAAGTCAAAGAACAACAGCGGCGCAAACAATATAAAGAATGTGTGAAGAGTTGTGTAATGGAGACATGTGAAAGTGGCAGGTGGTGCGGGGTGAGGGTTAGGGACTGTGTGACCCGCTCACCGGGTCGTAGCTCTGATAATATAGGAAGGGTTATAGGATGGCTAGACGGGACCACAGCTTGGCGGAGAGGACGGGCTCTGCTCCAATGTTTGTGCGGCGCGCGTGGGAGGAACTTATGGCAGGGTGTCATCACTGAGGACAGAATAGTAGTCTGTGTTGTAGCATTTCGGAAATGCTGATCTTTAAGATCAATGTAACCTTGAATAGATTGTAGGTTTGTGGCTTTGTTAGAATGGCTGAAGCCTTCAGCAGAAGGGGGTGCGATAATTCCCACAAGAATGTTTAAATGTGAGCAGCGCGATTACTAAGTGGCGATTTTTAAAAACATATCCGATGGTGGATTTAGAATGACCCAATAGCCAAAACCTGTACTTTCAAAGCGCCAAGCTGTAGGAACAATTCTGTTGCAATGGATTTTCCATTTAATTCGTGGAATATTTATTCCTTGATGAATATGTCATTGCTTAAATAAAGTATTGGGTGATATAAATTGATACATAAAATGGTTAAAAAGTAACCACACTCTGGTTTTGCTTTGGATTTTGACCTGGTATCAAAAAATCACTGCCACTTTCTGTGAAGTGACTGTACAGCCTGGACGTTGACTGGCCAGACAGAAGCATTTTAAAGAATCTTTTAAGCTGCAATCAGATTGTGTGAAGCTCTGTCCCTTGGTTTCACGTGCGCTAAGTAAGGGCTTATCTTAATTGCTTTTAGTAGAGAAATCACAAATTGATTTTGAATGCTTCTCTTTCCGGTGGTTTATTTGTCATCATGGTACAATCTACCCTGAGCAGAGAACTTGCAGATGCAGGAACAACATTTCCATTGGAAATTCAAATTCTTGTTTGACTCTTTTTTTTTTTGACACTTTTTTTTTTAAAGCGGAATGGAGAAAATTAGACAATGTTTTTCATTAAAAACATCGCTAAGGAATTACAAGACTGAGATTAAATAATTAAAATACTCTAATACTTTTATCTAAATATTTTGCAATAGTATTGTGTTTATATAATTTATTTTTGATGGCTATCACAGATGGTACTCAAAAGAAGAGTAGGAGTCTTTAATCTCTGCTTCTCTGCTGGTTAATGGAAAGAGAGGGATTGTGGCCTAACGTCTTAAAGGCTGTCCTTCACCAAAGAGGCGAGTTCAAGCCTGACTTAACACTGTTATCATTCAGAGTGTTTGTGTTACGGGCTTGATGTAACAGAATGTGCGATCAGCTTGCTGTTTAACCTGTATGGATTGAGAAACCACCCCTTTCTCTCCAGGTGATGCTCTCATGTAGAATGTGCATCGATTCCATTTTAGAAACAGAACCAAAAAGGTAGTAGAAAAGTTTTGCAGCATGAAAACCCCCCTCAGCTGGGGACGAGGTCCCCCGGCTTGGTGAATCGCTGAGCATGTTTCCGTGGAAACTCCGCCATCCCTGCCGCATGAGTCTTGCCACGCCTTCGGGACTCTGCACACGTGCTGGGATGCGGAAAACCTGGAGGCACAAACTGGCATGTGGGCGACTCGGACGGAGTACTGCCTTCTGAAGTCAGGAGCTTACCCCAATCCCGAGAGACCGGGCTTTTGGGCACAGGGTGTGAAATACCTAAGGAGGGGTGCCGCGGTGCCCGGTCCGTCCGCTCTTTAGCAGCCCTGCGGCACAGATGGCAGCGTAATTATGGCAGGACTTGCCATGCGGCTACCCCATGCGAGATCTGCACCCACGGAGCTGCAGGTCAGCGTGTGGAAGGGAATCCTCGTGTCTCAGCTAAATGCTCATTAATTCACGTTCTTAGTTTATGGTAGGTATGAAAACAAACCTTGTGTAGTCATACTGGACTTAATTCATCTGCTGAACTTTGCTCCCTAGAAATATCAGGCCTTGCCGACAAGCCCAGATCAGCCCAGGTGACCCAACCCGTGTTTCACCCCCATGAACCTTCCGGAGTTCCCCCACACAGAGAAAGTCAAACATTTATCAAGCCCTGTGTGCATCTGGCCTTTCTGTGTCCATCTGTGGGAGTAGTGGCCTTCAGGAAGCAGATAATGGACGCCTTGAAGCTGAGACTGTGGGGACGCTACAAAGCCGTGCACAACTCCTTGAGTGGAAGCCAGCTGAGCCCCCCCCCCAGTGCTATGGACAGGTGGATTCCTTAGGAACGATTACGTCAATAAACAAGCCAAGAGTAACTGAACACTCTTGGTGTGGTCATCCAATTCTTAAAAGTACCTCACTTCCTTTAAACCCTTTCACAAGCCGGTGGATTTGGCCTTTCCAAACTCTCAGCAGGCTCTGCCAGTCTCCATTCCGAGTGATGCGTTCCAGTGAAGTGTATAACTCAAACTGTCTGTATTTCTCTGGCTATGTTTGTTTCCATTCTTTGTCTGAATACCCTTTTGTGCTTTTGCATTTATGTACATAAAGGCCAAGTCCCATCTGATAAGGTTGATACTGTGTGCTCATTGATGACGTGCGTAGTGCTGACACGGTGCCACGCGGTACGACCACCGGTGTTAAGCCTAGTGAAGTCGCTGTGGGTGAAACGGGCACCAGTAGTATAAGTCGGTGCGGAAATGGACAAAATGAACACTGAGCGCCTTGCCCAGTGGCTAGGTTTAGAGTGAAACTTGGCTGCCTGTTCGTGGATTGTGCAATGGGCATATTATCGATACCGAGGCCACTCCCCTGCAGCTAGGCATTGTGGGCCGGCCAAGATAGGCGCTATCGCTGAGCTGGCGGAGGTGAAGCTATTAAAGCCCAGCTCTAATTCTGGTTCAGGGCTTTATCTCTGATAGGTCCCCTAGCGCTTTGTATGTCTCCCCATCTCCTTTGTGTGGTGCCCCCGCTATTGTCTTTTATCAAAGCCCGTCCCCACCCTCCCCCAAACGGTCCCATCATTCATGGACACCATATCTTCTTCCCCACGTCCCCCCTCCCCCGTGCTTTTTGTGTCTCCCTTTAAAAAAAAACAACAACAGAAAAGAGACAGCAACAAAAGCTATTAAAGTGGCATGGTGGGAACTATCGGGGGCTATG
>JABFEB020000039.1:13559276-13575775 GCA_019775895.2 Stomatorhinus ivindoensis
GTCAGGAGGAACCAGGGCTCGAACCTGCAACTCTACAGTTGCCGAACGATAGTGCTACCTCCTGCGCCACCATCTTCTGTAAATCTGTAGGCTCTAGCAAACAATTACAAATATTCAGAACTGTTCCAAATGGTTCTTCATTTGACTTTTATAAGGACAGAGAGGTAAAAGAAACAAACATAGGACAGTCTCAGTTCAATTCCTGCTATATTAAACCAGACTGACTCCCGCTGGGACACACTGCAGGGCATCAAGGACATGCAGAAAAACAGCATTCAGACAAATGTGGTTTTATCTGCGTTCCAGTGAGATTTGCTCATCAAGAATTTATGTTTGTTTTATTTATTTTATTAAGTGGTGGGACGCCAGGAGGAGGAGCTCTGTTCGCTTAGAACACAAACATCCCATAATATAAAATATTTCTCAGAATTATTTTGACATTGTCCTATGACATTGCTGCTGAAAGATGTCAGTTACTCTTATGGAAAGGAAGCTGTCCAACAGTGAGTAGTTGTTGGTTATCGGACTGATATCTTACTTTCCTGTCACTTGAAAGTTTAAAGTCGCTTCATGGAAGTTGTAGTGTAATTGTAGCTCTACCTGCCCTTTGTGTGTCCCGCTGTCAAAGGGGGAGGGTCTTTGTTGTGGTAATATAGTGGTGTAGAGTGGTCTTTGCGGTTATGAATGGAGAAGCTTTTTCCAGAGGAAACAAACCTTCTCCAGGTTACGGGCCCACACAGGTCCCCATGGGCTCATATTCCAGATGCTATGGGAGCGGGACTTTGAATGATGCTGAGGTCTCATTGCCATGGAAACATGCATGTCACGTGTCCCTGCTCCATGTTTGGGCTCAGACCTGGGAGAGGAGGCCAAGGAGTCTTACAAATGTTTGTCTCGCTCTAGTGGAGTTGAGAGGTGGAACTGATGTCTCCACAACTGAGAATCTTGTGCATATAAATAGACAGCTATAAATAAAAGAACTGAATGAACTTATTTGTGGTTCCACTCCAGAAGAATAAATTCAAATTAGAATTCTTTCCAACCTTTATTTTATGCTGGAATGAAATATGGTAAAATGAATGCTGTTTATAAGAATGTAGTGGAATGCCTGCTTATTCAAATTAACGTTTACCAAAGAAATTGAGGTTAGATGGATTTCTCAGAGGTGTAGTAGCAATTAGATGCTGAAACCCATTTAGTGAGGGGCTATGTGCCCCTTTCGTCAACCTCCTGCTGACCTGCGTTTTGTGTTTAAATGGGATGGACTCTTTAAGCGCTGTGAGTTCAGGACAGAGGCTGCCCTCCTGTCAGGCATTAGTGAGGCGAACTTCAGGCGGCTTGCTGTCTGATCGGGGTACACCGTGCTTTATTTAGGCACGAGGTTGGCGTCAGCCGTGAGCGCTGTCAGGACGTTCCCGGCAGACAGTAGAAGGAATACTGTTGTAAGAAGCCCCCTTTATCACGGCGAGGAGAAGCGAGCGTGAGGGAGACGACCCACCACTGCGGGACGACGGAGTCGAGTGTCACGCTGACGGCCCCGCAGGAGAGACACCGGCGGGGAGCAGACGCTGCTGAGCATGTTCCCACACTCGAGCCTACGAAGTGGGGAACTGGCGCTTCAGGAAACAAAGGGGTTCCTCACACACATCGGCAAAGTCCAGAGGTTCAGCTCCCCAGCACCAAGCTGGAATCGCCTGCTTCCACTTTCCGGAGATGGGGGCTTCTCTGAGATTCAGCAGCAACTGATTATTGGCCGCTGCCAGAGTCAGGATTGCCTGGCACCACCCACCTTGATGTACCATGTTGTTGACCTGAACTGGAGGGGTGCAGATAAACTTGATGAAATGACGTATCTCTCCCAGCCCCTGTATAACCACCAAGGAGGAGTGGACAGGTCGGGAAGATGGAGACAAGATGGAGACAAGATGGAGTATGGAACGTGAAAGCCTGGGCTAATTTTCTCCATGACATGCTGCTTTAATTCAATTAAACAGCAGCCTATAAAGTTTATATCCATTAATATGTTTACTGAGGGAGGTTAAGTACGCTCAGCCCCCATCTCAACCAGAACATTACGGCATGTGACCCCCCTTGAGTGATGAGGCTGGCTGGGCCGGCTCTCCCAGTGGTGTCCTTTAGGCCACACTTGACCCCCCCCCCCACCCCTGACAGAACGTTCCAGTATTGGGGGAACTGAGTGGACCCTTCAAGGCTGCCTGAGGCCTTTGAGAAGCTGCTCCTTGGCAGCGCTGTGAGTGCGACCCTGCCAACTGCACATTGGGTTTGACCCTGTAAAAATGGGCCCCAGTGGCCCCCTGGGAATCAGCCTGTTTATTATCCACATGTTGCTTCTTAAAGACACTCAAATTTCCTTTCAGCAGAATAGTTTTTGTTGAGATTCTTGGAATTCCTGGATCTGACACTTAGACAATTAAAAGCTCATTTCCCCACTGAGATGATCTGTATCATATAAAATATGCACATTTTGCATTAATCATCTGCACAGCAGTTTATGTATAGTAATGCAAATGCACACATTTATATATATACCATAGAAGTATATCTTGTGCCAAAAAGCCATGTTTATGAACTTGCTCAAGGAAACGGTATCTAAATCCGTGACCTTTTGCCAACACATTTTATTAATATTTCCTGGGTGAAATGTTATATCAGCCTAAAAATCACAAAGACCCGAAATTAGTAAAAGGTTTGTCTTCATCGCATGTGGAGGGGGGTTCTTTTGGAAGCCAGTATCTTCAATAGCCATGAAAAAGCCCAGTCTTCCAGGACACCATTTCTGCCTAGCAATGCAGTGTGGGAAGAAAAATGCCAACGTTTCATGAAGCTAAGAGTTTGTGCCAGATTGAGTTCCCTGTGCGGAAAACAAAATGTAAATGCCGTAGCTGTCAGTGGTTCTGTTCTGCCAGATTATTCTCTGCTCAACAGTCTGAGATTCCGGATCCTTCACACAAGGGAGACCGGCTCCCGGTGCCGCGTGGCTGGGAATGGTGGCCGGTTGGGTCCCAGCACACATCCCAGAAACCCCCCAGCCATCTGTCCCCCCGCATTGTTCTCCAAACAAAGCACCGTGAGACCCCCAAAAGACCCCTCCCCCTTCCTAGCCCCTCGCCAGGCGTGAATGGGACCGTGATGTCACCCGTCGGGGTCCTCGAGTGGTGGGCTGGATTCCCACGTGCTGTGACATTCCGTGAGAGTGTTCCTTCTTGGAGTCCTCAGAGGAACCAAGTATTTTCAGCATGGAGCAGGTTTCAGGTCGCCGTATATCACTCCTCAGTTTATGATACACTTTTATCTGTCCCTGATAATGTTTTACAAACCATTTAATCTTTAGAGCCGTATAATACCGCTTATGGCCCTGTGTTACAGGACCGTATGATGGTAAAAGTGGATGCCGCCATCAGAATTTTGTGGAAGCTGTTGGCAGAAGGCTCCCCTCAGAGATGCTCAAGTCGGAGTGAAATCCCTCATGTTCCTTTATGTTTGATGTTTTTTACCCTTTGTAGTTGTAATCTTCCCTGTATTTTTGCTGCTTTATATAACTATATACTGTCATAAGTTGATTTTATTTACTTTTGTTATGATTTCGTAAAGAATCTTTAGTAAGGTGGCGTATAAATAAAAAAATGCATTATTATTATAGAATTACTATCAATCACGTCATGTAAGCTGGGCTGGCAGCCAATGCAGCCACAGGAAGCCCCTCATGGGTTAATGAATGACTCCACTGAGTAGCCAAATGAGGCGGTTGTTTTGTAGCACTTTGCGGGGCACTCGTCGTGCATCGTGTCTGGTGTTGTGACTGTTGTAGCGTCTGCAAAGCACAAAAGAGGTCAAATAAACAAGCTGTAACTGCTTCCCCTCGACAGAGCTCTGCATCTTATGATGCTGGGGTCTCGTCAGCCCGTGAAACGCCGTGATCACCGGGGATGCGAGCACGCTCGCCGTGTGAAAGGTGGCTTCGTGGGATGTCAGCTTCTGAAACCCCCGAGACAAACTGTGATTCATTACGAAGCGATTTTCGCATTTTCATGGGATAAGCAGACAGTGTAGTGTTTGGCCACTGCAGTTCAAACGACTTGTAAGTATAGTAACGCTGTGATTAATTTCATCCAACACTTGGTTTGGGTTACATAAAGATTATAAAGAGATTATCCAATAGCGGACAGGAATATGTAGGGTCTGGACCATGGAATTCCAGCCTACGGGGTCATTATTCCCCCATGCTGGTTGGTTTTGGTGAGGTGTCGCAGGTTAGATGGCCTTCAGTGATCCTCTCAGAGAAGATGGGATTCCACATGATTTCACTGTATTTTCTCAGGCTCTGTACATCTATCAGCACACTTTTCAAGACCCTTCTTCACGAGTCCCTGACCTGCTGCCAAAGCCATTGGGATCTGGAGTGGTGTTTCCACAAATGCTGCCACTTTCGGTGAAGAAACTCCTTCTTGCACTCTCTTGTGAGAATCACTCAGTGTCTGTTGCACCGGATTCCAGCAAGAAAGTTGGTAAGGCGATGAACCGGGCGTGGGTCATTCGGCGCTATTGGAAAGGCGTTCAGCACCTGTGCTTCTCTGAAAGCGGGCAGCTCGCTGTCAGGAGCCATCGGGAAGACTGAAAGAGATCACGCCATCATGGGCGGCGAGCTCAGAGCAGGGGCACCGGATTGCAGTGATTATTTAAAGAATTGGTTTTATGACATCATAATGAAGTACCAGATGTTTGATGTTTAAAACCAGCTTTGATGCAATATCTGACACTTTATGAGCTGAAAAACTGTACTTGTGAGTAATTAGTCAGCAATTTCAGAACTTTCTCATGTTTAACTGTAGTTACTTCAGGAAAATGTAAAGGCATGTATTTTGATAAAGTAGCATGCAATGTAAAGTCACTGTTGTGAACGGCATGTAGGTGAGCGGGGAAGTAGGCGAGAGAGCCGTAAATGCAGGTAAACTGGATTTCTTTAAGGCGGACAGCAGAAACCAGGAACACGCGGCAGCGAACATCAATGACAGACATGGGGAAACAGACTTGAATGCGGAATAAATACAGGACATGCTGATGCGCAAGACAGCTGATATGATGGGAATTGACAAGGGGTTGACGAGGAGGGCGTGGCACACACGAGGACTGGACACGCAGGTCATAACAGTTACGGTAATGACCATATCCTGGTGTGAATGATAATGTGTGTAACCTGCATGAGAAAAAGCAAATGATCCCGTGCTGTCGCACTATTATTCGTCTTTAAGGAAAAGCGTTGGGAGATTTGACCTGGCACCGAGACACATTCTCACTTCTCTTGGAATTCCTGCCACCTTGGTGCAGCTTCTCTGCCGTCTTTTTCTTCGCAGATGTGTCGAGAACCGGACCCATATTCGGCCTTCATGGGAATATCTTGTTGCACCTGGTTCTGTACTTCCTTGAGCCAAAGCTTACACAAATCGGGAAGCCCCTTTATCTCGCTAACACTGAAGTCCACGGTTAACCTAGTTCCACCCTTGGAAGCTCTTGGGGCCGATGCTGAATAAATCAGGGCGAGTCTGGTGGGGCTCCTCTTCCTTTGCTTGGCTGTAGTGATCTTGCACTCAGCTGGCAGTTTAATAATCAGGGACTGTTGTGACTTTCCTCATCCTCGTTAACAATATTCTTGAAATAAGCTCGGTAAAAAAACAATTTATATATGGATAAGGTTCAAGCTTTTTAAGTTTCATTAGATAACAGCACCAACGAGGCAAGATTAAAATGAACAAATTAATGAATTAAATCTGTCTAACAAAGTGAGTATAGTAAAGTTATTGTTGAGGACTTCTCGTTATATTGTTGTGGGAGTTTAATACCCAGAGAAGGTATAACAAGAGAAGTATTAGCTGTACTGAAGTCTAAACAGAAAGCTAGCAGATATAAATGTAGTTTAGCTATTCTCGGTGCTGTCTAGCAGATATAAATGTACTTTAGCTATTCTCGATGCTGTCTAGCTTCTCTTGGTTTATAGAGAAAAGGCAGGCAAATCAAAGAAGAGACAGGATAACATGCAGTATTTTTGGGTGGAATTTGTGATTAGTTTCACAAGAAAATGGCGGGAATATGAAACGGAAAATTGTTGATAATTTAGATTCTGCCAAATAGTGTGTAAGACAATTAGTTGGTGATGTTGTTAATAACTTAGAACAGATTCTCGATTTGCCATTGCGTGTACTTTGACCACTTTTAAGTGACAGGGTGACCCTTGGGGATGCCGTGATCGAATGTAAGAGGGAATTACAGCATAAGCAGGCACTACAGTCAAACCAAGTGGCTTGTTGCTAGGATACCCTCCTATTGCGACAATGCTGAGCTCTCTCTCTGCAGCGTCACGTTCGGTGCGGCTGTCAGATTCTATATTCGTCGATTTAGCTTCAAAGCTAGCTGAACCATGCTTGAAATACACACTGTCGAAGCATGTCTTCAGTTCTCGGTGACCAACGATATAAAGATTTATGGCCCAAATTCCTTTTATTACAGTCGATCCGATGGTGCTGCATGTATCATAAGATATTTATTAACTACTGGATCAATTAGAAAAAAATGAGGCAAGGAAACTTTTGCAAGTGAGGGTTTTTGCAGATGTGGGGGGGGGGGGGGGCGGGGTCCTGTTTTGAGAGGGGCTTGGCTTGTACAACATAGAACTGGAATAAGAATGGGAACCTCGGATTGGATATCGCGCCTCCTTCTTCCGCAGTCACCGGGGATCCAGGAAGGAAAAGGAAAAAAAAAAACGAATGTCTGGAGTCAACGGTGGAAATCACGTTGACGGGGTGACGTCAGAAGCTGCCATTACCCCCTTTTGTTTTCGGCAATGCTGTAGACGACTGAACGGCGGATTGTCAGATGTGTGTCAGCCCAATTCTCCGCAGCCACCAGAAAACTTGCCAGGACAGAAGATTTTCCGATTGTTGTTCCTCGACGGGGTGTGGGTCTGAGCGAGGGGGGATTATTCGATGTTGGTCACAGCCTTTTTTTGGTCCGTTGTCTCTTTTGCACGGATAGAGGCTTACAGATGACGTTTGCGTGGCTGAACGATCTAATTGGTTGGGTACCTCTTGGATCCGGATTTTTCGGTGCATTGTTCAGACACGGTATTATGAACTCAATAGCCCCCCCCCTGGGGCATGTCACCTGATTTAAAGGGTTACAGTAATGAAGCCACGGGAACGTGTCACAGCACGCACCCTCTGCCTCCAGGTCTCCCCGGCCCTTACAGACACTGCGGTATTACAGCGGAGTTACAGCTGTCTTGCTGATGAGGAAGAAAGACTTTTGATCCCGTGTTTCCCTTGACTATATCTCTAAAAGGCAGTTCACATGGGCAGCAGCCAGGGAGATGGACGAGTACCAAGTCTCAGGAGAGGTGCTTGAATCACACTTCAGCCTGAATTGCTTAAGTAAAAAAAAAGTCAGCCATCTTTAATCCGTGCGAAACACCCTGGAAACGGGTACATGCTAAGCGACTGTCTGGAAGGTCACGTGACATGTTGCGGTGCGAGGCGGATCCCCAACCCCCCCCTTCTGCAGCTAATCCCCCCTTTTTGGTGTCTGCATATCCAGGAGATGGGGATAAATAAAGGATTGATTATTATTATTATTATTATTATTTAGGAGCGCATGGAGGTCTGTGGTTAAGGAGCTGTCTTGCGGACTGTCTTCCCAGCAGACACACTGAATATTTGGACGGGGATGACTGGCGACTTGCTAGTCATTGTTTCTCGGGAGCAGATGTCGCAAAGGGCTGGGGACATGCGTGTAGAACATGTGTGTTTGTGTGTGGAGGGGCTTCCCACCATGAGGCTGGGGGGTAGGACACTGAGCACTGTGTCAGTATTCAATGTGGGGTGTGCCGCCTCTGCGTGCCGGGACAGGGAGGGTGCCCACGGTGTTGAGTAATCCTTTCTGTCAAATCACAATACAGCAAAAAGAAAATGTGCTTGGGCAGATTGGCAATGTTCTTATGTGGTTAATGTTCGCATACGTCCAAGAGGTTGGTGTTATTTTGTCGTTTTAAAACTGTTCGCGAAAACGTTTTTCATAAAGCAAGAGGCAGGGATCTGCTGTTCACTGGTATTGCTTGTCTGTGTGTCTCTTTCTGAATCCCAGGCAGAAATGTAACTGTAGGGTCCGATTTCAGGCAAAGGGTGTGCTTTTGTTGTCATCGCATTGCATTAATGGTTAAGTTGCTGAAGATATTATTAATTTTGTGCCTTTAAATAGTCGATTCACACTAAATATCTTGAAATTTTTTTTACTTATACAGCTTGATGCTCAAATGTGGTGATCGGTTTAAATTGCTTATGAGGCACAAGCAGGCCAGCGTGGTGTGCACCCTTGGGTGAGCAGTAGTGTGTGCGGATTAAGCGTGCCTCGATGTTTATGTGAGTCAGTGTGCCGTTTGTGCATGTGCTGACATTTTTGTCCTCTGTCATCACCTAATTGCTTAAACGTATCATTTATTTGAATGGGAGATAACAGTCCTTGCTGTTCTAGGCATAAATAACTGCTAACTGAATGGTAACTGGAAACCTCACAGGGTATGGAGCTCAGAGCTGGGGAGGGGGGAGGGCGTTGCAACACCAAAGAATGATGGTTAACTCAAAGGGGAGGATAACACAGTACAAACACGGAGTGTCCTGCCCAGCACCACGACGCAGGAAAAGCTGAGTATTGTCTGCTGTGTCTCTGTGTTACAAATGAGAAGCAGACATAAGCCAGTGCTGTCGACAGGCTTGTTTAACCAGCGGGAAGGTCCAAATTAGGGAAGCAGTGCGGGGGGAGGGGGAGCAACAGCGAGAGCAAAATGGAGGGATCCTTGGACAAGGAAGACGCATATGCCCCACTCAGATAACCCAGAGCTTTCCGCAGTAAGACGATTATAGCCAGCATTGTCCATATTAAGAAATTAAAAAGAAGAGATATAGTGCAGCCCATCATGGAGTTCAGGCCGACTGTCCTGATGTAGTGGGGCTGAATCTCACCCGACGGGCTATTTTGTTGTAGTAGGGTCCCACGTTGGGCGCCCGAGGCAGAACGCACTTGTATCGACTCGTGCTGTTAATTACTTAAGTGCTTATCTCCACGGGAATGTTTTCCTCTGCCCGAGGTCTGGTTAGAGACAGAGGCCAGATCACACACAGGTAAGTCATTGAATCACAAGGAATAACAAGCATGTGTGGAAACCTACTACTTTTTTAACCCTAAAAATAACAAAAATAAACTCATTCTGTGATTCAGGGATGCTCTGAGATTCTCACCCTGCGGGTACCTTTAAGCCTACCTATTAATGACCTAAATCTATAATGTATAGAGTCTGTGTCTTTTCTTCACATAGAATTATAAATTTTTCCATAAAGTCTGAGGCACTACTGCCACCCCCTACAGTAAAATACGCCTCAGAAAGTTTTACTGTTCCAGCAGGTTAACCACAAACTGGCATCATTGCCGCACTGAAAATGCCCCCCCCCCCCACCCCCATTCCTGTGACAACAGATAATCGGGACATGGCAAAGCTACCAGCATTACCTCATTACCTCTCCGTGTTTGCCCGGATCCTGTAGGGCTCATATAAACAGCTGGTGTTAAATTAGCTCTGTAAATTTTGCCGTGTGGTAAATACTCGTAAATCGGATGTCACCCCATTGATTTTAGGGGCAAACCGCAACACAGCAGCAATTCTAGTTTGCTTGTATTATCGTTTTCATTTACAGTAAAGCTTTTCCCATAAATTACCTTTGGGTGCTGCCACGGCGTATGCAGTTTCAGCTTAGCCCAGAACGTTCTAGATATTTGCGCTGTTCAGCCATTGAACAACTTACTCATTCCTGCAAAGAAACCCGGGGGAAACTGACCAGCTCGCCACGTGTTTTGTTTGCCTTCTGGATTCAGCTTTTATCTCTTTGGGTTGATAACCTGATCCACTGATCATGCATCAGGTCAGGGTTAAACTCAAATAAACTTACTTAAAATGGGGAAACTTGGGGGTGGGACAGATGGGATCTGTCCCAAATGCGCAGGTATAGATGACACACACGCATCCTGCTTCACGGACAGCGTGTGTCTTCCATGGGACACTCCTAACCACCCACTCGCTTGTGCTGTACCTATTAGAGAGCAGCTAGCTGCTAATTCGGCAGTTAAAGGTGTCCTGGGTGGCGGAACTTAACATTTCATGTTCACGGCCTGGAACCTGAGAGCCCAGGACAGGGATGCACAGCAGGGTCAGCTTATGAGACCAACATCCTTCATTTGAAAACCATACGAGGGTTTTCCATCCCTAAGTGCTCCTGAACGCCTGTTGTTCCCACTTCCCTGATAGGATAATAATTCTCTTCTTCTATATGCTAACCTCCCTCTTATCGTGAAGTTATGACTTGGATCACAGAACATCGTCAGACGTCCTGCTCCATATTTAGACCTCATTCTCCATCTCTGGATCCTTCCATTTGATGACACCCCAAGAGGAAATTCAGTCTGAGGGAGTGATGTAGATTAACGTGGCAAGTGCCCTCACATGGTAGAAGTTGTGTCTTAGCGATGCATGGTATAAATAATCCAACTGTTTCTGGTCTTTGTGATTTGTAGCTTTCTCGCATTTGCTGCGTGCTGTGGATGAGTCTGCTTCTTAAATCCGGGATTTCCTTCATTGTCTTTGTTCTTCACAGTGGGGGAAGGGGGGGTCGGGGGGCGAACACAGCCCATTTTAAATACTAATCTCCCCATTGTTTTTTCAGCTTGCCCTCCTTCCTTTTAACAGTAGAACTTAATCTGGACACCATTTTATATTTCACAAAGAAGGCATTTTGTGGAGTTTTTCACCTTTCCCCGCCTGTGGAGCTCTCATGCAAGAGATGAGGACGTTGTACCTGCCCTGGCTGTCGGACAGGCCAGGTGAAGCCCCGTCACCTTCCTGAAGAACCTGACCCAAAGGGGCCAGCCGTCATCCTGACACAGCTGTGAGCGGGACCGCGGCACCACTCATCTCCCCGTTCCTGCACCAATACCGCACAGCCGCTGCAGCTGTTGTATTACGGGTCCTTGGCAGCCACTTGATATTTTGTATAGTGTAGCGCTGAGAATGCTCTATTATTGAGTAAACTGGATACATACATTGTATAGTATATGACCAACATTTGCAGTGTATACAGAAACAGGCTGAGATGTTTGTCAGGTGTTGTGGTCACATAAACAGAACCAGGCTATACTTAGCCGATGGGAAAGGCATTTCAGTTGGCGACGTCGTGGTTTTCTGTTAAGTGCTGTAGAGAGGAACACAAGGAGCGTGGTTTAAACTGGTGACTTCAGCATTTTTTGGTTCTTAGTCATCACAGATACGATGAGGTGGGATGTAGCATCCAGGAGTGTCAAGCTGAGGTTTGGAAAGAGAAACATAGGTCATGTTATATGCTGTGGGGGGCTTAAGAGCCGATGATACCCCCCCACAACACATACCTCTCGCCAAATGAAACAGAGATTGATGATGAACATATTTTACCTCTGTCCCCCGGCTTCACTCAGGGCCGAGCAGCCTCTTTGGGGGGGGGAGGAAGTCATCTATTTTCATTGTGGTGAGGCCAGGGGCCTCGCCTTGCTCCAGCATCAGGCTGCCCTCAACCAAGAACAACCTTGGCACAAAGTTCAAGCTGGGAACCTGGCGTGATGGAACATCGCGGAAGTCGACACGTCACGCGTTGAAGAAGGGTCTTTGAAAGGATCTGAGGGTTTCTCTTGTGTCTCCTTTCCCAAGGGCCACTGCTAGCTTGTGGGTATTAATGTGATACCCAGGAAGGTGTAGCCTGAATGAGGACAGATATCCAAACAGCAGTACTCACATGTTACCGAGAGGTGGAGGTCACAGATGACCTTTCTGGATAGGTCTGCGTCGATGGTGACATGGACTTTGCTGGCATGCAGAGTGTCAGACATGTGTGACACGGAAAGCAGGATCAGAGATTACTGGTTTTTGGGGGGCTGAAGCTGGGTTGTAGCATGTCAAAATTTCTCCAGACATTTGTGGAGAATGCTTTCAATTTCTGAAGTCAGAAAATATATGTTGGTTTGGATTAGAAATTAACATGTGAAAACTGAAGCGACTACAGTTCTGCGTTATGTGTGTCTGTCGCTATGCACAGCAGGGGGCGAGGTCATGGCTGGTTGTACCAGTGGGCTAATGATTGATAGAATGTGTGATTGGAAACAGAATGAGTGACCTTAACTTTACTTACCTTTTACTTCAGACTAACAGACAGAGCTGGTTTTACGCAACAATAACAGCCTCCTGACTCTTTCCTATAAACCCCTTCAAGTGCTTTATATTGGATTATGGCACCATTTCCCATCCCTCAGGGACCCACAATGGTCTGCATTTTCCTTCCCTCCCAGTCCTCTGCCAGACAGTCCAAGTTTTGGCTCAATCCCAGCTACCAAAAGGAGCAAACAGGGGGATTGACAGGATACCAGTCTCTTCGTCCTTTATATACCCGCTTGTCCTGTTCAGCGTTACAGGGCCCTATTCCAGAGGCTACAGGTACAAGGCAGGGAATAACAGGGTTGGGGTGCCAACCAATCGCAGGGCACACATACACACCATTCGCATCACTGCTAAAAGGAAAAGGAAACCCCACAGTAGCACTTGGACGGTGACTTGGACCATGGTCGTAGAGGTTTGAGTCTACCACGCTGACCACTGGGCCACTTATCTGGCCAGTGGCAAACCTGAAACCGGTCCCAGTTAGCAGAAAGCTCTCAGCCTGGTAACATCACATTGAATGCACAGTTTACTATATATGTAATTAGACAGAATGCTACATTGCCTTGGTGGCCTATAGAACGATACCCAGGCCTCAGTTATTCCTCGAAGGCTGGACTTATTGACTTATTGATGGACTTATTGATGATAAACTGGGCTATGTCGCTGTGCATTGCGTTTGTATCAGCAAACCAATGGAAAGGATTCCCACAGTGCAGAGCAGGCCGTGGTGTGTGCTGAGAGAGCAACCATAATGATGGCTCACCGTCATTCACAAACCATTCACACCACTGGCTCTGCCTCGACACGACCTCAGCCGCTTCCCCGGTTGTTGGGCAAGTAAGACAATGCTGCCGGGACACGTGAGCAGATCCCTCTTAAGCCGGCAAAGGGTTTGGTATGTGAGATCCGGCATGGCGCGGAGATCAGGCATGGTGCTGCCGTCTGGCGGGCCCAGGAAGTTTGACCGAGTCCCGGTGTGACCTGGAGGACAGCGATGCCTCTCATCAACACCTGCTTGTTTTTTTTGCCCCCCCTGCCAACGTGCCGGCACCGACCCCATCGAGAGCTCCCCTAATTGCCGTATTGGCTAATCTGCTCTTTAATGTCGGGGTTTGGTCGTATTGGCACAGATGGAACGTGCCCAAAAGTTTGCTGCGAGATGTGCCCGTGTCAGGCGCGAATGCCATGCGTCCGGGAACGTTCCTGGCGTCCGCCATTGCCCTCTGCTCCTTGAGATCTCCTGGGTCTGCATTTCATTTTCGGTTCCTTTATGGTGTGTGGTCCCCATCTTTTCTCCTCTTTCTGCTGGTGATTAAAAGGAAAAGAGAAGCTCTGCTTTCCATCATGGGCTGTCACTCAGTTTGAGGCCAACAGGATTTCATTTTTGCTGCACGAAGGGGCCAGATCGCATGCTGAAAAACTGCAAGCGCACCAGAAAGGAATGCAACGGCCTGTAACTCCCATGTTTTTTCTACCTCCTCCCCTGCACCTCCTCCTGATTGAAATTGACTCTTGAGTGAAAGAGGGCAGATAGGGCTTTAAAAAGAGGAAGAGCGTTTCAGCTCTGCTGAGCTATTATTTTTTTAAATAGTCCTCAAAATGGAAGGCGTGTTCTTCTTTGTCTTCAGATTTTCCCTACATTATAGACTGAGTGTGAACTCATTTGTATGTTCAGGAGCACCCAAGTCTGCAAGATGCAGGCAGACTGCTCTTCTCCTCAGACAAGTTCGACTTCTAGAGATGGAGAACAGAACTGTTTTTTGGTGAAGGAGTTGGTTGGTTCTTAAAATGGAGGGACGGGGGTGTGGGGGGTGGTGTTTCCCTGTCGTCAAGATGGGGGATCAGTCGTTTGACTTTATCATCTACGGAGGCCCCTTCGCCTTTTCATTCCGGTCTGGCATGCTGACGCTGTCCCAGGAGGCTTGACGCTAGCCGTCCATATGGCGTCTCCCAAAGAAAACCTCATCAGCTCTCCGCCAGGGGCTGGTAGCATCAGCTGGTTTGGGTGGGGGGCGGAAGTGGGTCATGGCGGGGGCGCTGATGTGATCAGAGGCGACAAACCGAGAGGGTCAGACTCTGACGCACGCCTGGTCATGAAGATACAGACTCACACAGCCTTGTTTACTTGGGAAAGACGTTGCACCTTTAGCTGAACGACAAATCCGAATTCTCACTAAACGTGCTACTGGCTAGCTAAATGTGTTAGCAGTTAGTCTAAGACCTGTGTAACTTTGAGATGGCAGTGTCTTTTTATTGTATTTAATTAACCCCACCTGAACTTAAGGCACCCCTGTGGGGAGATAAGCTAGCCCAACATTTTAATTATCAGGCCGCATTTACGTTCCGGGTTTCATCAGGAGTGGGGCGTTAAACTGATTGAGCGATTATGCTCATCACCGGCCTAAGCGTCCACGTGTGCCTCGCATGTGCATTGTTGAGGCTGGCTGTCTGCGGAGCGCTCCTGAACTTCTATCTCCGGTGTGTTTTTCAGGGAGGGGGTGCGCTGTCTAATCCTCTCTACATTCCCACGAACTACAAAGGAACAGCACTTTAACGGTTTACTGCCAGTTCCCTGTCCATTCGGGATCTTCACCACAGGAAATGTCTCTGCTTTCCTGCACTAAAGCTTGCACAGCGTCTAGTGTTCCGCGGATCTGTTCACTATGAGTGAAGTGGGGATGTAGCTGCTCTGAATTAACGTTGCTTACAGCCATATGTCAGTGTTCAAGCTAGAGAGGCAGATAAAACAGAGTATAGAGTTACAGTGTTTTTGTTGGGGAGCAGGAAAAATGGGGTCTGTCTTAATAGATCAAACAACAAGTAAGAGTGGTGCTTTTAAGGTGCAAAAATGAGACTCTAATTTGTGGAAATACGTCTATTATGATCGGGACAAAAAAATCCTTTGTATTCAGGTATTCAGTTGCGGGGATACTTTTGATTCTTGTTCTGAGGCTATGACTGGCAGAGCGAGCAGCGCCTCTCAGGACAAGGCCGTGTGTGGGCAGCGGCGCAGCCGGACGGTGCTGGACTGGTGGCGGCAGCCGGGGATTCCTCCTAATCAGCTCAGCAACCCGCTTCTGGTCAGGCAGCCAGATGTATTGAGATTAGCACGTCACACGAAAGCCAAAGAGGATTGCTGACTCCCAGTGCAGTGCCTTCATCTGTGCTCCTAAAAAGTCAGTATTATAAGGAGTATTATAGTCTGTCACTTCTGTTGCTTGTTTTGAAGGATAAGTAAGGACATTTGCTTGGCTTCAAAAAAAATCAATACAATGTTGCTAGCATTGTTTGTAGAATAGTGACACCTGGTGGTGAGGTATTGAAAAATGTTGGGTGTTGTATGACTGTAACTGATATCTGCCATTGAAGGGTGAAGCACAGTGTTCCCATTGCCTAAGCACTATTACTTGGTGTTTCCAGTGGACCAAGCCATTGGTCATTGAGGTTCTACCAGCTGAGCCATGCTTTTGGGGGGAGAGGCCGTCATTCTGCATCACCCTCCACTGTTCCCTCCCTCCATCTCTCATCATTTCCTTTTACTCACCGTCTCACATTTCAGTCCCGTGCGTCCCGTTCAGCCCTTGATTATTTTCTCCCTGGGGACTCCCCCCCCGGGGTCTTTGAGTGCCCAGCTCTTCCCCCGTCACATCCGGCTGCGGGTGAATACGCAGGGAAGCAGCAGTGTCAGTCCCACATCTATGGCACGCATGCGGCCAAGGGCATCTGAGCCCAGTGCAGAAATCCAGGATGGGCGTGTTCACCCACAGCCCTTCGGAGAACATTTCCAACGAGCCGTTCGGCGCTCACACGTCTTCTGTGCCTTTCTCCGTCAGGTCATGTAATAACTTCCTTAGTCATGCACTGACATACCAGTCTTGTTCAGTATAAGGGTGTTTCCAGTGTCCTAGCCGATTACTGTTTCATTAAAATGTCATGGGCTTAATTGAAAAGGTGTCGGGTGTGAAAACGGAGGAGTTTCTCTCCATTCCATACATCCTCCGCCGGACTGCGTGTGCCGTGCAGGGTCTCGGAGAGCCAGAAGACCCAGGAAGCACAGGCCATCACAGAACATGGAGAGCTTAGGAGATGCCAGCCATCTGACATGGACACAGGGAGACCTCCATACACATCTGACATGGACACAGGGAGACCTCCATACACATCTGACATGGACACAGGGAGACCTCCATACACATCTGACATG
>JABFEB020000039.1:13581257-13596401 GCA_019775895.2 Stomatorhinus ivindoensis
TAGCATTAGCATTTTTCAGATAGAAATGAATGAGCGGTCCCCATAAGGATATGTTTACCCTACATGTGTGTGTGTGTCTGTGTGTGTGTGTGCGTGTGTGTGTGTGTGTGTGTGTGTGAAGAACCTGCTCATCCTGGATTATTGGCCGTCGGGAGACGAAAACTGTAGGGCCTGGTTAAATGAAGGGAGGAGGTAAGTTACTCTGGGGGTACGTTAGCAGTTTAAATGGAGGGGGGAAAGATAAGGCACGGGTAGTTTGATTTGCATGATGCGCACAGTCACTCGATTTGCCTGTGGCTCATCACCAGTAAGACTGAGTTCTGTTGTCTTCTACATCCAAAAAATGTAGCCGGACCTCGATACCTGACCACAGTATTAATCTTTCTTACGAACTGAAGCCCAGTTTGTTGCTGTTTCCCTTCTTCTGATGCCAAGAATGACTGCCTTTTGTTTTTGTTTTCTGCTTCTTTTGTTAAATCCATCTTTTATGTTCCTTCGAAAAAGGAGAAGGACTTTTCCAAACCACAAACCCTGATTTCAAAGACCACATGAAGGGCAAACTAAGGGAATGGTCTGATGCTCTTGAGTGGATCAGGAGATTTAAATATGACCTGGAGTGGACCATCCGCAATGCCAGAATAGACCACAAAGACCAGCTGGGATCACAATGTGGTGGTGCAGATTCAAGGTGTTTGGGAAGGGCCTGCAGCCCGGTACCATCTGCAAAGGTTGGAGGTGTCAGATTACAGCTTCTGATGTCACAATACCCAGGAGATGACTAATGATTCTGCAAGGTTTGAAGCTCACGTTGTGACCCAGACTCGAAAAGACACCGATGAACCAGAGAATGTGTGATGAACTTGTCTGAACAGGACTTGTGGAGGACTTTCAACAAGGTCAAAGCCAGAAAAGCTACCAGTCCTAATGGTATCCCTTTGTGTTTTCTAAAGACAGCCAGTGGAGATGGTTCCTCCTTTCATTGAATTATCTCCTTGTTGCCCCATTGTCTCACTGTGCTTGGAGGGGACTATGCCGGACAGTGGTTATAACCTCAGTGACCATGAAGTGCATGGAGTGACTGCTCATGGGTCACATCAGCAGCATTGGTCTGAACTCTAAGGACCTCCTACAGTTGGGGTATCAGAAGATTAGGTCAGTCAATGACTCTTTAATGTTTCTTACCAACTTTGAATACCTAGACAAGAGGAACACCTATGCCATCAACTTGACCCATTAACACCATCGTACCAAGCAAGGTGATGAACCTGCTAGATGATGAACCTGAATGGTGATGAACCTGAATAATACCACAAAAACAACTTCTACCTAAACATCAGTAAAATAAAAAAAAATTTAGATTTCAAGGGACATTAGAGGAGTCGCACGCCAGTCACCAGTGATAACTGTCCGATGAAAATTGTCAGTAAGTTTGGACTCCATGGAATCCAGATGGTAGAGCTGCTCAGGGGCGGCAGAGAACACTGGATCCTCACAAAAATCTTGGTGTTTTAACTTCTTGAGACAGCAAGTCACGAGCTAGGCCTCACTTACACATCTGTACTGGTGGAACACCATGGAAAGTGTCCTCACGGTCAGTCAGTAGTCAAACCGCTCTTTCCGCATCTCTCCTCTGTCTAACATAAGTCTGTTCTCCGTTCCACCTAGAGCAGCATGCTAATAAAAAAAGACATAAGCTTACTGAAATCTTTGTTATCCACCAGCATTACGAGAATAAACAATTCCCGGCACAATCTGCTCCCCTATGCAATAAATCCATTATCAACAAATGGCAAGAAAGTGTATAATAGTTGTTTTCATTTGTGGTCCACAAGCCCCTGGGGGGCCGTATAAATGTTTTTGGAGGTCAGCAGAGACCTGGAGAGAGGAAGACGAAACCCTAGTCTTCTGTTTTTCGGCAGTTACATTATCATGCGTTGCTGCTTGGGTGGTTAGTATAGTGCAGTTTGTACAACAGAGGTGATATAGCAGGGTGCTGTAGTGATGGCTACAAGACGAGCATAGCGCACGGCTGTAGTAGGGCTTCAGTAATAAACCGCCATTAGCAGCTAAACGTGGAGGTATCTGAGATAAGGACCAATCTGAATGACAGACATGCAGCACGCAGATTATCTGATAATATTACTGGGCATTTCACACTTTTCTGTTTGTGATGCGCTCCAGTTTGGCACCGTGTAAAGTGAATAGGACTTGGAATCTGCATTCTTCTGAAAGTATTTTAATGAAAAAAACTGTTTTTATTGAGATTTTGCATCATACATGTTGTGACACTGTAAGGCGTGCAGTTATTTTGAGCTCAGCAAGCTCAGTTGAGCTTTGTAGCTTTTGTGATACTTAACTCCACCCCTCACAAGGAGCAGAAAAATTGATGGATGTCTAATATGTAGCAGATGTGGAGAAATACCATACCCCCATCCCTACCCAAAAACTCTGAAACTTTGGGCCAAGCCTGCCCTGTGGTGGATAGCTACCACTGTGTGTGTGTGTGAGCAGGGGGCGCTGACGTGTATAACACGGTTGTGCTCACATTTTCCCCTTTATTGCACTGGCTTCCTGTTCCTTTTTTGGGCCAATCAGCAGAATTCCCGGTGGGCCATCCTGGTTGTGAACTGGAGACGAGGGTCAGGAAACGCTGTCATTGTGTATTAACACTATAGCTTACTACCCTGCGAGTGGTGGGCGCCCCATGCTGGATTGTCCCCTACCTGACGGCCATAGCTTACGGGATAGGATTCGAATCCCCATGATTCTGCATAGGACAAGCAAGTATAGAACATAGATGCATGGACTGTAGCTAAGTCAGTGGTTCTCAAACTGTGTGGCATGCAGGGGTTCTGTAAAAAATGACTGGGGGGCACATATGATCCAGGTTGTTTGGGGAATGGAAATGAATACCCTGACTCCAGATGGCAGAAGCTGATGCTTCGAAAAGTCACATTATTGCTGAGGTCGATGAGGGAACCTTAGGCAGAGCTGTGATTGGCTGGCTCTTGGGGACACGTTGAATCTTCGCTCACCGGATTTTGCTTTGCGTTCATTCACTGTATTTTGTTGTGTGTGTGGATGGCTGTGATTCATTCCGGCCACTTGGGATGGTGCGAGTTGAGAGGAGCTTTGAGAAGCTTTGAGCCTGGCTGGGTGATGTCTGGCTCACATTCTGTCTCTCTGCTTTCCCTGCAGTGTAACCCTGGGGAGCTGAGGACCCTGCGGAAAGGCCTGTCTCTTTACCACTCTGAGTCCCAGCTCTCCTCATTGCCCCAACACCAGGACGCCCTGCACAACGTATGTACCAGAGGCAAATGGTCTTACTGTTAGAAGAGAGTGCATCTGGGGGCACATCTACATGCTAGCTATGGTTCACAAGTCCTCAGTGCTGACGAGTATGTTATTGTAGGTGGTATAATATATGTATGACTGCATCATCAATGTCCAGGGACAGATAGAGGGTGACTCACATGTTAAGAAGGGATTAAAGGTCTTATTATCTGCATGCAAGACCATAACTGCACTTCGGCAAGGGGCTAAAGGCCTTCTTCTCGTTGGCCCAGTATAGCTGACCTTTAACTGTAAATTGAACCCCTACTTCAAAGCCATGCAGTGAAATATAACACTCAGTACAGTGATAATCTCAATAGCTACAAGTTAAAGACCAGATCCCACTAGACTCAATGGACTTCAGTGTCCTGGGATTACCCTGAATGTATGAGGTACTGATTCCTTTTACCTTCCGATGAAAGATCCGCGCTGGTTTTATTTTCTGCGTTTTCCCCGTTCCGGGGGCCTTCACTGTCAGATAAAACCAAGCTATTTTTATTTATTTTTGACTTAGCAGTACTGGCAACTGTAGATTTTTTTTATATGTGCTGACTTTGGGAAGAAAGGCGTAAAAATATCTGAGGTTGAAAAAATGTATCCCTCTGAGCCAATTTGGAAAAGATTTAAGTATAATTAGCAGCGGCGGCGGCTACATCTAGGGGGAGCTCACTCCTTGCGCTTGACACGTGACCCTCCGGCGGCTCCATGAGGTTGACACATGCCATCACGTGCCCTTGGTTGCCTTAAAAACAGCCCTAAGCGACATGCACTTAGGACATACTCACACTTGACCCAGTTGCCTTGTACCGTGTCTGAGCACGATTGTCCCCCCTCCCCACTTCCCCGCTGGGTCTGCACTCACGTTGTGGGCCTCAGCACGCTTGTGTCATCACTATGACACTTTTTCTGTTGAAGAAAATAGTAGTACACTTTCTCACAGCCCAGTGGAGTTGATGATTAATGTTCTTATTTTGTAGATTATTTGGGGTCGTTTTGGGTGCGATGGTACACGGCTCTCATAGAGTTATGCAACGCAGCCATTTTTATTCATTGGTGCTGAATGTATAAGAATATTTTATCAAATATTGTGCGTGTTGGATCTAGTTGTTCCTGGATACTCCCATCAGCCCATATTTCCAGCAAACATTGCACCTCTGCTGTAGACCAAAGTAATCTCTTGCCACCACGTTTGTTAAATGTTTGTCGTTACCTGATCTGTACATGTCATTTTTAATTATTTTTTTGCAACACAGCTTTGTGACCTGAACAGCCTACCTGATTAATTTCTTGTGGGTCCAATTAATGTACGTGTGCGCATGCATGCATCAGTCGCATCATCAACGTCAGGCCTGCGTTCCCTGCTCAGGCATGGTTACTGAACACACTGGATGCCTACTGTGCACCTGCTCAGGCATGGTTACTGAACACACTGGATGCCTACTGTGCCCCAGTTCAGCTGAACCATTCCATGTCCCACCTCTTCAAGTTGGCCTGAGCGATCACCCTAGCCCATCGCACTGAACCTTGGGGGTCAAACGCGCTTGGACGTGGTACGAAACGCAACAGAGGCGTAATGGCCAAGTGCAGCAACTAGTCGAGTGATGGCCAGGTCAGACGGCGCTCCCTGTTTCCCACTTTACCTGCATTACCGTGATTCCTTTCATTATACAACTCTCTGGATGGACTTTCCTCTTCTTCCTTGTGACGCATCTATGATCAGCAGCTTGGTAGATACTTTAATCCAAAGGTACATGAACATTTCGTGCCTCATTGAGTGTAAGTTGCTGTTTACTGTAGACTTCAAGGTAAAATACAACAGTCTACTTAACTGAAAAGTCATTAGGCTGTCTGCTGTCCAAGGTTAGATGAATGATTTACATGGCAAACAAGTTGGTCTTTAATCAGGTGCTGTGTTGTGAAGTTAGCAGTGCATACAATCACTCACGAGTCTAGAGTATGATCAACCCAAAATCCTTCCTGGCAGCTATCATATATACCAGCGCACATGACATAACATACGTGAATGAACCTGACCTGCTGACTCGACCTGGAGATGGGTAGTTGGATATGAGTGCCTGGAGATGGGCGCCACTGTCTTGACTTCATGGCTTATGGGGGAAATCTGTTGTTTGTTGTGACCGAGGCCTACAACGTGCAGGTATTTTGGCATGGAGGTCCTGGTATGCACTTCCCCACTACTGAGTGGTGCGAGGATGAGCGATTGCCCTTCCCACAAGGAGGAATGGATTTAATTGTTGGGTGATTGGCACAGTTTCCCCAAGGTCTGTCATAGTACTATTATCTCCAGTCTGTTTGCTACCGCTGGAGGACGTTGGAACTAATGACATAAACCGAGTTACTGTTTTCCAGATCATAACAAACCAGGAATAAATACCTCTTCCACATTCTCCAAATACAAATATTTGTCATTTCACTGAGAAGTGTTTGTTTTTTATTTGGCAACTTAATGTCACTGAATGATGGGCTAAGAATTAGGCTGAAACGTCTATCAGACGGTTTCTGCTTTTCAGTAACAAAAATGAGGATATCGGACGGCTTGATTTTAATTCTTTTTCGACGCATGTTCTACTACTGTGGCCCTGTGGAAATGACATTTATCATCAGAGGCGGATGGACAGAGAAATTTAGACAGCAGAAACCACAGCCGCCATGTTCTGAAAACACTGATTAGATATTATTATAAATATCACTTCTTGTTTATTGTGCCCTCACTCACTCTTTGCATTAACTGCAGTTGCCTTTTGCATGCACGTGGATTGGTAGAGTACAGCCTTCCGGCCCATATGCAGTTGCTGCGTTTCATCTTTCTGGTTTTGATGCAGGATTCGATAAAAAATAGAGGGAAGAATTCTTCAATTATTCTGAGAATTTCCTCGGTTATTCAGACCCTTGGGCTGTGTGCTTAAATCATGCTGTTCTTTCTGCTTCATGTTCATTCCTTGCATAGCATATAGAGAAGGGCATTAGTGTAGACTATTTGGGAAAGTGAAAAGCTGGTATTAATGTCAGCATGAAGCTGTCGTTGATGAATGCAGAAGCACTCGGGTCAGGTGAAAATGCTGGTCATCGTCTTCCCTTTGCATCCACTGGTTCCTTTGCTACTGAAGCCACCACCATGCCAGTCTTGGGGATTTAGGTGCAAAATTAATGTTTATCTTTTTCCTCATCTTATCGTCTTTGGACTGATTGGCTAGAGCGCTGTCTGCACATGTCAAAAAGTTATCATCAGAAGGTAATGGACCAGGCAAGCCTCCTGAACTGAGTGTGTAGCTGACGTGGTCCCACTGTGGAGGGGTTGGGGGACCTCTGATTCTTCTTTCAGGCCTCATCTGTTATTCAGATTAAATTTAAAATATGCACACACTCCTGCAGTGTGGATAATTACATGTAACGGATCATTGAAACAAATTACAATAACAATTCCAAGTCATCAGATATTTATTGTTTGGGAATAAGATGTAAATTTGCTGAGTAGCCTTTTAAAAAAAAAAAATGCTTGTGTATAGCCAAATAGCATTTTAAACAAAAAAGATATTTGCTAAGTAGCTATAGTTAGTAGTATCGCTGTAGCTGCTTAGCATGACCACATTTTTAAGCGTTAGTATTCATGAAATCGAATAACCGTGCTAACAGTAATGTTAATGACCTGCTGAGTTGACAAAGGCTAGCTTAGACCTAGATTGTTAAACAGTAGGTCCACATTTCTATTTAGTGCTGTTTCAGTCTCACGGAAAACATGTATATTTATTTAATTGAGCACAGAAGAGGTCAAGCCCTCAACTCAAAAAAAATGATAGCATATTCTCCTAATGAGGTTTCTTGGAAAACATCTAGAGCTGGTTCCTCTTTGCGCTGGTGGCAGTTATTATTGCTTGTCTGTTTCATCCCCTATCATGCTTGCTTGTTCCCTGCAAAGAGCAACCCATCCCGGCCTTGGTAACGGAGCGCAGGGGAGTGCGTTCAGGACATGCCAGTTCATAAAGTGCTAATGCTCCGTAATTTCTGAGGCGCGGTGGATGCTAACGACACCAACGCTGGTGCCTTCAGCGGAGTAAGATCCTGTCATATGAATCGCAGTCCTCTACCAAAGCTAGCGTCCCACTGGCCACCCTTAAAGCCTCTCTTCACTGAGATAGAGACCTGTTGTCTGGGTGTGGGGGATGGCAGGCATTAATAGGTGTCTGGTAACTTGTGGCCTGGATGGTATGCGATAAGCTGTTTAGCAGATGCCGAAACGATGAATGGGCATTTTGTTAAGTGCTACTAAGTGGTTCCGCAGGTGGCTGCCTTCTGAATCACAGGTGCGTGTCCCTGCTTTTGTCACCTGCCGCCGTTTTCATATGGCTGTGAACCCCGTTCAGGTTTTTGAGACTCTTGACTGCTAGAGGTATTCATGGAGCCTCCAGGCTGTATGATTCATCCCCCGTCAACTTAGTTTGAAAGCCTGTGTTGATATTGTTGTCTTGTTGTTCTGTCCTAGAGTCACGTTGGCCTCACTGGGCGGGGAAATAATTTTCTGCAATAACATGGCAAAATAATGCACTTGCTGTTCAGCTTCCTCATTCGGAAGAAGGGGCCCCATCACTGGCTCCCAGGCATTGGTACTGGGAAACAGCCCTGTTTACGCTCCTGAGCCAGTCAGTTTTGGCCAATGGAACGGCATGTTCTACAGGTTGAATGCCAGGCTCAGTACCGAGGTCGCTGGGGCCACCAGCAGAGGAATGCCAGCCAATTGTTTGGGATTTAACGCTAGACTAGGACGTGAGGCCTACAGCCAAACAGTGGCTGATGCCGTATGAATGCCTCTTTGTGGAGATGCTCCACGCTGTGCCCCCTGCTGGCCAGGGGAGGGAATGTGTTTGTGTGCCGCGGAGGATTTTATCAGAGCAGAAAATCAGCCTTTTCGGGGAAATGAACTCATGGCAAACCACTGGAAGCTGACTTCATCCTAAATTTGCTTATTATCTAAGATTTTATTTATTTTGAATTTTATTTTAACAAATAATAAAAGAAATGATACAACTGTAAAAACATGTTTTGCTCTCAAAAACTGCCTTTGGTAACCGGTGTGAAAAAGAAATGATTTAATAGAAATCTTTTCATCTGTCAGATTGGACTGGGTATGAGGTGTTCAGATTGTAAAGCTATTGTATTGCTGTGAGTCACGTGAGCAAGGTGATGAGTCAGGCGGATTGGTCCCTGTTAGGCAGCCCTGTCATCACTTTCTGTGAAGCCGTTTCACTTCAGAGACAGACGTTCCCTCAGCTTTACTTCTGCACCTGCGGCTTTTGTATCCTCCCTTCCAAATCCAAATGCTAATTTCATAGCAAGAAGCGATTAACCACTTTAACAGGCCATGTCTCTTAATAGAGCGGCGGAGGCTTCCTGCAACAGCAGTGATGTTTGTTTGTGGTTTGATGAGAGGGATCCAGTGTGAGGGGGCATGTGGTAATCAAGCTCCTCCCCCACGCTCAGGGTCCCGCCCACATCCCTGTGAATGACTCCTCCCCCACGACCAGCTATCACCCTCCAATACAAAAACCAGAGGCTGTGGTTCATGCCATGAAGGTAGGCCCCTGTGAATATGTGATACCACAGATAACACACTATATGAATAATCTTCATTTTGTAGTAAACTAAATTCACCAGGCTTTTGCACGATGTCATTGTCTAACTAAATACCTACATATACATGGGCCATGATTCAGCTGTTCATCAGTTCTGAGTGTATAAACATTTTTATAATAACATTTTTTCTTCCAATATTTGTATAATTGACTGCCACGCTGCTTTTTCTGTTGATACTCGTTTTGGTTTTGTCGTTTCTCGAGGTTTCTCAGTTGTGTGATACTGCCACCTGGCTTTCATTTCCCTCGAAGGTCCTCGAAGTCCATGAGAACCTGGACAAGCAGATTCCCGACGATTATGAGGAAGACCTCAGCGAGAAGGAGAAGGCAATCGTCCGGGAGATGTGCAATGTGTGTTGGGTATATCTCTTCCTCATCTTCGCCAATTCGCTTTTCACCTGGATTTATTTGGTCAGCACTAATAATGGTCCCATACTAGCAGAGTACTGACTGGGGGCAGGGGGGTGGGGGGGTTCCCTCTTTCAGGGTCCCTGAAGTGGGACACTCCTCCCATACCCGCGCTGTAAATAAATGCAGCCATTCACTGCATTCTAATTGAGAGACGGTCCTGTTACAGGCGCAATTAAAATACCACGTTGAGACTGAAAAAAAAAACCTGTTCACACTGCTGCCTTGACTCAGGCCTGCCCCCCCCCTCCCCCAAGCCTGAGACAGCCTCTCCACAGATGTGAGGGTGCAGCGGGCGTAGAACCCTGGGCCCACACAACGGCCCCTTTGTTCTCGCAAACGGGCCGCATTCTCTACAGCAGACACCATGCGGAGCACGACTTACAAACCCTCACATATGAAAGTCAGCCGAGAACCAGTGTGATGATTCTTCTTAGCCAGTGCTGCCTCGGAGCGTAATTACATCCCTTTGTACCATGCTGCTGCACTGTTCATATTTTCACTGAACTGCCCTTTTCTTTAATTAAATTAGATCCCTTTATTTACCACATATGTCCCTTGATGTAAAAATATCCAAATTGTCACTAATACAAACCTGAAAAATTTGTTCCAAACCTTTCTACCTTCAAATAACATTTATACTGACCTGAATTCTTATTATTGAACGAACTTGTGTTGATCTTGAGGAGGTATCAATTTTCTCTTAAGACATAATGGAGACCAAATTTAGAGAAATGAATAGGTTAAGTCTATTTGTATTTGTCTGATGCATTTTGAGGAAGCCCAGGTCAAAGAATCACCAGAAGGCCCCTCCTGAACTTTGGTCATAAGCGGTTAAGGTTAGCATGCCCTGCGGTTAGCATGCAGTTATGGTTAGCATGCCCTGCGGTTAGCATGTGGTTAAAGTTAGCACGCCATAATCTCAATATGACTGTTGCGCATGTCCATTCCCAGGTGGTGTGGCGCAAGCTGGGCGATGCTGCGGGGTCCAAGCCATCTATCCGGCAGCAGCTCTCCGGAAACCAGTTCAAGGGCCCTTTGTAGTGGGAAGACCCCAGTCTCCAAGGACAGCGGGGGACGGGTATGGGTCCACACATCATGAAATGCTGCCAGCTTACCATGGAAAAGACCTTTGCTGGATCCTAACCCACCCAACGAACAGCTACACGTAGCCCATATTACATCAAGAGCCAAATTTGATTTCAATTTCATTTTAATTTACCTGCAAAGTATTTAAAACAGGCATCTAGCTTTTGATACGTGACATCTTCCGGAAGCATACACACTTAACTCCGTTCTGCATTTGTGTCGAACCTTTCCTCAGTGGAGCTGGTGGCAGTGCTTGCAGTTTAGGTTTGTACAGTGTTGCGCAGTTGCAGTCCAGTGCATATTCCTCCCAACCACAGAGCAACATTGTAGCGACGCAGTGAAAATGACACGCATCGCCCGTAGTGCGGAGGAACGCTTTATTGTGTTGGTTTTCTCCTGGTTAAATAATAGCTAAGGGTTTGTTTGTGAAACCTATTATGATATAGCTCCCTATGCCTGAGAATGAAGTATTTTATAAAAGTAGAAATCACCTTTAAACAGACGTTTAACAGAAGAGAGCTGTAGTGATAAAAGTGTAAAAGATGTACAAAGCCAACGCGCACTACTTTACCCTCGCTGTTTGTATTGTATTATAGGGTGGCCCTGTGGGCCGTGTTATCATTCATTGTTATTTTGTATCATTTGTTTAAAAAGCACATGGGCTAAGCCCAAACCAGGGAAAATGACAAACAAGCAATCAGTAGTTCCTGTATCCCCAGACAAATTGTTAACTAAATAGGTGGGGGGGGGGGGTCATATTCTGAAAAGACCAGTGACCGCGCAGTGACAAGATACAAAATAGATGTATTTTTTTTAGCATTGACAGATTGCCCGAATGACCATGTGCATATTGAATCAATCAAGATATCATCTTGATTTTTACCTTATAAGCTTTTTTTTTTTTTGCAATTTATTGTATTGAATATTTTTTAAATAATAATACAGAAGGTTGGACATATGCTAGGTTCCTCTGTCCACCTGATCTGTCACTTTATGTCTCCTAAATTAGGTGTAAATGATAGCTTTACAAGATAATGCAATATATAACATTTTCATCAAAAATGAATACGTTCTTAGTGCTTAATTCTCTTGCCACAAACATTATACAGCAGAATAAGATATTAATTACCGTCGAATGATGCAGCAGGTGGAAGTCATTATTTGAAGCAATCGTTACTTTCAGTGTGGAGATATATGAACCAGTATTGAAAAACAGAAAATCTAGGTATTTCCAGATGTGAAAATGTGAGTTAATCACATAGGACTTCCAAATTAGCGCAACACGTGATCATATACGAATACGCCTACGTGAAGACATTACGAACCTACTTTGAAAATCTTATTATGGACAAAAGTGACCTTTTTTAAATGATGCTGATAAATCAGATTTTTATACAATTTGGATACAAAGTGCTTTTAATTATTTTTAACACACCGAAACGTGGCGTGCTCGCTTGCAGATGAGGCACCGATTTGGAAGCTCCGTTTATTAAGTCTCTGTAAATGTGTGAACCGGAACCCCGCATCTGGGATGCTTTGTCAATGCCAACTTGCGCAGAGTAGCTAGCATGCCTCCGTAACACCATATTTTTCACAAATGTGTCTAGCTGAAACTGGATCGATATTTTTAGCAAGATTTAAAAATATATAAAACATTGGATAGGCCACATTTAGGTGCTTTTGGAAATAAATACTTCCTTTGTAGTTTGTATATTTTCTATGTCTCAGTAAAGTTGTTGTATAGCCATGCCTGATTTCTTTGTGAACGACTACTCCCCCCTGGTGGCCAGACCGAGAATAACCACATTCATTTCCACATGGGTGATTTAGGGGACGCCACTTGATTTCATTTTATAACGCACATTTTAAATGTACAAATAGTTCATAACATGCAGCATTTTGACAATAATAAACTGTTGAGATTATCAATAGTAAATAGGCATTTTTTCAGTGGCAGTGTGGCTGAAATTGGGTAAAAGGATCATTACTGCTTTGAATTAACAAGGACGTTTTCTGGCTTTGCTAAAGAGGCAACAAACAGCAGAGCAACACAGCAGGATGTAAAAGCTTGTTGTTTCACTTAACCAAAAATGTACTAAGGGCACAATGAAAAATGAACCAATCGGAACGTAGAGTCTGAACCAATTGGAATGTAGCGCAGGCGGTACAAGATTGGTTGGTCCAGCCTCCTCCTTCTGCTTGAACCCACCTCCACAACAATCTCACTGGTTCTCTGTCTGAACCAATCATTTTTCATATTACAGATAAAATATAGAATATTTTTAGGTAAATAAAACTCCCATAAGTGATGGGCAAGCGGAAGAGCAGACCATGAAACTCTCCAAACACTCGGGTCACGTGGAGCGATCACACATTTTTCTGCCCACAGATCACACAGATACAAAGTGAAATGCAAGGAAAAGGTTTTTAATTCATTTGAGATAGACTATTGTACAGAGCCACTTAGTGCCCCTTCCTGGAACAGCTGGACCATACACTGATAAAAATTTGCAATACTGCCCCCGTTCACATTCTCAGTATTTACAAAAAAGCTTTAGCCTACATTACTTCCCACACCGATTCGTGCATTTGACACAGTAGTCTCAAACAAACGTTTTCTCAGCAGTGTAGAGAATAGTAAACCTCTCACCACTGTTTAAGGTGAAAGAAATACTGGAGATGAAAAAATATATTTCTACACTTCCGGCTGCCCTATGGTTTCCTGCCAGGAGTCAAACTGTATAACTCAGCTCTTTTTTTGAGAAATAAAAATGCAGGTGAGGCGTCCCCTGGGGTGGGACTAGGAGGTGCTGCGAAGTGACAATCAGACCAAGAACGGTTTCAGGTTGCCATTCTCACGTGACCAAACCTCTGTAGAGTGCAAAGCGGGGGAAAACAGCATTTTGATGAGGAAAAAAAGTGAAATTAAAAATGGTAGAAACAAAAAAACTACTGGAACAGCTGGAATGACAAACAAACCCCCCCCCCCCCCAAAAAAAAACCAAAAAATAAAACTCAAATGTGAGGCCAAAGTGGGGCTTCTGGTTGTTCTTCAGCCTGGAGCCTCAGGATTTCTCCACGGGGGGCTGTGGACATAGATTTTCCCAAAGGGGCTCAATACCACCTTTGGGAGGCAAACCGGACCCAGTCTTGGATCCACGCCCCCTCATCTCATCCAGCCCCCCCGGTTCAAAGCACCAACCGGAGGCATGGGGGGTAGGGGCACCTGGGGTTGGCCCCCAGGAGGGCCGGGCGGTGGCGGGTAGCTGGTCGGTGGGATGCCCATCCCCGGAGGGGGCACGGAGTGGCTAGGCGGCATGCGTGGCGGAGGGGGCGGGGGGTAGTTGTGGTTGTACCCAGGTGGTGGGTNNNNGGGCGGAAGGTTAGGAGGCGGTGGGGGGTAGGCCGGTGAAGGGGGCGGCGGGGGCCCAGGAGGGGGTTGGTTGGGCGGGTACACGTGCGGGTTGGGCGGGTACACGTGCAGCGGGGGTCCATATGTGGGCGGCATGGTGTATGTGGGGCCCTCCGTCTTCATCATAGACTGCAGGCTCTGGTAGCCTTCGCCCGACATGTAGGAGCTGGAGGTGGACATGCCCATGATGTAGCTGGAGGGCGGCGGCGGCGGCGGCCGGTGTGGCTGAGGCAGCGGGGGCGGCTGGTGGACGGGAGCCGTGTGCGGAGGGGGAGGGGCTGGCGCCTTGGGAGTCTCCGGGGGCTCGCTGGCTGGGGCCGGCTCTGGCTCGGCGGGCGGAGCGGGGGCAGCGGGCGGCTTGCGCTCTGGAGGTGGGGAGGGAGACGGTCAGCCTTCCGATTTCCAGCACGCGCGCACACACACACACACACACACACACACACACACACACACACAGGCTCTGTCCCAGGCGTCAGACGTTCACTCTAGAGCACATAATTGAATGGTGGGAATGCGGCCCGCTTTCCTGCTCATTACGAGTAACCCCTGAACTGCCCTTGCCAGTTCTTACATCAATCTTCTGGAACACTCTCTGGAAGTGAACACACAGGTAGGGCTGAACCTGCCTGCTTTGATTGGTCCATTCTCACCTTTACAGTATTCTGCTCTGTATCTTCTATTATAAACCTGAATGATTATTTTTCTCATTTAATATGATCATAAGTCAGGCCTTTGTATTAAACACATGATTATAAACAGACAGTGGTTCGGTAATTGCTTGGTCTCTATTCCCAGGTTTTCCCAAAACAGTGAGCCGACAGCTTCTTTTAAAAAGCTTCCCTTTGGGAAAGTGGCAATCCTGCCACCATTCTTAGACACCGCCAGACACTGCCATTTTAAGAAAACACTTAATGTTTCTTGACAGAACACTGCCCTCTTGTGGATTTACAGATACTGTTAAGGTAGGAAAAAAATAACATGAATGGGTTCTGACACAGGAAGAAGCATACACTGACTGGTATTTCTTGACAAAAAAAATTGTTCTGGGAGAACACCTGTACTGAAATTAAATACAGTGGTACCTCAGAACTCAAACAATTTGAGTTCTAATGAGCTTGAGAACTGAGGTACCACTGTACAGAGATTCTGCAAAAGCTGAATCATAAGGAAAATCAACAATTATTATAGCCACAAAGGGTAGACACTTGCTAGGGCACACTCACCTGGGGGGGGCTGCGACGTGGGCAGGGGGGG